>OZ038398.1:37761476-37790551 GCA_964036045.1 Eutreptiella sp. 'Long Island Sound 2002' | reverse complement strand
GACATGGGGCCCGACTGCGCAAAACAAATTACGGGGGGGAGTCTTCGGCGCCCATCGGAAAAACGACATTTCCCCCCGAAATGATCCCCCCCCCCCCTCCCTTCCCCCGCAGCCTTTGCGAGGTCGGGTCTCAGAGACACCCTCCAGGGCGGTCCTTAACAGCAAACAGAAAAGAAAAGAAAAAAAAAAGAAAACTGTTCCGTTACGCCGATGCTGCGAAACGGCTGCGGATACTGACGGCGGTCGGAGGGTAACCCACGGCGGTTGGGTAACCGACGGCGGTTGGGTAACCGACGGCGGTTCAACCCCTCGGAAAAGTGCCCTCAGCGGCGGTCCTTAAGGGCGGTCTCTAATGAAATTTAAAAAAAAAAAAAAGAGAGAGAGCCCTTAACGACCGCCCTGACACCCTCTGGACCCCCCAGCGGGGGTGCCGCACCCCCGTGCACCCACCTCAGGGCGGATCGCTGCCGCACCCCCAGACCCGCAGTCATGGCCCCACGTGTGCAGCGGCACAGGGCTGGGCCCGGCGCTGGTGTACCGCTGGTGTACCGCCGGGCTGGCCGGGCTGGTGGCGTGCGGCTCCGCACAGCCACGCCGGCAGAGAAATGGAGCGGGCAAGACCACGAACGCAAACCCCCCCCCCTCCACCCTCAAGGGCCTGCCCAATGGACGCCGTCATCACGTGCGGCCGGCAACTCAGGGAAACCGGTCCATAGAAAAGGCCTGTGCTCAGCTGCACTGGAGAGCTGCGCACCGCTGAGTACGGCCGGAGCCTGTCAGGCCACGGCTAAGCGTTATGGGGGGGGGCAGGCAGGGATGCATTGGTATAGGGGGAGGTACCCCCCCCCACCCCCCCTCCAGGCGCCCAGCCTACGCACAGCCACTGTCCCCCTGACGGCAAGCGCCAGCCTCAGCCTCGTTTTCGTCTATCCACCACGGAATACCACCGGATGTGCTGTCTTGTTCAAGCCACGACTGCAAGGCTACATACATGTATGATTCATACATACATTGACACATACATGTACATGTATGTAGATCATACATGTACATGTATGATTCTACCCCACGGTTACCCACAAGGGAAGGGAACAACCTTTTCCCGATTCCTTTCTTGGCAAACAGGTCGTAGAATGTGATATGTTGGATTTTGCTGCCACCCGGGTCCACAAACGGAATTCAACAAAACAATTGTGGGATCAAATGGGGTCGTTTTGACATGTTTCTGGGTACACGTTGGGTGTCGGTTGGAGGGGGTTTCCAAAGAAGTTGGGGACGGTTACTGTCGGTTACAAATGCCATTGAAGCTGGCACTTGGCGTCAGGGGGACAGTGGCTGGGCGGCCGTCGCACCGTGTGCCATCGGGTTAACTGCCGGCCGCCGTCAGTGAACCGTGGCCCTCCCTGACGCTGTGTGTGCGTGTGTGTGTGGGTTTGGGGGTGTCTGTCTCACTCCATCCAAACTTAACAGACCGAAAGACGTCTAGGGCTGCTCCGCAGCTCCTGAGCAGGTGCGGGGGGGGGGGGGCAAATGCACTTTTTTTTTTTTGCAGTTTTTGGCATCCGTCTTGCCTTCGGGTTCCTTTTATTGTGGCAATCCACAGACAAATTTGTGTCGCATGCACCATTTTGACGGGGGGGGGGGGGTGCAAAGGCATTTGCATTTTTTTGCATCGAATTTTTTGCAGGTCTCAACTTTCACACACACACCCTCTTGTCCTTAAGAGGATCTCCAGCCGCTTTTCTTGCTCTGTTCTTGTCTCGCGGTTCTCAACGTGTGGGGGGGTTGGGACTTGGGTATGGGGGGGGGGGTGTGCAACCCGCCCCCCCCCCCCCCCCCACGAGTCGGCGAGGAGCCCAACGAGTCGGCGAAATGCCAAAAACCAAAATTTTGGGTGCAGCACTGATTGAGGAGTGCTATGCAAAATGGAATGATAACTACACCGCTACCACCGCAGAATAGGCCTGATTTGTGCCAACCGCGCCGCCGACTCGTTGGCCGCCAGGTTTGCCGACTCGGGGGGGGGGGGGGGGGGGGGCTGGCTGTGGTACCAGACCCGACGCGCGTGGGGCCCTCCTGTTCCGCCGGCCCCGCTCCTGCCAGACACCGGGCCGCAGCGGCAGCAGCTGTTGGACTGCAAAGTGGACCGCAACGATGAGATGCGGTGTGTTGGTGCGGGGGATGACATGGGGCAGGCAGGCGGACCGATGGAGGGACGAGGGGCGCACAGAACGACGGGGCGCTGGCCGGGCGGTGGGACGGATCCGCCGGGGCAGCAAGGGCAGGGCGGCCAGAGGAGCGGCACGTGGGCCGGACTGCTGCGTAGTGGCCGGTTGATACTATACCCTGGGGGGGGGGGGGGGTATTGACCACCACAACCCGCCGCCGATGGAGAAACAGAAATGCCCGGGGCAAGACGGCAGTCGTGCGGTGAAGAATGAACGGGGGACTGTCCAGGGCCCGGTAAAGAAACCACCGATGGAATATACGTCACACAGGGGGGGGGGGGGTGGAGCAGGGGTGCCTATAGCGGTGGATATTTGGGGGTTGACGGTGGATTTGCGATGGATTTGAACATTTTGACGATGGATTGGGGACGGATATGCCTGTTTGACACATACCCCTGCCCCGCACTATTGCCGTTTTTGCGTGATGTGAAGCTTGTGCCCACACCTTTTTGCACGCTGCTGGTAACTTGCAGTTCCCCCTGAGTTCCCCTTCAGTCCCTGCCCCCAAAGGAGACCTTAGGAGTGAAGTACATCCACTGTGTGGCCCATCTTCTTGCTTTGTTGGGTTGGGGTAGGGATCTGGTGGCATGTGGTATTCTGGATTGCCTGCGGTGGATTTGCGATGGATTTGAAAATTTTGACGATGGATTTACAACGGATTATCCGTCGCTATAGGCATCTCTGGGGGGGAGGCGGGGGGTGGCTGAGGCCACAAAAAAGTTTCTGTACCTACCCCCCCCCCCTTGTATAAGCTACGCCCTTGTCCAAGCTACAGCAGATGTAGGGACCGTATTAATTTGGTTCCTGATTTGATTCGGTACAAATGTAGTGCGGCCACATAAGTCATGGGTTTGGTGACGAATTTGCCAGTCACATAGGGTCATGGACACATCTGTTGTGAGTGTTTGCCCCTTGAACCCACACAGCTCTGATTTTGAGGATATTTATGCATTGTATTCCCCTTTCTTGGACCAGCTCACCATGCAATCTTCTATTTCTGAACCTCGGGCTCTACGGCCTTGTCCAAGCTACAGTAGGCGTAGGGACCGTATTAATTTGGGACTTTTGCGTAGCTTATACAAGGGGGGGGGGGGTACAAACGGCATCCAATTTCGATCCCGTTAATGAGTTTCATTTTTCCTCCGAGGAACCTTTTCCCGATGTGGTGGGGGGGTGGGGGCATACGTGGGGGGGTCGGCCAAAATCCCAAGAGGAGAATGCCGCCCCTCCCCAAGTATCGCTCTGACGCGGGCAGACAACCAGACGTTCGGGTCGATTGATCGACCTGAATGGCCGACCGGAGGATGAACGGACACGAGCAATCCCTGTTTTTGGCGACCCCGCTGCCGTCGGCAAACCCTCCCTCCGCATTGACTCCATCGGTGCATCCACCAGAACTGCGCCGTGGGCGGCAACAGGGGACGGCGGTCGTTAGGGTTCGGGAGACCCTGTCAAAGCCACAGCGATGTCCATGTCGCTGTCATGTTTGGCTGCGGTAGTGGCCTCAGAAAGTGGTCCACGACCGTTTAGAGGGCGGGGCTCCTTTTAACATCTTTGCATCGCTTGGGGGGGCTGAGCGAAGGTCAATGCCGTCTGGATCCGTCATGTCTTGACCACCGCAACCCCCCGCCGATGGCCTAACGTTCTGCCGGGCCTTAGGCCAATCACAAATTTCTTTGGTGCCTTCGGCGCCAATTAGTTTAGACCAAAAAATTTTTCGGCACCTCCAAAAGCTCAGCCCCACTGGGGCCCTTGCTGCAGAGAGGCGCCCGGTGCTGTTGTGTTGACCCCGCACCCAACGAGGCCGAGTGCGCTCAGGCTGTGCCCCGCTGCCTGTTTGCGGGGGGGGTCCATCGTGTGTGCGTGCGCGCGCGCCCCTGCGCGTGCGACTGTATGGGTTTGCGTGTGGGGACTTGGCCCCCCTCCACGCGGCCTGTGTACCGGTAGCTAGGGCTGTCCTTCAGAAGAAAAAAGAGTTTGTATCGCCAACAGAAACGAACCTTCACAGGGACGGTCTCTGCTTCATGGTCAAGACACGGGCAAGACACAAGACCACAGAAACAGTGTTGTACAACGGTTGGCGGTTGGTGGCGGTTGGCGGTTGGCAGTTGGTGGCGGTTGGCGGTGGTGGCAGTTGGCGGTTGGTGGTCCCCAGGAGCTGTCGTTAAGGGCTGTCCTCAACCGAAAAAGGAGTTCTTGAGGACAGCTCTGCCGGTATCTGCCGACCACACGCTCTGTCCCCCAGAGGCTCTGTTCCAGAGAGGGAGGACTGATCTCCACCGGACGTATGCCATGGCCCCAAAGTGCGCGCGCGCGCGCGCGCACCCGAGGGCCCTCGGCGTCGCTTGAAGTCGCACGGGGCCCGTGCAGCATCGCCCCCCCCCCCTCCCCCGTCGCTGTGCCGCAGGAGCCATTCGGAGGCCTGCCAAGTCTTGAACGGGAGGAAGCGCGGGTTCTGCGGACGCCGCCTCCTGTGCCTCATCGTGTGCATCGTGGCCGCGGTATGCCCCCCCCCCCCTGCCCCCCCGGCCGCCGCCGGGCCCACACGCACGCCGGCCGGTGCGGCCCCGCGTCGGGGCAGCGGGCGTCAGGGACGGAGGTGAGAGGGCCACATTTGTTTTGGTGGGGGGCTGGGCTCTGAGGGGCCCCAGATGACGGACGGACGATTACGAAAACACCTTGGCATACCGGATTTTCAAGTGAGGGGGGGGGGGGGGTTGGGAAAAGGACTCAACTCACATGCACCATTAATTAGTTATTATCAACTCTGGCGCCAAAGGCGCCGAGAATTTTTGTGAGCATTAACAATGGTCAAAATTTTTTTCCACCAAATGTATTGCAAATGATGACTTTTCTGAACCCCCTCGACGCGCTGATGCCAACCATCCCATTTTCATCTTTTGCCGATTGTTGGGTCTGGGTCACCTCCGGGGCCCGGGGGTCAGTCTCAGTAGGATTTTGGGGGTCCTGTCAATTGAGCCCCTTTTTGGGGGAGGGGGGGGGGCTAGCCAGGGGGCGCTATCGACCCCCCCCCCGCCCCTCACCCCCTCAATTGAAAGCCCGTCCGCCCCTTCGTCCCTCGTGGCAGAGGGTGAGTTCGGGCGCCGAAGCCGCCGATTTGTTGTCCTGCGGGGCCACGAGTGGTCCCAAGTCACGACAAAGAATTCGTTTCGCGGCATGCGACGAGCCCCACCAAATTGATCAGCGGAATGTTCCGAACGCGAACACTTTGGGGGGGGCGGGGGGCGAAAGTCATTTTTTTTGAGGGTGAAAAGCGGTGAAAATTGGCCGAAATCGGCCGATCGCAGTGCGTCATCGTCATTTCGTCATCGGGAGGGGGGGGGGGGGGGGGGTATAGCCCTCCCCCCCCATACGCCCATACCCCAATACGCCAACTATTGGGCGCCGCTGACGCGCAAATGGCACACCATGCCACATCCAGCACAGCCCCGGCACATCAACTACTGGGCTCCGCGAACGCGGAAACAACACCAGCAGGAGCACCGGCCGCAGCGGCCGACAGAACGCAGCGACCCGACGCAACATGCGAAGGGACGAACGGGTGACTGTCCCGGGCCCCGTAAAGAAACTGCAACCCGACGGAATGTCACACGGGGGGGGGGGGGGGGTATAGCCCTCCCTCCGCAAAGACAATGGCACAAGGGCGGACGTCGGGCGGAGTTGTCTCCCAGGCCCCCCACCTCCTGCCCAGTCGCATCGCCAGAGACCGCGCCCACGGCCGCGCCGCGCGTCGGTCTGCGGCGGCGCGTGCGCTGTCGCGCGCGCCGCACCCAAAGCGAACTCCACCCGCACACCGGCCCACTGCAGACGTCGGTGCCCAGCGGGGGAACGCGCATCATCGCCCGAAGAGAGTGAGGCACGCTTCGCGCGAAACTGCAGTGCGACGTTCCCCCCGGCGGAAGAGCCCCGGGCACCGGGCCTCCTCCGGGCCCCTCCGGCGGGGGGACGTCTCAGAATGGCCGTCCCCCGCAGGAGGAGGGGGGGGCCACCCCCCCTGACCCCCCCCCCCCCCCAAAAGACCGAAGGGACCATCGTGGGAAATAAGTCAATGGTCGGGCCATTTTTTGTGCACAAAGTTTGGGTTCCAGACCCCCTCTGCACCCCTCCTCCCCCCCCCCCCCCGCAGGGGGTGTTTTAGGGGACAAGTTCTTTTTTTTTTCAGTAAAAACCCTGGTTTTGGCCTAGTAGCACTTTGTCTCCAACCGCCGTTGGTTATCCTCCATCCACCGTCGGTTACGCTCCAACTGCCGTCGGTTACTCTCCAACTGCCGTCGGTTGCACTCCATCCGCCGTCGGTTACCCCTTAAGTGCCATCGGTTGGAGCTGTGCTGATTTTGCTGACCACCGGACACACCAGCTTTTTTTTTAATTAAAAAAACCCCCTGCCCCCACCCCCGCCCTCCCCGTTCAGCACGTCCCTGCCTGACCCCCTGCAGCAGCACCACACCACCGGTGTACAGTATGAGGGCGCACTCACCGGGAGGCGAGGGGGTTCCGAGAGGAGCGCACTCGAGGCCTCACCCCCCGAGGGAGCCCCTCGCGCTGTCGGCCTCTTCATCCGTGTCTCGTGACGGGGGCGACAAGGATGGGGCAGCACAGGCCTCGACGCCCAAGGGCGGGGGATGTGTTTAGCACAACCCCCATCCCCCCCCCCCCTCAGAAACCGATTTCATAGCAGAACAAAATGACGTATCCGAAAGGAAACGTTGGTTTGGGCCATTTTTGGTGCACAAGATCTTGGGTTCCAGACCCCCCCCCCCCCCTCCCCCGCTCTACGACATCCGTGCCCAAGAGCCATGCTCCTCGAGATGCAGCCCTTCCTGCCTCCACGCCCTCAGAAATCCAGATCACTGCGGCCCCCTTTCGGCGGGGACTATAGGGGGACCCTGGGAGGAGGGGGGTCCCAGTCAACCCCCCCTCCCCCCCTTCTAATACATCCGTGCCCGTGCCCCTAGACCCAGATTTCATTTGCGGGAAAAACTGAACTTTACAAAAAGAAATATTGATGTGGGCCATTTTTGGTACACAAGATCTTGGGTTCCAGACCCCCCCCCCCCCCCCCTCGCCCCTCCTCTCTTCTAACACATCCCGTGCCCAAGGGCTGTGCTCCTGGACAGGCAGTCCCAAGGGATGTATTGGAATGGCCGACGACCATCGGAGGAGGGGGCGGGGGTACCCCCCCCCCCCCCGGACCCCCCCCCCCAGACCCAAAGGGACCATCGCGGGAAACAACGAAGTTTAGCGTTGGGAAGATGTGGTCGGGCCATTGTTGGTACCCCCATTTTTGGGGTCCCATCCCCCCCCCTCCCCCCCCTCGCCCCCTTCTATATACTTCCCTTTGGGGGGGGCAGCGCCCCCCCCCCCCGTCCCCCATCCCCAAGGCCCACTCCTCCGCCTGTCGCGCCCCCGCCCTCCCGCCGAGCCCCCCCCCCCCCCCCCAGACCCAAAGGGACCATCGCGGGAAACAACAAAGTTTAGCGTTGGGAAGATCTGGTGGGGCCATTGTTGGTACCCCCACTTTTGGGTCCCAGACCCCCTTCGAATACCTCCCGTGCCCCCCCCCCCGCGCAGGCCCTGCTCACCGCCGCGCTGCTGTGGATGTCCCACCCCGCGGCCCCCCGGCCGTCCCTTTGAGGCGGTTGCTCGCGGTCGGGGGCGTCGCTTGCGCATTTGCGGTCCCACGCGGGGCCCCCCGGGGGGGCCTCGCCGCGCCGGCAAAGCCCCCGGAGCCCGACCGTCGCCGTGTCCCCGGCGCCGTGCAGTCGCCCAGACCACAGCGCTGCGGTGTCGGTGTTGGTCGGACGTGCCGGCAGGGGAACTGAATCTCGTTAGGAATCAGCCCCCGTACCACGTGCCGCTCAGTACTATCCGCGCCTGCCACACCCGCAACTCAGTAGGAACCAGCCGCGTCCCCTGTCCGACTCAGACCATTGGGGCCATCGCGCGGTGGGATCATGTGCCCATAGCCCCCCCTGTCGCGGCCATGGCGGGTGGACAGTTGACAGTCAGTTGACTGTCGGGGGCAGAGGGATCCTGATCACGCGCGACCCGGCGAACGCCCGCGGCAGGTCGGGCATTGAAGGCATCCCTTCAAAGCGCGCGCCGCGCCAAGGGCCACACCGGTGCTCAAGCCGGCGGAACACGGCCGATGCACGCCCCCCCCCCCCCCGCCCCGCCCGCCCTTGTGACGCCGCGCTGCTGTTCTTTGCCCCGAACTCCGAGGGGCCTCCGTGCGGAGGTGCTCCAGCGATGTGCCGAGGGGAGGCACGTTCCAAAAGCGGTTGCCGGCGGTCCGGGGCCTCAACTGAAAACCGTTCCAACAACTCCAACTGCGGCTGTAACGGTTTTGAAACCGCCGCCTCATGATCCCAAACCGCTGGCCCGACCACAGCCCATCTGTTTTGTGTGCGTCCGCGGCATGGCCCCGTGGCCTCCTCCTCAGGCAAGCGCAGGCCTTGGGGTGGAGGAGGGGGGGGGGGAGGGGGGAGGGAGGGGGCGAGCGCGGGACACAGCCCGGGCAAAGAGCACGTGCTGTTTTGGTGTGGCCGGGCCGGGCAAGCGTGACAACAGAAGGGGCCCAACGACAGGCTTGTGGTTGAAGGGAGGTAGGGCGGATGTTGTAGGTATTTTTTTTGGCGGTAAATGCGAGTACAACAAAATCGTACCGCGGTGCATTACGTATGGGGACAACCAAATGGCGTTGCTTGTGGCTGAACTCCCCAAGCGATGTCCAGTGCAAAAGGAGAAGCATCTGTCACCCAGGGTCAGTGGAATCGAATGGGTAATTGAATGTTGCAAAATTGAATCAAAGACACCCGGCGCTCTGCCGTGGGTGGAGCCCATCCAGGAAGTGTTTGTGTGTGTGTGTGTGTGTGTGTGTGTGTGTGGCGGGGTGGTGGCAGCCAGCACACGATAAATCTAGGCTGTGGCAAAGGTAGTTCACGAGCTCCTCCGCGGGCGATTTTTGTAACTGAACGCTGGAAGAGGTGAGGAGACAACCCACTGTCCAGAACTGCATTTGCTCATTCTCTACCAACAGACCAAAAGACGTCCAGGACAGCTCTGCTGTTCCTGAGGAGTTTTCTTTCAACCGCTTTTCTTGCTCTGTTCTTGTCTCGCGGTTCTCAACGTGTGTTTGTGTGTGGGTGTGTGTGTGTGTGTGTGTGTGTGTGTGTGTGTGTGTGTGGGTGGGTGCACAGGGCGGTTAATGTTGGGTACAGGCGTCTCTGCATTGTGTGTGCACGCACGCTCGCGTGCGGCCGTGCGTGCGCGCGCGTATTAGGGCAGGGGGGGGGCACCACCCGTGCCGGACGCTCACCCAGGCAGACCATCATGCCGCAGCCGTTGCATCCGCGCGCACAATGCACCGCGGACTCGCGGCAAGAGGACAACCCCAAGCCACACCAAAATGCAAACCCCCTCCGTCCGCTCTGCCCACGAAACCCACGAAACAGCACCGGGGCCCCAGACCGCCCCCACACACGTCACGTTGGTGTCCCAGCGCAGTCCCGATGGACACGAACACCAAAATGCGCTGATGGGGGGGCCTCGACCCCCGTTGCCTGCGGTGACATTCTGGTATCCGCATCGGCCGAAGTCCTGCCCAACGCGCCCCTAACGCATGTACAGCGCCCCCCCCCTCCCCCGCCACTTCACCGGGAGCCCAACGAGTGACCGGCACGCAGAGAGCCCACGAGCAGGGATGCATTGGACCGGGGGGGGGGGGGGTACCCCCCCCCCCCCTCCTCCAGGGCGCCCAGCCTATGCCCAGCCACTGTCCCCCTGACGCCACGTGCCGGCTTCAGTAGCATTTGTAACCGACAGTAACCGCCCCCAACCGCTTTGGAAACCTCCTCCAACCGCCCGTCTAACCCCCTCTGGGGCCGAGATCCCTTCCCTTCTGATGCATCCTGCACACCGTGTCCAGACCAGAGTAATTGGTCCGCCAATCGACAAAAAGCGTCTCACTGTCTCATGAGGGTCGATGTGAGTGCAATACCGGAAACACCCTCATTCACAACAAACTGCTTTCTAACCGCTAGACACGATGGGGGCGCGGGGGGAGGGGGGGGCAGGGGTGCTCTTGGGCACGCTTTGTGCGTGGACGGCGCGGCGCGGCCTTGCAGGGCGGTCGGCTGCGCCGCGGTGGTCTTGGACGTCGCGCGTGCCCGTGGCAGTGCCGTCGCCCGCGTTGTTGGGCCCACCACGACAGTACGGCTCGTCGGGTGGTCAGGGGTGTGTCTGTCCCGCATCGCCTGCTGCGGTCTTCTCACTGGCGGTGAGCAGTCAACGCGTCGCCTTTGCCCTCATTGACGTATCACCGGAATGCTCAGAATCTGACCTCAGAATTCCAAGGGGAAATTCCAACCCCCTGCCTCCCCCCCCCAAAAAAAACCAAAAAAATTGACCGCCTGTGCCCCCCCCCCCCCGCTTTCCGGATGCCCCCCCCCCCCCCCCCGCCGCGGGGGCACGCCCCCATGGGCTGCACTGGACATGGGCGCCGTCGGGGCCCGTGTCCGGGAGCAGATCATTGGTGTGGCCCGAGATCCCCCGACCGGGCCAATGACATCAGGCTGTCCCACGATTGGCCTGCCCTTGTGCGAGGCCGTCCCCTGCCTCTTCCCGAAGCGCGGCCTCCTGCAAGCGCCCCGGCTCCGTCTCACCGCTGTTTTGCTGACCGCAGTCTGCGGGGCCGGGAATGCGCGAGGGGGCGCTGGACACGGTGCTCTCTCCGAACGTCAAGCGAGACCTGCTTGAACAGCAGAGTTGTGTGTGTGGTCATTTTGGTGGGCCCAGCCCCAAGAGCCCCACGGGGGGAGGGGGATTGAGGGACCCCGTATGCCACGTACTGGGTTCTGCTAACACGGAAGCGACGCCACAAGGAATACAGGCAGCAGTGGCCGCCAGGAAGCATTGAACCGACACGGCTCAAGTAGAAGGTTTCAGGGAAGATGCCAACAAGTTTCTGGTTCGAGCCCAGCTGAAGTGTTGCTTTGGCGACATCAGCTTCAACAAGATGAAGTGTGACAAGGGTATTTGGCCTCTCCGTTCTGCGGAATTTGATGAGAGAGATGCGTTTATTGAACCATGGAGTTGGTGTAGACGGTGTCCGAATGGTTGCGACTATGTGGATCTTCATTTTCAGTGCAACACTTGTGGGCTGAGGTTGAACGCTTGGCTGACGTGCAACATCACCAGTTCTACGATAAAAAAATTCGTGATCAGAACAGCCCATTCATGATTATCAGTGCGGCAAGCACCTGGACCACGCTGCCGGCTCTGAGGTTTGTTTGTTATACGGTCATTTTGGTCGTGCCAGGGCTGATTCTACCAAAGACTATCGGTGGAGTAAGAACTCATAAAGCAAATTGTCGAAGCGGAGATGCGAAAGGAGACCAAAGGGGGTGGTGCTGATTTGCGTTTTAGGCGGGGGCATTCCCCACTCTTGCTCTTCAGGAGCCCCCTGAAGCTGATTAGGAGCAGGTGGTTTTCAAATGCTCCTCAGGAGCTTGTCTCCAAGGAGCCGTTCTGCTGCTTGTGAGCAACCCTGTTTTTCATGCCAGAATTGGCTCAAAATTGTGTCTTAGGTGTTTTCGAGTTGTTGTGCTAGGTTTACGAAAACTCAAGTTCTCACACAGGGGTTAAGGTGCCACATAATATAAATATAACGTCACAATGATATTCACACATGCATTTTTATTATTATTATATGTTCCCTGCTTCGTTCAATACAGATGAGTGCCGAAAGTCAGAGTATTTACAGTAGCGGGTTCCCCCCCCCCCATTTCAGCATGTGTACGACGGTTCATTCGGGTTCTGTTATCTACATGGTGGCTATGAACAGGTTAGTGGGGGGGCATCAACCTACATGTGGCCGCATGTGACTGTGGGGGCCTGTTCCGGCTACCGAGGCCAACACAGGGACTGAAAGGCCAAATGTGGTGCATGACGCTTCACCCAGCACGCCACTCACTGGTGATACCATACACCTGATCTGAAAAAGCCCATGCGCAGCCAAGGCTGCTCCCCAACAGAAAAACAAAGGATCTCGACTTTTCTGTGCGCTGGTGGGTGTGATACACCACCAGCACAGACTTGAGAGAAGCTGAAGTGCTGCTAGCAGGAGAGGGACTGTACACCTAAACGAAACTACTGATACACTAAACAGCGGACGCCATGGGGCCAGGGAGAGCAGCGCAAGACTGCGGAGGGTTGCTGAGGCACTGAGGGGCAGCCATGGGGATAATGGCACACCTCCAGGCTGCCACCACTGTCAGTTGGGCACCAACGGGATAGTTCGGGGAGGGTGGGGTGGGAAGCACCACAAACTGTTGCTTGGGGTTTAGAGGACAATGTTTGATGTGATTTTTTTGCGCTGAATGTTCACTTTAAGGTCCGTACTGGACCATGTTTGATGTGATTTTGGCCGGAGGGGGGGGGGGGGGGGGCTGGAGGTGTGCGGCTGGACAGCTGGACATGGTTTTGAGGGGGGGATGGAATGGTGTAGGTGGCTGTTTGTCGGCTGAAGAAGAGTGGCAGTGGCGAGGGGAGGGACTGTGAGTGGAAATGCCATGCGAGTAGGACGCCATGGGGCGTTTGAAAAACCTTTGAACGGTGGAGGTAACAGATTGGCGCTCAAAACAAAGGAAAAGGCATGGTTGGAGTCCAATTGCGTGATTTTGGAGTGCGAAGTGGGCTTGGGACCTTTTGAGGAAAATCTGATAATACGGTCAGTCGGATTCAAAGTTGTGATCTGTAAACGAAAAAAATCACCTCGAAGAGAGGTTTTTAGATCAAGCGCAGGCGCGAGCGTCTTATACCCCCCTTTTTTGGGGTCCTTCGCGTAGCATACCCCAATGTATGGTTTCTAACGTCTAACCCCCTGTAAAATCATCTTTTTAGGACCAAAAATGATCCCCCAATGATTTTTTGGATTCTGACCCCCGTACCCCCCCGCACCGGGGTACCCTTTTTTGGGGGGGGGGTGGGGGGGGGTCAAAACTTCTTTGTGTATTGTGGCTGCTGTGTGTGTATTTGGACCTGGGTCCTGAAGAACTTTTTTCTTGTATATGGACCCCCTAACCCATGGCGGGGGTCCCGGGTCCCAACTCCAGGTACCCCCAGTCACCCCCCCCTATATGGCCCCTTGCCAATGAGGACTTTGCCGTTTTCACGCTGGATAGGCTGTTTAGTGGCACGTGAAGGTTTTTTGAAATTCGATTTTTCATGACTACCTTCCGTTGCCCCTAGGATTGGTTCGGGTGATCATTTCGTGACAATATGGGTACTTGAGCACCCATGGGGGCCCACGTAGTGGCTGCTAGGCCTATGTAGCCCGTGCCATGGGCCCTCCGAAAGCCCCAAAATTGCTGTTGCGTAGGCTGTTTAGTGACACTTGAAAGTTTTTTCACATTTCGACTTATTCCGAAACCCTTCTGTTGCCCCTAGGATGGGTTTGGGTGATCATTTGGTGACAATACGGGTGCTTGAGCAGCCATGGGGGCCCACGTAGTGGCCACCGGGCCCATCTGGCGCGAACCATGGGCCCCCCAAAAGCTTCAAATTGCTGTTTGTAGGTGGTTCAATGGCATTTGGGGTGTGCACGAACAGTTTTCCACCCTCTACAGGTCAAAAATGGAAAATTTTGCAAAAACAATTTTTGATATTGTGACCACTTACAATGATGAAATATGCTATGTAAAGTATGTTTTAGACCCTATTTGTGTGTTTTTCACCCTATTTGGGTGTGAGGGGGGTTACCAAGGGGTCTAGGGCACACAACCTGCTTATGTAGTTTTCCGGCCTCGGCAGCTCAAAAATGGAAATTTCCGAAAGTGATTTTTTTGATACTTTGACCATCCAAAATGATCAAATATCCTATATAAAGCATGTTTTGGACCCTCTTCATGTGTTTTCCAACCTATTTGGGTGTGGCGCCGGGGGGTTGGGGGGGTTACAAGGGGTCTAGGGCACACCACCTGCTTATGCAGTTTTCCGGCCTCGGCAGCCCAAAAATGGAAATTTCCGAAAGTGGCTTTTTTGATACTTTGACCATCCAAAATGATCAAATATCCTATGTAAAACATGTTTGGGACCCTGTTCATGTGTTTTTCACCCCCCCCTCCCCACAGGGCAGGCAGGGCAGGCAGGTCAGGCAGGGCCGGGTGCAGGGCCACAGGGAACGGCAAACGGTGCACAGCACCAGGGTGCATCACCAGCACAGCGTGCAGCGCACAGCGCACAGCACCACGACAGTGCACATGCCCTGCCAGCACAGAGCACGGCACACAGTACACCACAGGATGCAGCACACAGTGCACCACAGGGTGCAGCGCACGGTGCACCACAGGATGCAGCGCACAGAGCACCACAGGATTCAGCACGCAGCACAGCGCACAGTGCAGCACACAGTGCAGCACACAGCACAGCACGCAGTGCAGCGCACAGCACAGCAAATACAGCACGCAGTGCACCACAGGATGCGGCACACAGCACAGCACGCAGTGCAAGCGCAACACACAGTGCAGCACACAGTACAGCACACATCGCAGCACACAGTGCGGCACACAGCGCAACACACAGTGCGGCACACAGTGCAGCGCACAGCACAGCACACGGTGCAGCGCACAGTGCAGCACGCGCGGCACGCCGGGCGCAGGGCCCAGGACGACCGGGGCCCCTGCGCCAGGCCACACTATTCTCCATGGGGCTGCCAGTGCGGCAGCCCCCGCCGACGCATCGCCCCCCTGGGGCGCCCGACGCCGTAGCGCCGGCGTCCCCTGGGGGGATGTCCATGCCTAACCTGGCGCACGGGAGGGCGAGCTCGGAAGAGACATAGTCTTGACCGACTCGTCCCTCTGTTCCGCCGTGCACCATAGGCGGGGGGCAATCAGCCCGGGGGGAAGGCGCAGAACTCTGAGATCGGCCCTTTCCCCCCAGCCCCTCGACCTCTGTACATAGGCTCATGGACAGTAAAAGCGCAATACCCTGTTCATGTGTTTTTCACCCTATTTGGGTGTGTGTGTAGGGGGGGGTGGTACCAAGGGGTCTAGGGCACACAACCTGCTTATGCAGTTCTCAGGCCTCGGCAGCTAAAAAATAAAAATTTCCGAAACTGATTTTTTTGATACTTTGACCATCCAAAACGATCAAATATCCTATGTAAAGCATGTTTTGGACCCTCTTCATGTGTTTTCCACCCAATTTGGGTGTGGCGGGGGGGGGGGGGGGGGCTACCAAGGGGTTTAGGGCACACAACCCGCTCATGCAGTTTTCCGGCCTCGGCAGCTCAAAAATGGAAATTTCCGAAAGTGGCTTTTTTGATACTTTGACCATCCAAAATGATCAAATATTCTATGTTTTGGTCCCTCTCCCCTCTTCGAGGTGCCTTGCCGATGGCAATAGAATTTGAAAATTTTTGAATGCAATTTTTTTCCAGGGCCACATTCGCCTCTTTGCCATAGTGGTTGTAATGAACAAAGCTAAGAATTCCAGGAGGTTATTTGAATTTGGATGGAAAGCCACATTCAGGGCAAAGTTTTTTTAATTTTCGAAGAATGTGGTTCTAAATGTTTTTTTCCGCACTCACGTGTAGATGCCCCAAGGGTATGCATTGTACGCTTCATTTGTTTTGCGAAGAAGCGAAGATGAATGAAGGTCATAGACAATGCAATGGGGTATACTATTCTGTTGTTGATTGTCATCTTCTTCAAAGTAGAAGGCAAATATATTTCGTGCACAATGAAAAATTGCTTGATACGCAAACACAAAGATACACCAAACAGGGTCGTTACATGTCAATATTAGGTGCCAGCTGGATTCCTGCGACCATGTATGAATGCACTTTTTGGCTGAATACAACTTGATACTTTTGCTGAGTGCATCAAGATGATTGGAAAATTTTTCAAAATTTTCGGGATGATTCAATGTTTCTCAAATTGCACCCTGGACTTTTAGTGTCCACTTGCATTGCTTCTTAGATTTGTTTTTAACGATTTACAACGGTATGCCCGACCTAAGGCTTCTTAGTCTAGTGGTTGTAACACCCAAGCACTAATTAGCGAATGCTGTAACAGTTTTTGCTACAAAAAGGAAGCGGTTGGCAAATCGGTAGCCATTTTCAAAATTTTGGCAAAAAAGGTATCTATTTTTCTCCAAAATGACTGATTTTCTGAGTTTTAGTTGTCAAAAAATTTGGCTACTTGCGACCTAGTTGTACTTTTTGGACAATTGGGACAAAATCTTGAAATTTCATCATTTAACAAAATGTTTTACCAACATTATTGTAGACAAACTTAATTGTCCGAATTCTGATTCTGTATGTAGCAATGTGAGAATGATCTACCTGGCAACAGCAAAAGTACGGAGATCCAGGTGAAACATCAAACACTGATGAACAAAAAATACATGCGTAGTGACAAACGTGAATCGGTGACAATGCAGCATGTTCAAAACCCTAGTACTCCACCAAGGATATCGCTAAACGCACCCTGGCCACGAAGGGCCGAGCTTCGCGTTGTTTGTACTGTGGCATGCGCATAAAATCAGCCAGTGGCACAAGTGCAGAAAACAAGGGATAATACATGCAAAATGCAGATGAAAGACATGGTCCATATTAAATCCCCAAAAACAATCAAGAAAAAGACGAAGCGCAGGAGCGGCGGCGGCGACAAGCAAGGCCAGAACACGATCTCGAAACTCAAATAGGTCCAGAATCATCTACAAAGGGCTGCATAGTTTCAATAATATGGCAATCATGACATAACAACAAATGCATCGACGTCACACCACATGCACCATGATTTCATCTTTTTATACATCTTGATGTGTCGGTTGACTTGGGTAGGAATTACCCATGATTGCCTGGCAATAGTTGCCACCTATAGGAGTGCACATGTGCTCCACTAGGGCCTGTCCATCTATGATCAATCATATCATGTGCATGCTTGTATGATATTGTCATGTCATGTATGTATTGCCATTGCATTCCCATATATGCATCCATTACTATGCTTGCCCTCCACTCACCATTGGCATGAGCAACATTGCTCCACATTTGCCATATATCTCTCACATCAATATTCATCTCTCTCTATGTTGGCCTTGCCAATATCACACGGATATATATATATATATATATATATATATATATATATATATATATATATATATATATATATATATATATATATATATATATATATATATATATATATATATATATATATATATATACACTCACCTTTGACATTGCACCACTCATTGTGACTCATCACCACAAGACAAAAAGCCGGATGTGATTACTCGCACCAAAGACTTAGACGAGACACCCTTGGTCAAACAATCCGCATATTGCAAATGAGAAGGCACCCAACTTAGGGATTCAACCTCCTTAGTCGATAAAACATTCTTCAGAATGGCAATGTCAATGAGCAACCTTTTTTCCGTTGCTCCCTTGTGATGGTACACCGTGTCATACACACTCTTGCAATCGGTCCTCACTCTCACCTCAAGCGCATGTCCCAATAGGGTCTTGGACAATTCATTGAGTGGCACCACCTTATCCATCACATCATTGACACCCAACAACTCCCCGGCAAAAGTACTCCTCACCACTCGTCGAATTTTTTTTGAGTACCAACAAATGAGATTCATTGGTCTACAACCCCCCCCCCCAAAAAATCAAACCCCCCTCAATGGATGCACATCCCTCGGCCGTACCAAAAGAGGCATCGGAATACACAATGAATGTCCAATCCCCAACAGAAAGTCTACATACCAAGGGCACATGTAAGCCTTTGAGGTACTTGACAATTCTATTTGCCAAAGTGAGATGTTTCTTCCTAGGATGCGCCAAACCCAAAGAAAGATTGCAAACTTCAAAAGCAATATCCGGCCTCGTTTGACCGGCAATCCACATGAGCTTACCAAGCAAAGAGCGAAACAAAGTGATCTCGTTAGGGTCCAATGAATCGTGCGGCTTTCCATCCACAGGCACCACCGCCAAAGATTCAATGTATTCTTTTTGACTCACATAAATCCCACAATGTGTCCATCTTCCGAGAGTAGTGTGCTCACTTCCAAACCAATGTATGTGAACGATCCATGCTTTTCACTTCCAAAAGGGAACCTCCTGCCGCATTCGGGAATAAACCCCTCCTTCCACTGTCTTGTTCCCGCATAACAAATATCATCCACATGGATTGCCATCATGCCACATAGTGTGCCCATTGATGTGAACATCACCAAACATGAAGCAATGGTTGTTCTCATACCACCATGTGACTCCAAAAAGTCCATGAGCGACTCATACCAATTGAGACTTGCCTCCTTCAAACCATACACCGGCTTCTTCAACCTCCATGCATGACCCGTTGGCACATTTGCTTCCATTGGGGGTTCCAAAAGGACCTCTTTATCAAAGCCTCTTCCTTGAAGAAATGCCGTCTTGATGTCAAGGGAGCTTGGTACCCAATCATTGTTGACACATATCACAAGCATCAACCTCCATGACTCCTTTGCAATTGTGGGTGCGGATGACTCATCCATATCACATTGCACTTCTTGGAATCCCTTGGCCAC
Organism: Eutreptiella sp. 'Long Island Sound 2002'; assembly: GCA_964036045.1. NCBI lineage: Eukaryota > Euglenozoa > Euglenophyceae > Eutreptiales > Eutreptiaceae > Eutreptiella > Eutreptiella sp. 'Long Island Sound 2002'. Next base: position 37,771,721 of record OZ038398.1, on the reverse strand, counting down.
ATACCTTGCCTTGTATCTTGGACATTCCAACGTCTCTTCGTTGACCTTTGTTGTGAGGACCCATCGTCCCTTGATCACATGATGGTGTGGTTCCCGCTTCACAATGTCACACACGCCCAACGTGTCCCATTGCTTGAGCTCTTGATAGTTTGCCTCATACCATACATACACTTGTTCTTCATGGGACACTTCCAAACACATCAACTGATCCCTCAACCCTTTGAGTTGTGTGATGGAATAGGACAACAAAGACACATGTGCCTCCTCTTCTCCCTCATCATCATACAAATCCCTAGACTCTCGTGGTAGATTGGCTGTTGTCACTTCTTCATTTCCGGCCTCATCAATCACCACTTCCTCGATCGGTGCCATGTTCTCACTTCTCAATGTCATGTGACCCCCCTCCATTGAGTCAACCTTCGCATCACCCGTCGAATTTTTGATCTTCTTCACCCAAAATGGATGTACTCGCAACACGGACCCCGCCCACTTGACCACAGTCAAGTCATCATCACTTGCCATCACCTTGCAAGGCCCTCTCCACCCACATTGCCCTTTGCGCGATGGTTCTCTCCACAGCAACACCTCATCTCCGGGCCGCACATGATCACCCTTGCGTGTATTCAAGTTCTCCGCCCGTTGTAGTCTCACAAATGCATCTTGTTGCTAATACCTTCTCCGAGAATCCACCACCTCATGTTGCAACCTCTCCACATACCTTTCATGTTGCTCCGGTAGATCATCCGGACACATTGAACCCTTTTGAGTTGGTGAATCATCCAATGCATTTGGCAAATTGATTCTTTTCCCATATTGAATTTGGAAGGGGGAGATACCCGTGGAGCCCGGTGTAGCATTGTGTGCCATCATGGTGGAATCAATGGCCTCCTCCAATCGCATGCTTGGATTCTCCTTGAGTGCTTGCTCAATCATTCTTCTCAAATTCTCATGCTTGGCCTCTACTTGCCCAAGACTCCAATGTGCTCCACTTGGTGTCAGAGCAAAGCAAAGAGCAAAGCACAATCAAGTCAGACTCTTCAGTTGCCCTTAAGACTGTGAAACAGTGAAAGACAGCTGAGCGTGCTAAGTAATTTACAAAGCAATAAACGCAGGATCTCGCATCATGAACCACAGTTGTGCCTTTTCATCTTCAAACTACTCTGCTTTGCCTTAACGATTCATGTAAACAAACACAGTGAACAACTGGTGGATCATTCATACACAAATAATTACATTAGTGTGCGCGAGTGCGCGATCGCTGAGGTCGCAAAGCGACGGTCAGCCAAAGAATAGAAAGAAAAAATAGAAAGCATAGAAAACATAGAAAACAGGAGAGACGAGGGAAATTCCCAGCGGTAAACCAGCGGTCACTTCCAACTTGATTCCCAATCTCTCACCCACAAACCGAAATACCTTGTTGTCAAACTCCTTTCCCATGTCGCCGATGATCCTTCGTGGCACCCCAAAGTAACGTACCCATGATGCAATGAACATCCTGAGCACATCCCATGGTTCCTTGCTTTTCACTCTATTTATCACAGCAAACTTTGAAAAGAGATCAAGCACATGTAGGATTGGTATCGAATTCACAAAGAAGAGATCCATTCCCAAATTGGCATTCCGTCTTGCCTCACTTGGAAAAGCCACCATGGGAGAGAGATAGGACCTCTTGTGCTCCTCACATGAATAACAACGGAAGTATTTGATTGCTTCCTCCAATAAACCCATGTTGTTCATTGCATGTGCTTCTACCACCAAGGACTTGATTTTTTTGCATATTTCCACGCCTCATCTTCTTGTGGAGCTTCATCAACCATCTTGCCATATCCTCTTTGGTTTCAACGTCCTTCACCACTACACCCAAGGCCAAATCAGGATTGAGATCACCATCCAATAATTCATTCCCCATGGTATCCCTGGGGTCGCACCGTCATTTTTGACCCAAAGACAACAAAAGATGACCCGACCTACTCTCCAAACATTTGATCCACAACTTCTTGGTAGTTCCCGGAATTTTGATGCTCACCACACCCTTGGAGACATGAAGCACCATACCAAGCTTTGATAATGTAGGTCTTGCCAACAACAAAGGCACGGGCAATTTCACCACATCAACTTGAAATTTCAATGGAATCCCCTTCAAAACCACATGCATCTGCCCCATTTCCACCAATTTGAGTGTATTCCCATCACCAAAGGTAAATTCTTTCTTTGAGCATTCCACTACATCCCATTGCGTTTCGGTGGGATCCACAAATGTTTTGAGCCATGCTTCCCCACACACATTTGATGAGCATGCAATGTCAAGTACTCCACAAACATGTGCATCATGGGCCAAATCCAACAAAGCATTGGTAGTAGCAAGCACCACGTTTGCATTATTTTGCACCACCTTGGGTTTTCAATTTTTAGCAATGTGTCCCATACCACCACATCGGAAGCACTTGATGCTCGCCCACTTGGATCCTCCTTTTCCGCCACCTTGTTGATGTCCAAGAGTATTCATAGCCAAATTATCGTGATTGCTCCCCAGGTTCTGAGTGCCCTCATCATTCAAATTGACCAAAGTCGGCTCTTGCTGAACTCAGACTTGTGTTATTTGTCTCAATGCTCCACAAATTCTTGCCACATTCAATTGACCACCTGCAATAGCGAGAGTAGTGGATCTTTGACCATCACTCAAATCACAATTCATTATCAAAATTGCCGCAACCACATCTTCCGGTAGGTGAATCCCAAGTGATATCAATAAACAATTGGAGATTTGTAGGCTTGAAATGTTCTCGTCCATTGAAGTATTGCCTCGGTGGAATTTGATAAATTGTGTAACAGCCTTCAATTTGTTGGAACCATATTGACCTTCAAAGAAATCTCTCAACACTTCAATAACCATGCTCGCACCCTCATCTGTCAACAATTGTTCAACCGGGACAGAAAGTGCCACTCTCTCACCACACCTTCCATGTAGAGCATTCATGAAGTAGTCACCTTGAGTTCCGGGCACACTTCTCCACCATACGTCAATTTTGGATCTCGAACACCTCCATTCTCTGATTACAACCTTGTTGTCTTCTTCCATAGTCTTTCCACCCAGTGCTGGACACTTGGGATTGATGATTGACCCTGTGCGAGCCCGTGCTTAGGAGTCTCGACCTCCTGTTGCGATATTTTCTCGTAAATAGCGCACTTGATTCTGCAGCTCTAGACAGCGCTGCCTGAAGTTACGGACACGTTCGTCGTCTTTTTCTGCTACTCCTGGTACCTCCAGTATGTCCTCGTAAACATCTGGCACTTCTGATCCAGCGATCGCCGATGTCTCCATTTGGAGATCTGAATAGCTCGCTTGAACTGCAAAAAATCACTGATTTCAAATATCCAAACAGATCGTTGAAAGCCTCTGTCTACCAGTATTAAATCCCCAAAAACAATCAAGAAAAAGACGAAGCGCAGGAGCGGCGGCGGCGACAAGCAAGGCCAGAACGCGATCTCGAAACTCAAATAGGTCCAGAATCATCAACAAAGGGCTGCATAGTTTTTATAATATGGTAATCATGACAAATGCATCGACCTCACACCACATGCACCATGATTTCCTCTTTTTATACATCTTGATGTGTCGGTTGACATGGGTAGGAATTACCCATGTTTCCCTCGCAAACGTTGCCACCTATAGGAGTGCACATGTGCTCCAATAGGGCCTGTCCATCTATGATCAATCATATCATGTGCATAGAAAGATGTCCCTGATTGTTGCCCTAATAGCTGTGATGAAACTCTGCAGGTTTTGGTGTTGAAAAACAGAACCAAAGCAGCAAGTAGAGCAAGAACAGGATGTCGATGGAATCATTGAATAGTTTTGAAATCCAGTGTATCACAGAAGGGCTGCAGATAGACAAAGCAGGCATAACTACAAAGATTCAATCACAATCGGATAAAACAAATGATTTTATGTGTAAACTGGCATGACTCTAGCCTCCAAGTGAGCATCAAGCACTTCATGTGCACTCTTTTCGATGAAATGGAGTTGGTTAGGAATGTGGGGCAAAGGAGTTAGGCCAGACACAGAATATGACTTGGCCAAGCCACTGAATTCAAAAAAAGTTAAAACGTAGAACCAGAATAAGTAGTAGAATCAGTTGAGTATTGGGGTCGTGAGGCGGGGGACCATTAGGCTTAACCTACATGTTAACAGTCCACGAATGAGCAACAATTTCTCAAAATATTGGTTTCCTGTGGAGCAATGGTATTATTCTTTATTGGAGTTTGGATGAGACATTGGGGGAAATTGTATCCATGGAGCTTGATCACTTCCAATATGGGTGAAAGACACCTAATGGCTTAACTTTAATTTAAAAGAGGGTTTATCTATCGTATTATATGCCATGAGTTGTCGTTTGTTATTCCATTGTTTCTTCTTTGAACACTATTTGTAATATAGCACAACATGGGTGTTGGCCTTTGCTTAATTGTTTTTTTTCGGGCTAGCCTCATTCAGATTCAGCTGTTCAGTAATCTGCATTTTTTTCTACCAGATGGTTGTTTCACAGAAAAAGAATATGATTTTCAGACTCAGCATAGAATTCCGCATCTATATAGTGGTCATAAGACTATTTCATTTTTTTGACCATTTTTGCCCCGTGAGCGCGCCGCTTCCACTATGGGCGATTCCTACTGAGTCTTGAGGTCATCAGGGAAGTTCCTACTGAGTTCTGCAGACATGATTTAACTAATTCCTAAGCTACAGAGAATTCCTGGAAGACATCGAAAGTGATTTTCTATCTTTTTTATGATTGAGAAACCATTTTTATTGCGTCTGTTTGACAATCTTTGCAGGAAGCCTGATTTCTGAGATGTACCATTTTTGCCCTGATCTGAAGTCACTGTTCACTGTTGCAGAGTGCAGACTGAAGTCGCTTTGGAACCCCTGAGTCCTCCTGATGCATATGTGCATGCATACGAGCAAACACAAGGCCCAACATCACCCATTGTTTGCCTGTTCATTGTGCAGCCCCATCAAGTTCTTTACTTATTTTATTGATCCCAGTTCTGCTCGTCTTGGAGTCTTGGTCTGGTTTTCTTTTCCACCGAAATCTTTGATTACCTGAAATGGAGCAGGAGCAAACACCAAAGCAAGTGCAACCAGAGGATACTGAGACTATTCAAATAGAGGAACGAGATGCAAAGCGGGAATTCAACAGGGGTAGGAGAGGTATCGATGCTACTGTGCACGATATCGATTCCACACGTGGAAGTGTTGATCTCGCGAGTTCTAGCAACGTCGACGATCAACAAGCGTCACTGGGGTCTTTTGTTCACGGAGCACAAGAAGACGATGGGGCGAATCAAGAAAGGCAACCTTTATCTCAATCATATGAAAGTTATCAACCCATCGGAAAAAAAGAATTGTATTCTATTGGTGATCCTTATGCTTTATTATCGGCTGGCTTGGTTGAACGCGAGCGTGTTTTACGCGTCGAAGAAGAGAACATGCAGAATTTCTTTTATTTACAAGAGACGCTGGTTTTGAACAAGACCGCAGCTTCAACTCAAGAGAGCGACGCGCGTAGACGCTTGACCAGTTTGATTCCAGGTATGAGTTCGCCGAGTTTCCCATCAGGATCTACTACGACATCTGTTCCTTTCAGTCCGCCAACAATTATTCTGGAACCTACGTCGTCACCAAAGGATCACTGTTCAGGAGACGATCACAGAGTACCTGTTTGGACGTCAAGTTCCGAAGTTGGGCATGATTTCTCCGAAGGTTCTTACGAATTACCTGAGACGAAATTCGCAAAGGAGCTAAAAGAAGAAATTGGTGAGCTGAAAGAGGAAGAGCACGAAGGAATGAGCGGCTGGCTGGAGGACTATTTATTGACGGATCTCAAGGAGAAAATGAAGCACAAAGCTACCGAAGTACGAGAGAAGCGTACGCATAAGACACTTAAGGGAAAATCCAAAGTTGAGTTCCACAAGACGCTCTCTGACGTTTCTACGGAAGAAATCCTGGAAACGGATGACCCACTTCTTTCGAAGGTGCTCCAGCGCATTGACCGGATGAACGAGAAGATCGCTAAGACGTCTGAATACGTTCGGCGTATGCCAACCTCCAGTCGTTCACCACCTACTAAGAAAAGTCCCTTTGTTACAAGAGAATCATCGGCTTTTGCCACGCTCACTGAAGTATGTCCAGGTGTGAACAAATATGAGTGGTCGGATGACAGTGGAGAGGTTAAGACTAACGCGCTGAAAATGGAAATCCACCGTTCGATGGGCGCAACGTTGAGAAGCATTCAGAAAACTTTGGAAGATACCTGGTGCTCACTGGCAAGGCCAAAGCCAAAGATCGGGTGAAAGCTAACCTCATCGTTCAGGGCATCAAGCATCCTGAACTTCAAAAAAGAGTCTCCAAATTGCTCAAAACGGCCACAAGCTTTGAGGACTTTCTAGAAAAACTCCAAGACCTCTATCCTATGCTTGAGACGGACCTCTCCATTCTGGGTGAGATTTCAAAGGTGTCCCATTTACCCTACGATCCGAAACCGGAGCAAGTGGTCAAATTGTTGGAAACAGTGGAAAGGCTGTTCGACAAGTCGAACCCGGGAGTTATGCCGGAGGAGCGCAAGCTTATGGAACTTTCTTTGAAGATCAATGATAAACTAGTCGTTGAGTGGACCAAGGACAATAACCTTTTTGCATTGATGCACTCTTATGGTTCATTGAAGGATCTCATGAAGGAGCGCGCACAGCTTTCTGTCGGTTTCAAACATCTTGCCGCTTCTCGTGGTTCGGCATCCGGGGGCACTGCTTTGAGTCGATACCAAGAAACGCAGAGAGATAAAGAAAAGGACACCTCTTTCTCTGGAGGACCATCATCTGGAAGTTCCGCTCCCGAGGCGGACATCTCCGAACTCCTCTCCCAATGCCACTCGATGATTGCAGAGCTAAGAGTCTCTGACAGAGAAGGTAAGGGTGACAAAGGAGGAAAAGGGTCTGGCAAAGAAACTGGTCGGGGAAGAGGAAAAGGCCAAGGAGGCAGATCAGGCACAGGACAGTTGGACCACAAATCGTTGATCGCCGAATTCAAGGCACGCATCCAGTGTAAACACTGTGGCAAAACGAACCATTATAGCGATCATTGCTTTGAGATCCAAAGAAAACAGAAAGAGGATTGACTCAAGACCTTCCATGATCGATCCGATGACCGGTGTCCGTGGGCCATATTGGTTAGGGTTTTCTTTTCGTGGCACGCTCATGAGAGCGGTCCACCAAGGTGGGCGAGGAGGTCAATAGTTTGGGTGAGATTCTGTTTCTGCAAGTAATCTCTCCAAACTTTATTGTAGGATGGTAAGAAGGTTTCACCGGGTTCCTCGGTATCCCAATCCTTGGTATAACCCTCCGCACCTTGAAGAGAAGTCTCTTGTGGTAAGTACGGTGACCTAATATTTTCTTGACATTATAGCTGTCCTCCTCAAACTGGGAGTGCACTCTAGCAACCTCCTCCGTGTAATTTAGAGGCACGGGGGAGCGAGGGGAGTTGACCGTTTTCATTAAACAATCAACGTGGACGTCAACAAACCTCCGTTGGTCCACTTGAATAACATAGAGGTCGTGTGCCTTCTTGGCCACAACCTCATAGGGCCGATCCCAATAGGGGCAAGTCTTGTCGCCAAGGTTTTTGCGTTGGCGACGGACCCATACGCGGTCCCCTTTTGAGAAATTGGAGGACATCCTCCTCCTCTTATTATACTTATGAGCCATTGTCTCTTGCACTTGAATCATAGCCCTACGTGCAAGCGCAATAAGCTCCTCACGCCGCTGGAAGTAGTGAGCGGCGTCTTGGGCAACCCCCTTAGGCTCAACAAGAGGAGGCCCCTTAGTACGGTTGTGTTTACCAAACACAATCTCGTTAGGTGTATAACCTGTAGGACCTGTAGTCTCATGCCACGCTCGTACAACGGCGGGCAAAACCTCTACCCAATTATTGCCCTTCTTCAAGGTAAGGGCTTTAGCAACGGCACGCCTTAGCTGCTTGCCAGTGTTTTCGGCTTTGCCATTACCTTGGTGCCTACCCGCGAGACACATAGTCGAGCGGGCACCAATCTTAGAACAAAGGGTTTGGAAATATTGGCTCACAAATTGTGGCCCACGGTCGGAGCATATTTCACGAGGGGCTCTGAACCTATCCACCCAGCGCTCCATTACCAAATGGGCCGCTCTTTTCCCCGTTAGCCCTTCATCCTTGTCTTCATGACGGGGTTTGGGAATAGGGATCGCAATGAGGTAGCCGGAAAGCCGGCATACACATAGGAGCATTCGGTCATACACCCCTCCATCATGGGAGGTGGAAGGGTAGTGAAACACATCACGCGCTATGGAGTCCATGGGCTCCATAGGTATAGGCATAGGGGTCATGTACCCTTGCTTGCGCTTGGTGTCATGCGTGTGAATGGCACATGAGGGACACGTTTGACATTGCAGTTCCACTGCTTTGTACAACCCCTCACCTTCCACGCCATGGTGAATTTCCTTCCAGTGTCTTTCCACACTGGAGGTAGTTAAGTGAAGTGCATCATGGTATTCGGCCACCAAACAATGCACTAGCGGCGTAGGACTACACCACCGTCCATTACGAACGAGCTTGTTATCCACCAACCTCACTCCATCTTGGAAGCTCCCATTCAAGGCATCTTGCCACATTTTTATGTAGCGTTGACAATTTGGGTAGTGTGTAGCCCAATTTATCTCAAAAACATTGGGAGCACCGCCCCCATGTATAGGAGTTGCTTTCTTGTGGCACTTCCAAGATTTTTTTATCTTGACAATTCGCTCCAGTCTCCGAAGCTTTCTCTTTTGCTTCGTCCCCCCCCCCACTGGAGGCGAAGCCAGAGGGGGTGGATCACACGCAGGTGCCCCTTGAGCCCGAGGCGCCGCTTTAGACCTAGTAACAACGGGCACCACAACCACCCTAAATACAAGGGGGCGGGCGAGAAGTTCCTCCTTCTCAGCCGGTATCCTGTCCCGCACATCCCCGGCCGCTTGGGCCGTCCCTGTATGGACACATCACCCAACGCCGGGTTAGCAGGGAAAGCCCAACGGGACAAGAAATGACCCACGGGGTTCACGGGCCCCTGAGTGTAAACGACGTGGACGTCGAACTTAGAGAACAACTCATGCCAACGTGCTTGGCGCGGAGAGGGACCCCCCACGGTTTTGAGGTCCTCTGTAGCCCAATTTTCAAGGCTACGGTGGTCCGTACGGACCTCCACGCGCTTGTTCCCCTGCCAACCATGCAATTTTAAAAGCGCCGCCACTATGGCGGAGCATTCTTTCTCCCGAGGGCTCCAATTCAATTGGCTGCCCGACAATTTACGGGAGAAAAAGGCAAGGGGGCGTAGGGCACCATTGGGACCTTCCTGTTGTAGGGCTGCCCCCACCGCCCAATTACTAGCGTCCGGGGTGAGAACAAAGTCCTTATCCCAATCGGCCAGTTGGAGGGGAACAATATCCGTAATAGCACGCTTGAGCTTCAAAAAGGCCTCGTTAGCCGAAGCATTCCATGTTAGGCCTATCGTTTTCCCATTCTTATGCTTAGGCAAAGTCTTCAACATCTCAATCAAAGGAGTAGCTATGGAGGCGTAGTTTTGGACATAGCCGGAATAATAGTTGGCGAGCCCCAAGAACCCCCGGAGCTCCCGAACATTATCCGGTTTGTCCCAACGCTCAAGCGCCAACATTTTCCCTGGCGCCGGCCGACGTGTGCCATTTTCCAACACATGACCACAAAACTCAACCAAACGAACAAAGAAATCGGTTTTGCTAACCGAAGCAACCAACTCCTCTTTTCGTAGCCTATCCAACACGGCACGCACGTCGCGGTCGTGGCTAGCCAATAACTCCTCCTCCGTCGCAGCGGAGGAACCAATAATAGTATCATCAATATATACCTCCGCACAATCCAAACCCTTCAAAACATGGTCCATGACCCGTTGAAAAATAGCGGGCCCATTCTTGATACCCATAGGCATGACGCGCCATTGGTATCTCTTACCCGCCAAATTCATGGCGGTCTTAGCCCGGGACTCAGGGTGAAGGGGAATTTGATGAAACCCTTTACTCAAGTCCACAATAGTGAAAATTTTGTGTTTGGATTGATTTTCCAACATGTTTTCAATGAGAGGGAGGGGGTGTGCGTCGGGCAAAGTCCTTATCCCAATCGGCCAGTTGGAGGGGACCAATATCCGTAAT
>OZ038398.1:36990387-37000387 GCA_964036045.1 Eutreptiella sp. 'Long Island Sound 2002' | reverse complement strand
GCGATGTGATGTGATGTGATGTGTTGTGATGTGATGTGATGTGATGTGATATGATGTGATGTGATGTGATGTGAAGTGAAGTGAAGTGATGTGATGTGATGTGATGTGATGTGATGTGATGTGATGTGATGTGATGTGATGTGATGTGATGTGATGTGATGTGAAGTGAAGTGATGTGATGTGATGTGAAGTAGTGTGAGTGTGAGTCTGAGTGTGATGTGATGTGATGTGATGTGATGTGATGTGATGTGATGTGATGTGATGTGATGTGATGTGATGTGATGTGATGTGATGTGATGTGATGTGATGTGATGTGATGTGATGTGATGTGATATGATGTGATGTGATCTGATGTGATGTGATGTGATGTGATGTGATGTGATGTGAAGTGAAGTGATGTGATGTGATGTGATGTGATGTGATGTGATGTGATGTGATGTGATGTGATGTGATGTGATGTGATGTGGTGTGATGTGATGTGATGTGAAGTGATGTGATGTGATGTGATGTGATGTGATGTGATGTGATGTGATGTGATGTGATGTGATGTGATGTGATGTGATGTGATGTGATGTGATGTGATGTGATGTGATGTGAAGTGAAGTGATGTGATGTGATGTGAAGTAGTGTGAGTGTGAGTGTGAGTGTGAGTGTGAGTGTGAGTGTGAGTGTGAGTGTGAGTGTGAGTGTGAGTGTGAGTATGAGTGAGTGTGAGTGTGAGTGTGAGTGTGAGTGTGAGTGTGAGTGTGAGTGTGAGTGTGAGTGTGAGTGTGAGTGTGAGTGTGAGTATGATGTGATGTGATGTGATGTGATGTGATGTGATGTGATGTGATGTGATGTGATGTGATGTGATGTGATGTGATGTGATGTGATGTGATGTGATGTGATGTGATGTGATGTGATGTGATGTGATGTGATGTGATGTGATGTGATGTGATGTGATGTGATGTGATGTGATGTGATGTGATGTGATGTGATGTGATGTGATGTGAACGCACAGCATCAAAGCACCTCCCCTGTTTTCCGCACGCACAGAGACCCGTCGGTGTCAGGCCTTGTCGATACGGCGACCACTGCGAGCGGCCCGACTGTAAGTTTGCGCATATGCGTCTGGTATGCCCCGTGTCAGCCCCAGCCGCAGCCGGAGGGCCGTCGGACTCCGTCTGGGTCGTTCTGAGGGAGGGGAGGCGACAGGGATGAATGAGAAGGGAAGGGACCCCAGATGCGGCCCCAGAGGCGCTTAGGCAGGCGGTTGGAGGAGGTTGCCAAAGCGGTTGGGGGCGGTTGCTATCGGTTACCAATGCCGTTGACGCTGGCACTTGGCGTCAGGGGGACAGTGGCTGGGCATAGGCTGGGCGCCCAGGGGGTGCTTTCCCTGCTTCCGCTGCATCCCTGGCGAGGGGGCAAAAGAGGTGGGGGGAAGGACATGCCCTCGGCGTTACATGTGGAGCCGGGGGCATGGGGCAGTATGGGCGAGGCAAGATTTTCTGTTTTTTCACCGCAGACTGCCCGTTAGGGACAGCCCTCCGCCGGCGGCCAACCGCCCCCCGCCGGCGGTGAACAGCACAATTCTTGTCCGGTACGTACCGACTGCGGGCGAGGACCCACCCGGCGTGCAGCACATTGCACCCCCAGTCCCCGCCAGACAGACCCGCAACGGCTGCACCCGGGTGCCCCCCCACCCCCCCTTGTAATGCATCCCTGCCCACACCCTGTTCCCTGTGACCCACCAACCGCTGTCGGTTAACCGCGAACCGCCGGCAGTTAGCGATCCGGTTTCCCGTCTGTTCCGTACCGCATGCGGGCGAAGGCGCGCCCGCGTTCTCCTTGCCCGACGCCGCACTCCGGACGGACGTACCCCGGGACGGGGGTGACGCGGTGCGGCGGGGAGTCCCCTGGCTGCCCCCCCCCCCCCCCGGACGGGGGCCGTGGGGGCCCGCCCCCACCCCCCCTCCAATCGGGACGCCGGTGCGTCGCCTCCTCTTGGCCACGGGGCATGCCCCAGGCCCCGCCGGCCCATCGCTGTGCCGTTGGAGGGGGCCCTGCGGCGCGGGGGAGGACTGCAACGCACCGCGTCTGTGGCCGCCCACCCCAGGCCCACGGCTCCGTTTCACAAACTCAGCACCACCGGGGGGGGGGGGGGGGGCTCCTTTAAAGTGATGGGGCCAAATTTGCTTCCGGGCCTTTGGCCGATCACAAATTTTCTCCGGCGCTTTCAACGCCCATTCGTTTGTGAGTGGTCTGTGGGGCGTCCCGCGCGGTGTTCGGACGTCGTGAGGCAGGAATGGGGGACAACGGCACGGCTCAGACCTGGGCCCAGAACGCCCCACACCCAAGACGAGCGGTGGATGGGGCAGGGGCGGGGGAGGGCGGGGACATGGGGAGGGGCCTGGGGCAGGGCTCCTTTTAAAAGGGGGGGGGGGGGGGGGCTAGCCCCCCCCCCCACTGTGGGGCAGGGGGAGGGGACGGGGAAATGGGGAGGGGCCCAGGTAGGGCTCCTTTTAAGAGAGAGCAATGGTCGGTTCTCATTGATGGAATGCCCCTGCCTCAGGCACTTTCAGCGTTTTCGGCCAATGCTGTGTGGCCCTCACAACAATGTACCGTGTGGTAAACCTGATGTCGAAACCGTGCGGCATGTTCACAGACCCAGGGGCTGTCCAATGCTTTGGTGTTGGACGGTGTCAGAAGGACCGGATCCACGTGGTGTCGGCGGATGTCCTCGGGCAGTCCTTAGGCCTGAGAGGTTGAGGCTTAGAGGCTTTAAGAGGGGGGGGGGGGGGGGGCAGCCCCCCCCCCCCCAAATTTCTCATTTTTGTCTCCCACACTTATGCTTTTTTGTACCATGTACTTGATGTCAGTTACCAGTTGCTGTGATGACCGGGGACGCCTGGTCTGACTTCACTGAGTTGATTTCATTCAGAGGTTCAACCAGGCATGGCATAGAGAATAAAGATGCACTTATGCCATGCTGTGGAGTGCATTACCTCAATCTGTATTGCTGTACTGTCTGTCTGTCTGTACCATCAATTTTCAACCCCATTCCAATCCTCACTCTTTAAGAAGGTCTCACCCCCCCCCCCCCCCCTTAAAGTGGCCCTGAGTTTGTAGAGGCGCCGAAGAAAAATCTTTGGTCTCGCATGTTGCGTCGGGCCGCTGTGTTCCGTCGGCTGCTGCGGCCGGTGCTCCTGTGCCCACCCCCACACACCCGCTCCTGCGGCGCTGAGATTTTCGAGGCGCCGAAGAAACAGTGTTGGCCCACCGCCCCCTCATCCCTGTCCCCGTTGGTCCGCGCCCGGTGCGCACTGCCTGCCCACCCGTGTCCTAGTGCCTGCCCCACCGCACCCGCGTCGCAGGTCGCAGAGCCCATGCCACAGCGCGGCGCGCGGCCGGCCAATGCAGTCAGCAAAGTATGCCTGTCCCCTCCGGCCTCCCCCCCCCCCCTCCCCCTTGAGCCATCCGCTTCGTCCAGGCCACGGCTTAGAGGCAACCGGGACCTATACCAGGGGAAGGGGGGGGTTCAGGGGTTCAGAGGCCAAAATTTTTTGGGTACCGAAAATCGGCCTCCAATTGCAGGCCCCTTCGATAAATTGCATATATTTCCCGAGGAAAAAAATTCTGATGTGGGGGGGGGTCAGGCACAGAAGCCCAGGCTGCCATCCTGCCCCCCCCCCCCCCCCCCCGCCCCCCTCCCTTCCCGGCCGGAGGGTGCCTATACGCACGCCCACAGTCCACGCGGACGTCTAGGGGAGGGGGGAAAGGCTCCGGGACTGCCCCAGCTCTGTTTCTCTTTACCCTCGCTTCTGAGTTTCTCAATTATGCACAAATTTTCAATTCCTGGTCCGGTATCAGAGTACTGACTGGCTGCTGTGACTATCAGGGAAGCCTGATATGATATCGCTGTCTGTCTGTCACTGAGTCTTCTGAGGTACAACCAGGTATGGTATAGAGAATAAAGATGCACTTTTGCCATACTGAGGAGTGCATTACCTGAATCTGCTTTTTGCTGCACTGTTGTCTGTTTCTCACAAACCACTTCTTCTCAACTTAATTAGGTCCCCCCCCCCTACCCCTGTAACGCTAAGCCTGGCTCTGTCACATCCCGCACCCGCGCCATCGGGCATACTCACTGCCGCTTTATGGCACCCCCTACCCCTACCCCGAGAGGCTGCCCACCTCCCACAGTGTTCTGAACCTGCCCCCTTCAACCCCACCCCCAACAGGGGGACCACCTCTCCCATCCGCGAGGTGGAGGATGCCCTGCTCAGAAGGCCCCGCATGTCCCCCCCCCCCGGAGGTACCCCCGGCACATACTCGCTCAGCCTTGATGCCCCCCTCCCCTGCCCCCCCAACCGCCGTGCCCAAGCCAGCCACTTTAGTCCTCTCCACCTTTGGGTCACCCCAGGTGCACGTGTGTTCTACCATCGCATGAGTGCGGATGAGCGAGTTCAGGCCATCGTAGCCATTGCGTTGGACTGTTCACCACAGCCAGGGGATTATTTGCGGATCAAATACGGGGGGGAAGGGGTTCGTCAGGGGACAATTTCATTTTTCTGTTCGGAGTTCAAATCTCCCCCGCAAAAATCACCTCGAAGAGAGGTTGTTAGATCAAGCGCAGGCGCGGGCGTCATATACCCCCCTTTTTTGGGGTCATTCGCGTAGCATACCCCAAGGCATGATATTGGATGTCCAACCCCTTGTAAAATCATTATTTTGCCCCATAAGAGCATCCCCCAATGGATTTTTTGATTTTGAGGCCTCTACCCCCTAAAACTGGATATCACTTTTTTGAGGGGGGGTGGGGTGGGGGGTGGGTGGGTGGGGGGGGGGGGTCAAAAGTTTTTGCTTAATAGGCTACAAGCAGTGAGAACGCACGGCGCTTGTAATACGGTCAGCGGTCCAATGGTAACGCAGCCGCTTCCGGATGTGCAGGCGTCGGTTCGAACCCTAGTCTGCCAAATCACCTCGCAGAGGTTGTTAGATCAAAGCCAGGCAGGCGTATATAGGGGAAAGTGCCACATACCCCCCCATTTTGGCCTTTTTGGGCCTATTCGCGTACCCTACCCCAAGGGGTTGAATTGTTAGTTTAACCCCTTGTAAAATCATTATTTTGTCCAATAAACGCATCCCCCAATGAGTTTTTGGTCCGGACCCCCCCAGACCCCCCCCACTTGAAACCCACTTTTTTGAGGTTTTCAAGGACGGGGGGGGGGGGTGGGGGTGGGGGTGGGGGGGGGTGGGGGGGGGGGTCAAAAAATGACCCCCCCTTTTTTTGGGTCGAAAATCATGAATCTTTTGGTTTTTTTCGATTTTGAGCCGAAAAAGTGTTTCCGGGTCCCGACTCCATAGGGTTTGTATGGGGCGGAGTGGGACGAGCGCTTATGCAGTTTATGCACTTTCCAGCCATTTTTGCTATGTTGGCGGTTTTGGCGACCTCGGTGACCCCGTGGTACCCACTCTGAGGGATGTGAGTGGGGATGTTGTGACAGTATATGCCTACTAGGATACGGAAGGACGTTTTTTGCAGTCTCTAGCTTTGCTTAGGGCCGTTCACAACCCGTCCCAAAGACGCGAAATGACTGTTTCCAACAATAATGGCCTCCCGAATGGGCCGGGACACAACCTGCTTATGCAGTTTTTCACCCCGGACAGCTCAAACATCGAAGTTTCCGAAACTTGTTTTTTTGATATTGTGACCACACAATATGACCATCCAAGGTATGTAAAGCATGTTTTAGGCCGTATTTACGTGTTTTTCACCCGATATGGGTATTAGGTCCGGGGGGGGGGGGGGGGGTCTCCCAAGGGATTGGTACACAACCTGCTTATGCAGTTTTTCACCCCGGACAGCTCAAAAATCGAAGTTTCCGAAACTTGTTTTTTTGATATTGTGACCACACAATATGACCATCCAAGGTATGTAAAGCATGTTTTAGGCCGTATTTACGTGTTTTTCACCCTATTTGGGAATCAGGTCCGGGGGGGGGCTCCTAGGGGATTGGTACACAACCTGCTTATGCAGTTTTTCACCCCGGACAGCTCAAAAATCGAACTTTCCGAAACTTGTCTTTTTGATATTGTGACCACACAATATGACCATCCAAGGTATGTAAAGCATGTTTTAGGCCGTATTTACGTGTTTTTCACCCGATATGGGTATTAGGTCCGGGGGGGGGGGGGGGGTCTCCCAAGGGATTGGTACACAACCTGCTTATGCAGTTTTTCACCCCGGACAGCTCAAAAATCGAAGTTTCCGAAACTTGTTTTTTTTGATATTGTGACCACACAATATGACCATCCAAGGTATGTAAAGCATGTTTTAGGCCGTATTTACGTGTTTTTCACCCTATTTGGGAATCAGGTCCGGGGGGGGGCTCCTAGGGGATTGGTACACAACCTGCTTATGCAGTTTTTCACCCCGGACAGCTCAAAAATCGAAGTTTCCGAAACTTGTCTTTTTGATATTGTGACCACACAATATGACCATCCAAGGTATGTAAAGCATGTTTTAGGCCGTATTTACGTGTTTTTCACCCTATTTGGGAATCAGGTCCGGGGGGGGGGCTCCTAGGGGATTGGTACACAACCTGCTTATGCAGTTTTTCACCCCCGACAGCTCAAAAATTGAAGTTTTTGAAACTTATTTTTGTGATATTGTGATCACCTAAAATGACCATCCAAGGTATGGAAAGCATGTTTTAGGCCGTATTTACGTGTTTTTCACCCTATTTGGGAATCAGGTCCGGGGGGGGGGCTCCTAGGGGATTGGTACACAACCTGCTTATGCAGTTTTTCACCCCCGACAGTTCAAAAATTGAAGTTTTTGAAACTTATTTTTGTGATATTGTGATCACCTAAAATGACCATCCAAGGTATGTAAAGCATGTTTTAGGCCGTATTTACGTGTTTTTCACCCGATTTGGGTATTAGGTCCAGGGGGGGGGGGGGGGGTCTCCCAAGGGATTGGTACACAACTTGCTAGTGCAGTTTTTCACCCTAAAATCGAAGTTTTTGAAACTTGTTTTTTTGATACCCTGATCACCTAAAATGATCATCCAAGGTATGTAAAGCATGTTTTAGCCGGTATTTATGTAGTTTCCACCCTATTTGGGGTGTGTGTTGCTCGCGGTAGATTCTCTGCGAGGTGGACTTGCCGAAGGCAATAGAATTTTAGCGCCGCCGCCGGCGGCGGCGCCAATGTGAGCAGACTGGGGTTCGAACCGCCGGTCACACGGATGCCGGCCGGCTGCGTTACCACTCAGCCACTACCTGGATTCCAGCGAAGGGCCTCCGTGCTGCTTGGGACCGTATCTGCTACTGACAAAAAACCCAAACTGTGTGTATCTGTCTGACTGCCTGCTTGCTGGCGCAGGGACTGATTGGCTGACTGTCAACCTCTCTTCGAGGTGCACTGCCGAAGGCAATAGAATTTTTTTGCGCAATTTGGGGCACTTCCTGCTCCTTGTGCATCCTCGGTGGCGGCGGTCGTCGGGTACTGTTGCGCTGTTGCTGGCAGTCAGTCCATCTTCTTTGCAAATGGCTTCTTTTTTTTCATCTCCGATGAGTCGGTATTGTTCAAAATCACCTCGCAGAGGTTGTTAGATCAAAGCCAGGCAGGCGTATATAGGGGAAAAACGCCACATACCCCCCCATTTTGGCCATTTTGGGGCTATTCGCGTACCCTACCCCAAGGGGTTGAATTGTTAGTTTAACCCTTGTAAAATCATTATTTTGTCCAATAAACGCATCCCCCAATGAGTTTTTGGTCCGGACCCCCCCAGACCCCCCCACTTGAAACCCACTTTTTTCAGGTTTTGAGGGAGGGGGGGGGGGGGGGTGGGGGTGGGGGTGGGGGGGGGTGGGGGGGGGGGGTCAAAAAATGAGCCCCCCTTTTTTTGGGTCGAAAATCATGAATCTTTTGGTTTTTTTCGATTTTGAGCCGAAAAAGTTTTTCCGGGTCCCGACTCTATGGGGTTTGTATGGGGCGGAGTGGGACGAGCGCTTATGCAGTTTATGCATTTTTCAGCCATTTTTGTGATGTTGGCGGTTTTGGCGACCTCGGTGACCCCGTGGTACCTACTCTGAGGGGTGCAAGTGGGGATGTTGTGACAGTATATGCCTACTAGGATACGGAAGGACGTTTTTTGCAGTGTCTAGCCTTGCCTGGGGCCGTCCACAACCCGTGCCAAAGACGCGAAATGACTGTTTCCACCAATAATGGCCTAGTGAATGGGGGAGGTACACAACCTGCTTATGCAGTTTTTCACTATGGGCAGCTCAAAAATCGAAGTTTTCGAAACTTGTTTTTTTGATATTGTGACCACCCAAAATGACATTTCAAGCTATGTAAAGCATGTTTTAGGCCGTATTTACGTGTTTTTCACCCTATTTGGGTGTTAGGTCCGGGGGGGGGGGGTCTCCCAAGGGACGGGTGCACAACCTGCTTATGCAGTTTTTCAACCCGGACAGCTCAAAAATCGAAGTTTTTGAAACTTTTTTTTTTGATATTGGGACCACCCAAAATGACATTTCAAGCCTTGTAAAGCATATTTTAGGCCATATTTACGTGTTTTTCACCCTATTTGGGTGTTGGGTCCGGGGGGGGGTGTCTCCCAAGGGACGGGTGCACAACCTGCTTATGCAGTTTTTCAACCCGGACAGCTCAAAAATCGAAGTTTTCGAAACAAATTTTTGTGATATTGTGACCACCTAAAATGACCATCCAAGCTATGGAAAGCATGTTTTAGGCCGTATTTACGTGTTTTTCACCCTTTTTGGGTGTTAGGTCGGGGGGGGGGGGTCTCCCAAGGGACGGGTGCACAACCTGCTTATGCAGTTTTTCACCCCGGACAGCTCAAAAATGGAAGTTTTCGAAACATATTTTTTGATATTGTGACCACCTAAAATGACCATCCAAGGTATGTAAAGCATGTTTTAGGCCGCATTTACGTGTTTTTCACCCTATTTGGGTATCAGGTCGGGGGGGGGGGTCTCCCAAGGGACGGGTGCACAACCTGCTTATGCAGTTTTTCACCCCGGACAGCTCAAAAATGGAAGTTTTCGAAACTTGTTTTTGTGATATTGTGATCACCTAAAATGACCATCCAAGGTATGTAAAGCATGTTTTAGGCCCTATTTACGTGTTTTTCACCCGATTTGGGTATTAGGTCCAAGGGGGGGGGGGGGGGGGGTCTCCCAAGGGATTGGTACACAACCTGCTGATGCAGTTTGTCACCCTGGGCAGCTCAAAAATCGAAGTTTTCGAAACTTGTTTTTTTGACACCGTGATCACCTAAAATGATCATCCAAGGTACGTAAAGCATGTTTTAGCCGGTATTTATGTAGTTTCCACCCTATTTTGGGTGTGTGTTGCTCGCGGTAGATTCTCTGCGAGGTGGACTTGCCGAAGGCAATAGAATTTGGGCCTGCAACAGTTTGACGCACCCGATTGTCCACAAGGAACCAAAGATTGGGGGTGTCAAAGTTCTCCCGTGGCTGATGGCCGTGCACCAAAATTGGAGGTGTGTCGAAGTCACCTCGCAGAGGTTGTTAGATCAAAGCCAGGCAGGCGTATATAGGGGAAAACGCCACATACCCCCCCATTTTGGCCTTTTTGGGGCCATTCGCGTACCCTACCCCAAGGGGTTGAATTGTTAGTTTAACCCCTTGTAAAATCATTATTTTGTCCAATAATCGCACCCCCCAATGAGTTTTTGGTCCGGACCCCCCTAGACCCCCCCCACTTGAAACCCACTTTTTTGAGGTTTTCAAGGACGGGGGGGGGGGGGGTGGGGGGGGGGGTGGGGGGGGGGGTGGGGGGGGGTCAAAAAATGAGCCCCCCTTTTTTTGGGTCGAAAATCATGAATCTTTTGGTTTTTTTCGATTTTGAGCCGAAAAAGTTTTTCCGGGTCCCGACTCTATGGGGTTTGTATGGGGCGGAGTGGGACGAGCGCTTATGCAGTTTATGCACTTTTCAGCCATTTTTGCTATGTTCGTCAACCTC
>OZ038398.1:36988863-36990187 GCA_964036045.1 Eutreptiella sp. 'Long Island Sound 2002' | reverse complement strand
GGGGGGTGCTGCCCCTCTTCTTGTCGGGTTGTGGCCGCCCTGCAACCGCCTGGGGTCGGAGGGGGGTGGCGACCGGCTGGACGGAATGAACCGGCGGTACCCTCGGCGGTGGTTCGGCTCGGCCGATTAGGTTCCGGTGGTTCGGCTCGGCGGCGGTGTCGGCCAGCCGAACCAACGCCCCGGCACTTCGGCCGGCCGAGACCACCATTGGCTCCTTCATTTCCGGCCGAGCCGACACCACCGCCGAGCCTCACCACCGTTCCATTCTGATGAGCTGTGGAGACCGGCAGTGGGTCGGGGTTGTCAGAGAGCGGGGGTTGCTTAGGGCCGGTCGATACTACACCGGGAAGGGGGCGGGGGGTCTGAGACCACAACAAAGTTGTGCACGCGAACTCGCCCTCCATTCTCTGGCCCCTTTAATAACTTCCATTTCCCCCGCGAGGAAACCTTTCTGATCTGGTGGGGGGTGGGGTTGGGCCAAAATCCGAGGAAGGCCAGAATACCCCCCCCCCCCCCAGCGTATCACTGAGCAATGCCCTGGTCCAAACGCTGCTCTCTGTCAGATACAGAGGGCGGGTCAGTGGTATACGTGTGGGCAACCGCTGTACCTTGTCCAGTGGGGCAAGGACCGAGACTCGGATGTCTACGAGTTCAGCGAATGCGATGCCATGTCAACACAAAGTGGGTAGCACAAGAGGGTGCAGAAGGGCCACCACATGGAAGCGATGCGGTGCGATATCTGGGGGGACTAGACGGTGACGCCCCCCCTCCCCCCCCCGCCCACCCTCAGGGGGGGGATGGACAAGGGGGGGCGGGGGGAGGGTACATCATGATCAATATCGGTTTCCCCAGTCAAAGTGAAGAAGCAAGACCACACCCCTACCAGGGGATTACTTAGTAGCCGGTTGATACCATGCAGGGGGGGGGGGCTAAGGATGTGGGTGGGTTTGGTGGGTTTGTCTGGTTTTCCCCCGATATTGGGACAAGTGCAGGTGTCCCCAGGGGGGGGAGTGTCAGTGTTTTGGGTGGATGGGGTGGGTGGGTGGGTGGGCTGCTGAGCTGTTGTTTTAGTGGAGTTCCTCTGTGCATTTTTCTGCTTGTGGCAGGCTTTGGGGCGTACCCTGCGCTGTGCGAAAAGTTGGCTGTTCTCCACCACCGGGAGTTCGGTAAGTTCAGAAGATTGAAAGGACGTCATTGAATGGCTGCTGCAGTGGACGGGGCTATAGGGGGCAGAATTTAGGTCCCTGGGACCCATGGCAAGCATCAGATGTTTGAATTTTTTGAGTTTTGAATTGATTGTGCATGATTCCGCAGGTGGGTGGTT
>OZ038398.1:36643863-36983863 GCA_964036045.1 Eutreptiella sp. 'Long Island Sound 2002' | reverse complement strand
GGGGGGGGGGGGGGGGGCGCTTAGCTTTTGGAGGGGCAGTGGCGGGGGGCGGGGCACAGGCATCTGACAGTCAAGGCCTGTGGGTGCCAGGCAGGGGTGCGCTTCAGGGGGAGATGGGGCTGAAGGGGGGCTGAAGGAAGTACTTGCAGAAGCGGTTACTGACAGTTGGACAAGCGGTTGGGAGGCAATTTCTGGCGGGTACAAAGCAGTTGGGGGGGTTGGGGGGGCTTTGTGGGGCGGCCGGAAGTGGTCGGCAGGGCTGACCGTCCCCCCAAAGGTCACCCCAAAGGGGGGGTGGGGGGTCAGCCCTCCCTACTCCCCCTTCAAGAAACTGCACAGTTACGGGTATTCGTCGGGGTTTGGGATTTGTTGGTCCTGCCTCCCACTGAGGCTCACCCAGGTCTGATTTGGACAGTGCAGATGCAGAGATTGGCCCGGGGGTTGCTGGAGGTTGGCTGGAGGATCTCAATATTCTTAAGTTCAGTCGGTTAGATTGGTTCCTAATGAATCAGTAACAATGATCGATAAATTCACAAGAATTATGATTAGCAGTAATAATTAATGAATGACAATATTTAAGAATGAATTAAATTGAGTCGGTCTGATCCCAGGGTTTCTCTTAGTGTGCGTCCTACGGGACGGGGCGGGGGGGGTGGGGGGGTATGAGGGCCAACAAACGTTTGTGTACCTAAAATGGGCCTCACATTTTTGGCTCTCTATTCAAAATTTCATTGTTTCCCTGAGGATTTTTTTTTTGTTTTTGGGTGGGTGGGTGGTTCGGCCCGGGGGGGGGGGGGGGGGTCCGCCAGACCCCCCCCCCGCCCCCCCCGTTGACAAGCAAAACCCTGTCTCATCCCCCTTCAAGCGCAGCCCTGGCCCAAGGGCTTGATTGGGCCACCTGCACGGCCACCCACGCCCGGAATGGCCTGCCCGCAGCCCCCAGCGCTGCGGCCACCCCCCCGCCACTCTGGTCTCTGCCAGTTGTCCGAGGAGGCCGCGATCAGCTGCATCACCGAGGCCTTGACGGCCAAAGGCGACAAGTTGGCGGTCTTCAAGTCGTCCATCGACAAGAGCCTTTCCCATTCGGAGGTGTGCAGAGCCACCCGCTCCGGTGCTGAGTGGCCCGGCGCCGGACGTGTTTGTCCCACTTTTTTGGAGCATTGAAACTGGTCCATCTTTTTTTTTTTCCACCAAAGTCCATGGCAAATGGTGACTTCAACCATCGGCGCTGGCCGACAATTGCGTCATGTCGGCCACTCCCTATTCCCATTTTTTCCAGTCAGCAGCAAAATTTCTCAGAGGAACCTGAGGGAAAGGTGGCGAGGTTGTGGGAAAATGGGGCAAATGGGTAAATTGTCCCAAATTGTCCCATTTCCTCTGATTTTCCTCCTATGTCCTATCAATTTCACACATTTTTATTCATTTCCCAGAATGCATTTTTGGCACTTTCTCACATTCCCCCATTCCGCTCCATTTCCCCCCATTTCCCTCCAACCCCCCCCCCCCCATTTTTCTCCATTTCCCCCCATTTCCCCCATTTTTCCACCATCTTCCCACCATCTTTTCATTTCCCCCATTTTCCCCCACCTCTGCGGCTAGTTGGCTAATTCGGCTGCGGCTAATGCCGATGCCTGTGACTTTTCTGAAGCCCCTCGACGCACTGCTTCCAAAAATCCCATTTTCATTTTTTGAATTTAGAATTTCGAATTTAGGGTCCAGGTCACCTCCTGGGCCTGGGGCTCGGTCTCGGTAGGATTTTGGTGGGCCCAGCAATTCACCCCTTTTTGGGGGATGGTCTAGCAAGAGGACTGTATCGGACCCCCCCACCCCCGCAACCGAAAGCCCGCCCACCCCATCAACATTTCCGCAGTTCCCCCGAGCACACTGAGACTCACGCATGGCAACAGCCGCCACCCGCGTGTCACACCGCCGCCGCTCACACGAGCGCCGCGGCAGTGCACGCGACAGGCCGGCCGAGAACAAGTGGCGTGGCCCCCGCGCGGCGCACGCACGACCGTCCAGGCGGCCCCGTGTTTGTGTCCTGTGCGGCGCAGATCCGCCGTCTTTGACTCGGACACTCGCGATTTCGGGTGAGTGTTTGCCGATGGCACCGAGATTTCGGGCCGGTACCTTCGCGAGCGCCACGCAGGCGCTCCCCCCAATGGCGCACCAATAAGTCCAGGCACGAGGGCAGGAATGGGGCCGCAGCACAGTACAGGCGAGGGGGGTGGGGAGGAAAGTATTAGCATGGCCGTACACCATCGGAGGAGGGGGGGTTACCTCCCCCTTGCCCCCCCCCCCCCCCAGACCAAAGGGACCATCGCGGGAAAAAACGAAATTTACCGTTGGGAAGATCTGGTGGGGCCATTTTCGGTACACAAAGTTTTGGGTCCCAGACCCCCCCCTCCCCCCCTCCCCCCCTTTTGGGCCGTGCTGGTAAGGCATTGTTCCTTTACCCGACACTGATTGCTGATGTCTGACTGCCAGCTATTCACTGTGATTGTCTGACTGACTGTAGTCAGACATGATGTTCTGCTTTCTGTTTCAGACACAGTGTGTGTCTTGAGGGTTAACGAGGCTTGGCACAGAGAATACAGATGCACTTATCCGGAATAAATTCCGGCGCTTCTGGAATATATGCCCCTGGTTTGCATTTGTCTGTTTTTTCACGAGGTTTCACCCCCCCCCCCCTCCCCCCTTCTAATACTTCCCAAGGGGGGGGGGGGGCGGGGGCTTTGCAGGGCGCCATTTTGTGGGGGGCTCCTTTTCAGATTTGCTGCTGAAGTTGTCCCCACCACACCCCTCCCTTGCCCCCTGGGCCGTCGAAGGCACGGGCCACGCCCGAAATGGCCCACACAATCACCGGGTCGATGCAGCCCAACGGCCCCTCCCCCGGGGGGGGGAAAGGGGGCAGGGCGGTCCTTAAGGGACCAGATTTGTTTTTTTTTTTTTGCTAAGGACCGCCCTTAAGGACCGCCCCAAGGGACCGCCAACCGCCAACCGCCAACCGCCACCAACCGCCGACCACCAACCGCCACCAACCGCCAGCCACCAACCGCCGCCGACCGCCAGCGGCGACCAACCACCAACTGCCAAACACTGCCAACCGCCACCAACCACCAATCACCAACCACCAACCGCCACCAACCACCACCAACCGCCACCAACCGCCAGTTGCCAACTGCCAACCGCCAACCGTCGCCAACCGCCAACCGCCAACCGCCAACCGTCGCCAACCGCCAACCGCCACCAACCATGGTTGAGCACATGGAGTGCCCGCGGGCTTTTTTTGGAAAACTGGTTCCGAACACTTTTTTTTTTCCATTAAGGACCGCCCTGAAAGGGGGGCCCGGCCAGGCCACCGCTTAGTGGTGACCGTGACCGACACCGGGGGGGGGGGGCGGGGGGTCACAGGCCACAAAAAAGTTTGTGTACTTAAAATCGGCCCCCAATTTCGGGCCCATTCGATACATTTGATTTCTTTCCCGAGGAAAACTTTTCTCATGTGGGTGGGGGGGCTGGGTCAGGTGGAGGAGCCCAGGCTGCCACACCCCCCCCCCCAGGTAACGCTCAACCGCCCTTTTGGCCTTTCTTGGAAGCCTCGTTTTTGCGGGTCCAAACCACCGGAGAATGGGGTTGGGAGCGGTGTGCAGGCCGCAGGACGGGTCAATATGAGCGGCAAAGTGCTGGCGTGGGTGTGATCCCGTGTGCTCTTGTGTTCTGGGGTGCGTGCTGGGCTGTTGGACACCCCTTCTGCAGTCATGAAGGGGTAGCGGTGGCTTCTGTCTGAAAAATGTGTTCCGTGGCACGTGCCGCGCGGTACCACGGACCAGTCCAAACACGGCGACCCCATATTTCCACACCTTTGCCCCTGGAACCAGAACCCAGCCCGTGTTCGGACAAGGCGGGGGGGGGGGGGGACTGGGCCCCGCTGACGCGCAAACGGCACATCCCGCCACATTCAGCACAGCCCCAGCACACCAACTACTGGGCTCCGCGAACGCGGAAACGACACCAGCAGGAGCACCGGCCGCAGCGGCCGACAGAATGCAGCGACCCGACGCAACATGCGAAGGGAAGACCGGGTGACTGTCCAGGGCCCCGTAAAGAAACCGCAACCCGACGGAATGCCCCTGGCCTGCTTTCTCCCCATCCGCCTGCTCCTGCCCCCGCGTCTTGTGCTTGTGCTCCTGCTGCCGCGGATCTTCCACGGCCTCGTGCCGAGCTGTTTGCGGGGGCATGGACAAGGCACCGCGTCAGCCGGTCGGCCGGTCAGAAATTCCCCATTTTCCCAGTCGGCGAGTGTTGCTAGCACATTCATCAAAGGAACGTGAGGGAACCATGGCGAGGCTGCGGAAAAACGAGAAAAATGGGCTTGGGAAAACTGGAGAATTCTGTCCCACATTGCCCCATTTTCTCCGAATTTTCTCCCATTTCCTACCATTTACGCACATTTTTTCCTACATTTCCTTGAGTGTCTTTTTGGCAATTTCTCACATTTTCCCCGTTTCCCAACTTCCCCTCCATCTTCCCCCCATCATGCCACCATTTGTCCATTTTCTGATTTTCCCGGGCCCCTGCAGCCAGCCGGCTGATTCGGCGACGGCGAGTGCGGATGCCTGCATGTGAACGGCCCCATGTGTCTGCCGGGCCTGTGCCATTGGATTGGCCCCCTGTCCTCAGGTCGTCATGCATAACTCGGCCGAGACGGCGCCGCCCAACGCGGAGGCGTATGCAGAGGAGTATGTCCCGCCCCCAAAGGGGTGCAGGGAGAGGGGGGGGGGGGGGTGGCTGAGGCGCTGACAGAGCGCTCGGATCAGGGGGGCGTTGGTCGCGGGGGGACGGCAGCCAAAGCCAAAGGGGAGACGGTGGTTGGGATAGAGGGGACCCCCCTGCCCCGTGGCCGTGGAGGGCCCCGGGCTGTGCATCTCATGTGGCGTGGCCGGCCGCTATGCGGCGTCATCAGGGACGCCACCGTGCCCCCTCCGGGTGGCCTGTGAGCCTTAAGATCGGCCTCCAACCCCAAATCCAAATCCCCCCTGCCCCTTGCCAACCTGACCCATTCCAATGCCCCCCAGCCCCGCCACCCAGGGGAAGGGGAGGAGCGGCTGGTGTTGGTGAATGTTTGGCCACTGGTCAGGGGGGGGCTCTATGCCCCTGGCACTTCATTTCAATTCATTCATTGTCCCACACCCTGTCCCACAATCTGCTTTTTTCTGTGCCACTGTTTGGGCGTGACACTCAAGGCTGCTTTTCCATTTGCAGCCTCATGGCCCCACAGGCAGTCGCAGACGTGGCTGATTGCGCTGTTGGGGACTGTGTCTGATCCATTTGCCGCTTGAAACCCGCAACGATCCGTTTGGGGCACCCAGTTGCAGCCGTGAATGATTTCCGGCCATGATCAATTTTGGACAGCTAACAGCATTTCCAGTGAAATGTTTCTCCAAATGAAATGTTTGTCCTCAAAAGAAATCATTGTTTCCTCCTGACAGGTTAATAATTTCTGTGTGACAATAATAATAATAATAATGATGATCGGATTTGGAATAGGTGAAATTTGGACTGGCGAAATTGGGCACAACAAAGTTGCACCAAATTTTGCCATGGTATTTAAGGACCGAAGCCATTTGTTTAGGTGTGGTGGTGGTGACAAGGTTCCGAGGGGGCTCAATTGTCTGACTTCAGGTTCTGTCGATGACCATGATAGTGGGCAAGTTGGGGGACAAGTTGTTTGCCTCTCGACGCTTCTTTTGTTCCTCCCAAATGCGATCTTCGAGCCTGCCCGAGGTGTCAGGAACTAACAGCAACTATCCACAAGCCTCCAGCAAACGATAGCAGGCAACCCACATTTGCGGTGTATGCTTGTTCTTATGCCACAATCTGTACCAAAGTTTGCCATGGTATTGAAGATTCCCGCCAAATTTTCACCGCACCGAATTTTGCCATTCCAAATCCTGCCTGTCCCCCCCCCCCCCGGTATGAGGGCAATCAGTACATGGACCAGCCACCACCAAATCGCACCTCGTGTTATGGCTCCAACCAGCTGCTTACAAGCATTAAGTCTGGACTGCAGGTCCATACGGCGCCCAGCTCTGCCCCAGCACAGACCTCCATGGTTCTGCACCCTGGCCCTCGTTCTCCCTCTGCAGGTCCATGGAGCCCCCACAGAAAAAGGTCAAGACAGAGGAGGAATGACACAACGCTCTTCTGGTGCCGTCTCCTTGGGCTTTGGGGGGACTGCTTGCTGCGACACAATCGAGTCTGACCTTCCGCGTGCAGGCCACACGCTCATGCTCGTCATCTTCCGTGGGTGATCGGGCATTTGGCTGAGAGGCCTCTTCCAGGCCTGGGGTTTGGCCAAGGTGAGGGTGGCTACCCAAGGAGGAGGAAGTGCATTTCATGGGGATCTGCTTCCTGTGTTCATTCCGTCCAGCCTTCCCTGGCTGCAGTGCCCGGCTCTGATGATGTTTGTAGGAGGAGTGAATTGCCGGGTCTCACCACATTGGTTGGGTGCCAAGGGTTGAATATCAGACCGACAGGGCTTTGGGTGTGACGCTGTGCGCGTCAATGGGGGGCTGACGATACATGGTGGTGCGCTGTTGCCTGGGACATGCAGATCTGGGGTGTAGGCAAGCTACATGCCCCATCTCCCCGGCGTGCTTCCTTACAGCCCCACGTACTGTGCACGTTGGCGCTTGTGGCGCGTCTTTTATTTGTGGGTTGAAGGTTTTTTATCATTCAGGAGGACACCATCGCTTTCCAGCTGATAATTGGATGTTCAAAATATATTTCGATATTCGGTGCCGTGAACAATCCGAAGTGATCACCAGAATTGGCAGAAACGTTGCGAAATTGTGCAACACGCACTTGGAGTTTGCGGATTATTTCTGTATGCCATCGATTTATGGTCTTTCACATTGTGGACTGGCCATGTGCCATCCGGTTCTTCAACCAGTTTGCATGATACCACCTACGATATGTATTGTAGAGGCATTTTGTGCCTTTCAGAACGGGTTGCACCGTTCATTGTCCAATTTTTCATGTGTATCTGGGATCTGCTGCCACACCTGTCATCCACCCTGAGCACAGCAATGGGCAGAGCGTCGGATTGATTAGACATGCAGGGATGTTTTGGGCAAACAACACCAGCAGCACAACAATACCCCACACAGACAATGTGGATTTCTGTCCTGATGCTGTCATTTGCAGCTGATATTTGTTTTTTGTGTGCTCCTGTCTGCTCTCTTGTCCAAGATTCCATAAGTCCCGGGTATCTTGCCACCCCAGAATGGGTGTGCAATGCGAAGTTGATCATCAATACCACAGAATGGTTCAACAGGAATCTCTGCCAGCAGGCCTTCAAAGAAGATTTAGGGGGCAAGGACAGCGACAGTTATGCTATGCTGAAGTCATGGCAGGAGGCGTTGCATCAGATCTAGCGACAATCAAGGACTCCAGTATACGGGGTACATGGGATGCACTCAGGAAGTGCCTAGCAAGACGGAACTGGTTTTCGTCGATCATGATTTCAGGGTGATGCGTTTCCGTAGCATGACAGCAGAGGATCTGCAGATGCCGTGAATACTAGCAGATAAAGATCTTATAGGGGCATATATCTTTGCAACGGGAATGCGGAGGGATAAACAATGCTAATATGGGGCATACTGCCCATCCGGGAAGCAGAGATTGGGAAAGGGGATTGAGAGACGGATGAGGGTAGCCAATCCTCTTTGTGGACCCGCATGAGAACCTGGGGACAGTGTGCACTGTGCTGTGTGCACTTTGGGTAGCTATCCCCGAACAAAGAAGCAGTAATTGTGCACATGTACAAACAATTGCTACACAGACTATTGCAAATTTACCATGTTGTTGTTTTGTCTACCATCCATGTGAGTCCTCTCTTCATAGCTGGGCAAAGTGCGCATGCCTGTCCTTAGTCCTTTGTGCAATCCCCAGTATAGCACAGTTTTTAGGGGTGCGCAATACACATGTTTCATAGACATACACATGTTTCATTCCGAAGAAAGGAAGAGGAAGAGGCAAAGGACAAGGCAAAGGAGAAGAAGAGAAGAAGGAAGAGCCTGAAGAGGAAGGAATTGATCGAAAGAGGAAGAGAGTGATGGCCGCGGAAGTGGAGAATGTCATTGAACTGCTTCGTGCAGCGACCCGAGAGGGTCACATGTTATGAATTGATGTGGAAGTTGATGGCGTGACCAGGCAAGGAATTTTTGATACAGGGGCAACTGATTCTATCTGTGCAAATCGTTTGGTGAAGTCTCCACATTACAAACATTTTTGTGCTATCAAGGTGGGCAATGGGAACTATGAGTATTCAGAAAGAGAGACGACAGTGCAAGTGGACTTGGGGACATTCAAGCTGCCGCACGAATGTGTATGCCTGAACACGACTGTTTTTGACATGTGTATAGGTATGAACTTCGTGAGACAGAACCCAGGTGTTATTATCGGCTGTTTGTTCAACCCAGCGAAGCTCTTGGTCAAGAAGGGAGAAGAAATAAACCTGGTGAGTCTGGAAAGGCGAGTGGAGGGCTTACCTGAGACACCGAAGGTCCAGCTCCGCATGGGGAACAAGGAGTCGTACAGACTGGTATCCAAGATGCGAGAAGACGCTTTGCTGGAGCTCAGATGTAACCTAGAAGTCGACATGTACGAAAATAAAGTGAATGCAGTGGAAGGGCTCTACTGTACCATGAAGAACAGTTGCTACCATTACTCGTGGGGGTTGATGGGCACACTATGGGCAAACCCTCCCTTGTCACACCTTTAAAAATGTTTGGCCAAAGTTGTGCTTGATCGCGCGAAAGTGGTCTTCATGACCCCAGATTGGGGACCTGTCGGTGAAAGCCGTGCATGGAGAAGACTGCGGGACCGACTGACAGTGCAACGAGTGCCTTTACCCGATTGTCCCCTATATGTCCCCGATGGGGCTAGCAAACCACTTGCCACTCCAAAGTGGGAGAGTGTGAAAAGTTTAGTTGATGGGGCAGCGATGCAGATACCCATAGAGGAGCTGCACGAGCCCACGCTGAAGTGGTTGACGAAGATGAACCGTGGGTGGTTTGTCGAGGAGCTGAAGACCACGATGGGACTGCCCTCGTCACCGTTCCCAACGACACCCAAAGAAGACACCAATTCCAAAGTGACTGATGAGAAAGAAGAAGGTATGTCAGAAACAAGAAGCAACAGTGATGATGAAGACACTGTTTGCAGTGAGTCACGATATGAGGCGGATGTGAATATCCACCGGAGAGTGGGACCAAAGCAGAAAAGTTTGGCACAAGTTAACGGAAGAGCAACAACCTCCCACGTGCAGTTACCAGGAGTACGAGGATCTGGCAGAAGTTCTCATGTGCGAAGTGGTTTGAGGTTTGAGGTTTGAGGTTTGACTTTTCGGGTACTAGGCACTCTTCGGCCCCGGGGTGCCACCTGGTCGGGCCAGGTGATATCCTCCCCACCGGGACCTAGTGAGGGGCCCTTCATGCCACACCTCCTGCCTGGTGGCGGAGTCCCCCGGGTTCACGGGGCTCCGAGCCCTCTCCCTCCCCGGCTTCCCCATTTCGCCACTCCCCGGTCAGTGAGCAACCGTGGTTTCAGGCGCTTACCCACTATGCCGCCCCCCTGATGCGTGGTCGCCCGGGCTGCCGTCGCCGCCGGGCCCGTGCTACTGGCTTGTCGCCAGTGGGACCCCCATGGGCTGGCGCGGAGGCTGCCTGGCCGCGGGGTTGGTGCGTAGCACTGTGTGCTACTACTGCCTTGGCGCGTGCAGTGCCCTGGTCGTGTGTGCACGGCGCTTGTTGCAGGTCAGGGGGGTTGGGGCCGGTGCCGGTTCTCGCTCCTTCCTTCCCTCGCGTCCTTCGCGGTGCGTGTAGTGGGTTGTCCCGCCCAGGTTTCCCTTCCCTTCTCCCGCCAGTACACCATTCCATACAGTCTGTGCGTTCCGCGGGCTCGGTCCGGTTGCCCTTCGGGTCCGCGCCGCGTGTCCGTTGGGTGTGGGTGCGCTCGTGCTCCCGCGGTGTATGCGCCTCTCACTTCTCCCCGGGTCGGTGTGGCGCGCGCACTACGCGTGGTTCAGGTGCATGGCGCCGGTAGGGCCGTTCCAGGCGGTTCCTACCCCTCCGCGTTTCCTACCCCGGTCTTGTGCTCCGCCTATTTAGCTTGGGGGGGGGTGGCCCGGTCGCTTTCTCCCCTTGCCTAGCTTGGGGTCGCTCGCCCCCCTGCGGGCGGGCCTGCCCTCATGAGCTGGCTTTGCGCGCTGTGGGGGCGGCACGAGGGCGCCCGGGGGGGGCGCCTATTGCCTCGGTATGGGGCATCCGGGGTTGGGCGCTCTCCCACACCCGACCGCCTGTCCTTGGGGCGTGCGGCCGGGGCCCGCTACCCACTGGCCTTGGGTGCGGGGGTTGTGGGCGTGGGGACCCATCACCTACCCCAGAGCGCGCTCTTGAGATCTGACTTTGCGCGCTGTGTGGCCGCACGAGCGCGCTGGGGGAGGGGGGGCGCCTCTTGCCTGGTTAGGGGCGTCCGGGGTCGGGCGCTCTCCCACACCCGACTGCCCGTGCTTGCAGCGTGCGGCCGGGGTCCGCTACCCACTAGCTCTGGGTGCGGGGGGTATGGGCCTGGGGACCCGTCACCAACCCCTCAGCGCGCGCTCTTGCGAGCTGGCTTTGCACGTTGCGGGGGCAGCACGAGGGTGCCTGTGGAGGGGCCCCTCTAGCCTGGATGTGGGGCGTCCGGGTTGGGGCGCTCTCTCACGCCCGACCGTCCGCCTTTGGGCGTGCAGCCGGGCCCTGTCACTCACTTGCTGTTGGTGCGGGGGGTGTGGGCGTGGGGACCCGTCATCTACCCCACAGCAGGTGCTCTTGCGAGCTGGCTTTGCGCGCTGTGGGGCGGCACAAGGGCGACCGGGGGGGGGCGGCACCTCTTGCACGGGTGTGCGGTGTCCGGGGTTGGGCGCTCTCCCACGCCGAACCGCCCGCCCTCGGGGCGTGCGGCCGGGGCCCATCACCCGCTTGCTGTGGGTGCCGGGGGCGTGGGTGTGGGGACCCGTCACCAACCCCATAGGGCGCGCTCTTGCCAGATGGCGTTGCGCGCTGTGGTGGCGGCACAAGGGCGCCAGGGGGGAGGCGTCTCTTGCCTAGGCGTGGGGCGTCCGGGGGTGGGCGCTCTCCCACGCCAGACCGATCGTCCTTGGGGCGTGCGGCCGGGGCCCGCTACCCACTGGCGGTGGGTGCGGGGGGGGTGGGCGTGGGGACAGGTCACCGACCCAACACCGCGCGCTCTTGCGAGCTCGCTTTGCGCGCTGTGGGGGCGGCACCAGGGCGACCGGGGGCGGGGGGCGCCTCTTGCCTCGGTGTGGGGCGTCCGGGGTTGGGCGCTCTCACACGCCCGACCGCCCGTCCTCGGGGCGTGCGGCCGGGGCCCGTCACCGGCTTACTGTGGCTGCGGGCGGTGTGGGCGTCTCTTGCGAGCCAGCTTTGCCCGCTGTGGGAGCGGCACGAGGGCGCCCCGGGGGGGGCATCTCTTGCCTGGTCGTGGGGCGTCCGGGGATGGGCGCTCTCCCACGCCCGACCGCCCGTCCTTGCAGTGTGCGGCCGGGGCCCGCTACCCGCTGGCTATGGGTGCGGGGGGTGTCGGTGTGGCGACCCGTCACCTACCCCACAGCGCGTGCTCTTGCGAGCTGGCTTTGCGCGCTGTGGGGGCGGCACGAGAACGCTCAGGGGGGGGCCCTCTTACTTGGGTGTGGGGCGTCCGGGGTCGGGCGCTCTCCCATGCCGGACCGCCCGTCCTTGGGGCGCGTGGTAGGGGCCCACTACCCGCTGGCTGTGGGTGCGCCGTGCGGGCATGGGGGCCCGGCTTGCCTTGGCACCTTCTCCCGTGCCGCGGTTCCTCGTGTATGGCGTGCGCTTCCCGGGTTGGCGGCACCCAGTGGCCGTCGTTGCTTGGCACCTGTCCGTGTGCCGTGGTTGTGGCCGGCGGCATGCCTCTCAGGCGTGCCTCGTGGCCCCGTGTTGGTGCGCCGCGCCTCGTCCGGTCCGGTTGCTCTCGGTGCTACGGTCGGCTTTCCCGTCGCCGTAGTGCCTTCCCCCACCCCTGTTGCCCCCGGATTTACTGGGTGGCTGCGCGGGGCACGTGGAGGCCGGCTGAGAACCGGGCTCATTGTGCCTGCCGCTGGCCTCTGCCGAGGCACGGGCGCTGGGCTCGTTCCGCGTCGTACCCGTTCGGGGCCCCGCGATGAGGTTGTCCCTGGCGGGTCCCTCCGGCTTCGGTCTTGGGCTGCGAGCGCTGCGGTGGTTTGGCGTGTGTGGACCCGGTCACTGACGCGTCCTGTTTCCGGTACCCTCTGTCTTTCGACGGGGGACTGGGCCGGTGCACCGGGGCTGCTTCGTGTGAACGCCGACACCTCCCCTTTCGGGTCGGAGGACGCCACACCCGGGTCCCGCGCGTGTGTGCCTGTCCCGGGCGCGTTCTGGTGCGCCTCACCTTTCCTTTGGCCGTTTTGTCCTTCTTCTTTGTTGGGCCCCCTCAGGGCTGGGGTTGCCCCTGCTTGTGCTGTGTTTTTTTTTTACCTTTTTTTCCTTTCCCCTCGGCTCTCCTCCGGCGCCCCCGCTGTCTGTGACGTTTTTTGCTTCCCGGCCTGGGTGCCCTTGGCTTTGGCGCCCTTCGTTTTCTCCTGCCCCCCCCCCCTTTTTTTTTGTTTGCTTCCCTTTTTTCCTTTGCGTTCCCCGCCCTCTTGTGCTCCGCGCCCCTCCTCTTGCTGGCGGTGGCGTTTTCGTGTTTTCGGCCGCGGGTGCCCCGGGCCTTGGCGTTGCGTGGTTTGCCCCCCCCTTTTTTTTGTTGGTTCACCCCCCCCGTCCCGTTTGCCTCTGTGTGTTCGCGCGCGCTGTTGCCCGCCGCTGTGTCTTGTGCTGTGTGTGTCCTTGGGTGTCGTGCTGTGCCTCCCTTGCCCTCTCCCCTCTGTGCGGTGCTGCGCTGCGCTGTGGTGGTCCGGTGCGCTCCCGTGGTGCTGCTTGTTTGTTCTGTGCCGTTTCTGGCGCCCCCCCTGTTGGTGCGTTCCTGTGTGCTGCAGTGTTTTCTGTGGTGTTCTGCGGTGTGGTGTTGCGCGCGCTGCTGGGTGCCTGGTGTGCCGTGCTGCTGCGCGCTGTGCCGTCTTTTTCTGCGTCCTGTCGTGTTGTGTTGCGGCGCCTCCTGTGCGCTCCCGTGTTGTGATGTGCTGGCGCGCCTGTGTGGTGCGCCTGTGTTGTGCGCTCCTCTGCTGTTTTGCTCTTGCTTGCGCTTCTGGCCGCTTGCCCCCCCCCACGCCCCCCTGGTGTGCGCGCTGCGCCTTGTGCTGTTTGGTGTCGCCGTGCTGTGCTGCCCTTCCTTCTGGTGTTTTGCGGTGCCGTGTTGCCGTGTTCCGTGCTGCCTGTCTTGGTGTGGTGTCCCGCCTTGCTTTGTTGTGGGCTGCTCCGCGATGTGCGGTGCTCGTTGTGCCGCTCTCCAGGTTGCTGCTGTGCGCTGTGCCGCGTCCTTGGTCGTGTCGTCCGGCCACGTTGTTCGCGTTGTGGTTTGCTGTCTGGTTTTGCTGTGTGTCGCCGTGTGTTGTGGTGTGCTGTTTTCCGGGGTGCTGTCCTGCGCCGCGTTGCTCCGCCCTGTGTTGTGCTGTTGTGTGCTGGGCTGTTTGGTGTCGCTCGTTTGGTGTCGCTGCTTGCTGTGTCGTGCCCTCGGGCACTGTCTGTCGCCCTGGCGTCCTGCGCTTTTGCGGCGCTGTGTTTTGTGGTGTGTCCCCTCGCCCTGTGCTTTGTGCTGTGTGTGTGTTGCCGTGGTGTGGTGGTGCGTGCTGTTGTTCGCTGCTGTGCGTTGTGCTATGGTTGTTCTGGGGTGTCTTGCTGTGCGTTCCCTGTCCTTTCCGCTCTGTGCGGTGCTGTGCTGCGCTGTGCTGGTGCGTTTGCTTTGTGCTGTTCGTGTGGCCTGCGCTGTTTTTGGCGCCCGGTGCTGTGGTGCATTGCTGTGTTTTGTGCTGTTGTCTGTGGTGTGCTGTGGCACATTGCTGGGTCTGGCTGTCCGCGGTCGTCTTCTGGTGGCCTGTTTCGGTGCCGGTGTCCCTGTCTGGCTGCGTGGCCCGCTTTCCTGTGGTTGGTGTGGTTTGCTGCGGTGCCCTGCTCCCTGGTGCTATGTTTTGTGGTGCTCTGCTGTCGTGTGGTGCTGTGCAGTCGTGCTGTGCTGTGTTTTTGCGGAGCTGTGTGTGTTTGCTGTTTCTTTTCTCTTTGAAAAACCGCTGCAAAGCCCGTAAAAATGGTTTCCCCCTTCGTTTTTTGTTTTGTTTTTTTTTAAAAAAAAAATAATACACAACCCAACACACCCGCGAGCAGTAAGACCATGTATGCTTCCGTGACTTACGTGTTACCCGTCGATTTTGATGTACTTGGGCTTGCGCTTGTGCTTGCCGTTGCGAAAGTTGTTGGTGTCCATTGCTAGGGGTTGATGGCGTTCCCCCAGGGCCGCCGCCTGAGCTGCAGGGCAAAGGGAGTAATGGCCACGAGGGTGGCGAGGGAGGTACATGGAGAGGAATAAGAAAAAGCCGGCAGGGGGCGACGTGAGGGGCCGTGGCGAGTTACGAAAAATTTTCGAGTTTTATGCGCTGCTCGCAACGCATTTTTCTTTGCGCCTATGGCTCGTTAGACGACGAGGGGGACGGCGTTATGCTCCTCCGAGCGTTATGGTGCTTACGGCGTTACGGCGTTTACATGTTATGAATGGATGTGGAAGTTGATGGCGTGACCAGGCAAGGAATTTTTGATACAGGGGCAACTGGTTCTATCCGTGCAAGTCGTCTGGTGAAGTCTCCACATTACAAAAATTGTTGTGCTATCAAGGTGGGCAATGGGAACTATGAGTATTCAGAAAGAGAGACGACAGTGCAAGTGGACTTGGGGACATTCAAGCTGCCGCACGAATGTGTATGCCTGAACACGACTGCTTTTGATGTGTGTATAGGTATGAACTTCGTGAGACAGAGCCCAGGTGTTATTATCGGCTGTTTGTTCAACCCAGCGAAGCTCTTGTTCAAGAAGGGAGAAGAAATAAACCTGGTGAGTCTGGAAAGGCGAGTGGAAGGCTTACCTGAGACCCCGAAGGTCCAGCTCCGCATGTAGAAAAAAGAAGTCGTACAGACTGGTATCCAAGATACGAGAAGACGCTTTGCTGGAGCTCAGATGTAACCTAGAAGTCGACATGTACGAAAATAAAGTGAATGCAGTGGAAGGGCTCTACTGTACCAGGAAGAACAGTTGCTACCATTACTCGTGGGGGTTGATGGGCACACTATGGGCAAACCCTCCCTGGTCACACCTTTATAAATGCTTGGCGAAAGTTGTGCTTGATCGCGCAAAAGTGGTCTTCATGACCCCAGATTGGGGACCTGTCGGTGAAAGCCGTGCATGGAGAAGACTGCGGGACCGACTGACAGTGCAACGAGTGCCTTTACCCGATTGTCCCCTATATGTCCCCGATGGGGCGAGCAAACCACTTGCCACTCCAAAGTGGGGGAGTGTCATAAGTTTAGTTGATGGGGCAGCGATGCAGATACCCATAGAGGAGCTGCACGAGCCCACAGTGAAGTGGTTCACGAAGATGAACCGTTGGTGGTATGTCGAGGAGCTGAAGACCACGATGGGACTGTCCTCGTCACCGCTCCCAACGACACCAAAAGACAGATAGAAAGAAGACACCAATTCCAAAGGGACTCATGAGAAAGAAGAAGGTTTGTCAGAAACAAGAAGCAACAGTGATGATGAAGACGCTGTTTGCAGTGAGTAAGGATATGAGGCGGATGTGAATATCCACCGGAGAGTGGGACCAAAGCAGAAAAGTTGGCACAAGTTAACCGAAGAGCAACGACCTCCCATGTGCACATACCAGGTGTAAGAGAACCTGGTAGAAGTTCTCATGTGCGAAGTGGAACTTGACAATTTGCACAAGGAGAAGTCGATCGATTTGTTGGCTCTGGATAGCTTGGTGCAGCACAACGTTGATGTGTGTATGGACAAGGAGAATGGCAAAAAGGCAATGCCTTCCGGATGGCCATGCTCCTGAGAAGACCCTGAAACAAGCAAACAAATCCTCGAGGAGAAGATATTTCAGTTGGGCGAGAAGGAGCAAGAAAGAATGTTGAATCGAAAATGGAAAACTCATTACCATGGACCCTGTTCCAGAGAAGAGGAACTACAAGCGTTCTACATGTCTCAGTTATCGGAGGAAGATCTTTCACCGGGCGAGGAGTCTGACGAGGAAGAGGAGGATAACGACTATGATGTGGACTTGACAGGATTGATAATGGACTTGCAAGCTGCAGAACGACAAGAGTACGGCAAGTCAAACCTGAAGAGTGACAATGGCTTTGAAGAAGCGCTGAAGAAGCATCCGGCAGAACTGCAAGGTCTCCTATGAAAACACAAGGTGGTGTTCGGTCCTCTTATGTCGCCAGGGTCATGCAAAAAGCTGATTCAAATGGACCTCAAAGTCACCGACGAACACATGAACTCTACTCTGAGGTCAAGACCCATTCCGTTGAACGAGGAAGATGAAAAAGAGACCATGAGGCAGATATACGAATGTTGCGACGCAAAGTTGATGTCCAGATATGAAGGAAAGGATTTTCCGAAGAACTGCTCACCGTGCTTCCTCGTGGCGAAGCCTGGTTCAAGTGCTAAGAGGCTGGTTGTGCACTGCGCTAAGCTGAAGGAGAGACTCAAAAGGCACTCAGGGAGCATACCAAACCTTGAACGAGCCATTGAATAGGCAGCCAGGACAAAGTACAAAGACCAAACTCGACAAGCGTTCAGGCTTCTGGCAGATCGACCTGACGGAGAGAGCGAAGGAACTCAGTGCAGTGATTGCACCAAACGGGCAAGGTTTTGGATGGAACGTTATGCCGTTTGGGTTAGCAAATGCACCTGCCACGTTCCAAGAGTTGATGAACCATATCATCGCCATAATGAAGCGCCGTCCAAAGGTCCAGCAGCTTCTGACAAAAGGAGCAGTGATAGAGGCCTACATTGACGACGTCTTCCCGGGATGGAATACCATTGAAGACCAGAAGGCGTTGATAGATGACTTCCTCTCTGTTTGTGACCAGTGGAACACGCGAGCGAAAATCGAGAAGTGCGGGTTTATGAAAGAAGTCGTTGAGTATTTGGGGTTTCAGATGGGATATCAGTGGTGGAAACCTGTGGAGGACCAGGTCGCCCTTTTGTTGAGGGCCAAGATAAGAAATCACCCTGTCCAAGGAGTGAAAGACATTAGGGCCTTCATAGGGAGCTGTAACTTCTACCTCCAACACATTGGCAACTTTACCTATTCCTCGGTCTTGTTGACAAATTTAACAAAGAAGAGCGAAAAGTGGGAGTGGACACCAGCACATCGGGCAGAGTTTGAGCATCTGAAGTCGAAGTTGTCTTCACTATCGATATTGGGAGTTCCTCGAGCAGCCGGTAAACTGGTATTCATCTCCGATGCATCTGATGAAGGCGGTGGAGGCAATTTGTATCAGTGGCACTGTATCAACGAGGGGGCGGTTGAACGAATACGGAGTGAACTGAAGACAGCAGGCATTGACCGAGATGGAAGTCTGAAGCATACTTATGACTGCAGCGAGTTCCATTTGGTTCCGCTCGGCCACTGGAATTGGAAGTGGAACTCGGCCACGTCCAATTACTCAGTGTACGAGAGGGAGCTACTGGCTGGAGTGCTGTTATTGAGTTCGCAGACAAGGTTACTGGCAGAGAACCCGGTGGTATGGCTGTGTGATCAAGCTTCGACTTCAACCTTTTTGAAGGGTTTACCTCCAGAGAATCCCAGACTACAGAGATGGTGGGTTTTTCTATCTCAACTACGGCTGCATATCCACCAGATACAAGACTTAAAGAATGAGCTCAGTGACTATCTTAGCCGCACAAACATTGATGAGAGGTTACAAATGAAGAGCGAAGACCCTTCCAAGGAAGCCTTTCAGCGGATCGACACGCAGCTCGACTTGAGTCTTCTAAAGCACAAACTCTTGAGTGTGATCAATCCCGAGGACTAGGAAGAAGAGTATAAGGACATGTTGGACAAACTGGGAGAAGCGAAGTATGCGATCATAGAGGACGTCCCCTGGAGTGTGGGAAGCAATGGGTTGCTGAGGAACGAGATCAGCAGCTGTGTACCAGCACAACACTTGAACAAAATCCTTCTCTGGGTGCACGACGTAGAAGGACATCCGGAGTCAGGAAGCTGGTTGTGGGCGTTCAATCGCTTCTTCTACACAAGGGAGGAAGACGCTAAGATGTTGGAAAGGATAAGCCGCTTGCAGGAGACGTATGAAGCTTGCCTTTATGCGAAGAGGAACCGGCTGAAGGACAGGGGCTTGCTGGGTTGCTTGCCCTTACCAGACTTGGTCAAGTCCTTGGTCTACGTTCATTTTATCGACCGTCAAAGTTATGGGCAGTTCGACTACTCTCTGATGATTGTGGACTCCTTATCAAGTTTCTCCCAAGTTGTGCCCTGCAGGAAAAAGATCGGAGGTGAACAAGTGTTGTCCCTTGTGCGCCAACACTGGATCAAGCACTACGGAGCCATGGTGAGGTTGCACTCGAACCGTGACATACGGTTCACCAGCGAGACAGGTTGCTGGCGCAACACCTTCAAAGCCATGGGAGTGGAAGTGAAGCGGTACCCAGAACCCCATGGCTAGGGTAGGGCATTGTAACAACCGGTCTCCGGTCCACTAACCCCGTGTACAGAAGGGAAGACCGGTCTCCGGTCCACTAATCCCATGTACGGAAGGCGCCCGTTGACGCCCGGTGCGAGCCGTAAAGCCGTAAAGCCCCGCATCGGCAACCGATGCACCGCCAGCGGAGATTTGCATATCAGAATATCAGGAATCAACAGGGTTTTAATTCCATATTGTTTCCGTCAATTTTTACGCTTCCGTTCTGATATTCACTGTTTTGACTGCTGGCGGTTGGATCGCGACTTTACGGTAACCGCCAGTTTAACTGTAATTAATGGAAATTTTAACGCAATCCGTCACGAAGGCTCCAAAGTCGTCAGGA
This sequence comes from Eutreptiella sp. 'Long Island Sound 2002', assembly GCA_964036045.1. Lineage (NCBI taxonomy): Eukaryota > Euglenozoa > Euglenophyceae > Eutreptiales > Eutreptiaceae > Eutreptiella > Eutreptiella sp. 'Long Island Sound 2002'. The sequence continues at coordinate 36,964,775 of OZ038398.1, read as the reverse complement.
ACTGCATGGATGCTTCCGCAATTTTCACATCTTACACTCGCAACCTTAATCCGAATTTTTCAGGATGTCGAAATCGGATTTTCGACTTCGACATCCCCGCACTTGATTTGACCTCTTTCAAGTGGACGTACGTGCTCCCCTATGCACGAATCAACTTTCCCTTTATCCTGCCCTCCATTTGTCTTAAAGATATGGGCAAAACAAAGTTGATTCGTGAGGCCACTTGTGAAGGTCATATCTCGTGTTGCTTGCGAGGAATGACAATAAGGAAACGTGGGATGTATTCACAATACTCCCGACGTAATTTAGGAAGCATCATATGCCTTGCGTTTCCACACGTGCGCGCTAGTGTAATGGATCATGGTCAAGAGGGTAGAGTTTGCGTTGTAACTCTTTGGCCATGACATTGCGTGCGTTAAGATAACTTTCGAGTGTAGCGCGCAAGTGTTGGTGTTGCATAGGAACTCTCCTTGAGTTCCTATGAGCGATTGACACAAAGTTATGCCCTTGGAGGGGCATGACATATCGTGGGGGGAGCTACCTTTTGGGCAATATGTGGTATGTGCCATGTGTTGTATTGCGTGCCCATTTGGCGGGTCCATCGCTTCAAGACAAACCCGCCAATGGACCTCATATTGTGCAAGCCCCTTCTCCATACTCCCTACGATCAATAGCAAGCCTAACCTTCGTGAAGGGAAGCTTGTGTGGTGATCCCGAAGCGATGCGTTGGGAGCAAGGCATGCATTTTGCAATTTTCCATAATTTCATGTGCCCACTTGGGAAGTAGCGCTCGTAACCTTTCAAGGCGCCCCAAGTGGAGCACATATGTGGGATCGAAGGTCATTGGTGTCAAGTCACTGCGTTTAGAAGGATTAAGTGATTGCACGATCCAAGCCGAAGATATTATAATATAATTGTGCACCTTTCAAGGCACTTTTGTGTGTGCTTGTGCCAACTATGCCGTTTTTGGCCCGTCATGATGTCAAGTGGCGACCGTGTATCTCAATGTTGCGCTCAATTGACATCATGACCCAAGTATGTTATGAGGGTACATACTTCGGTCCCCAACATATCTTGGACCCGGCGAATAACTCCTCTTAGGCTTGGCATACCGTGGCCGCCATGTTGGCGATTTGGGACTATCCCAAATCATGGGCTCACTTGGTGACCCTGCCATTCCCAATACCGGAGGAGTTGGGCGATGCCCAAAAGATATGTTGGACACATATGACTTGATACCAATCCTATGGCACACTCCGGTCCAAGTCGGGCATGTGCCTCATTTGCCCCAACCATGAGTGTGCGCATCTTTGGCCATTTTGAGCAATTTTCTACTTTTGCTGCCCGCCGTGCACTATGTTCTAACCCTCGTGCACGCCGGACGCATGGACCAATGGACCATATATGACATGGGTGTTATGGGTAATGGTCCCCATGGTCCACACGGCACATGGGCGAAGCGGAGCCACCTTCGTTAAGGTGCTAGCCCAAAATGAGTGTGGGCAATTTTGGCATTTTTGCATTTGTGGACCCAGTTGGGATCGTCACCATGCCAGTTGGCATGGAGATCTTTGGGAGCCAAGGGCATGGGAGTGTCTGTTGGACTCCCGGTGGATCGAGTATGGAATGGCGGATCCGATCTCCAAGCCGGCGTGGAGATATACTTTTGGGAGCACACCGAATTTTGGCTCATTGCAAGCAGCCAAAATGACACAATTTTGGGACCTCAATTTCCCCCTTCCGTGTGGTCAATTGGCGGCCCCATTTCTCTAAGCCCATAGGGATCCCGGACCTAAATTCAAGTTGTACACTCAGATATAAGTCCTAGGTCCTGCCTCCTACCCTGTGAGCCATTGGCCTTACCTTGGCCGGGCGAGCCACGCGTGGGAATGACGCCAATTTTGGTGATTTTGGCATCATGACCCCACTTGACTAATCCGTGTTGCCCTGATGCCGGGACCTCAGAGGGAACCAGGTTGGGTGAGGGCTCCAGGGAGTTCGTACTAGAAGGGCATAGGGTCAGTTGCCTCGTCCCTACCTCTGGCGGGTCCGGACGAGGGGTCAATTTTGGGGATTTTTGAGTTAATTTCAGTTTGGGCTGAAACAGCCCATTTTCAGCTACCAACTCCTGGGTGATAATGGCGGGGCCATATCTCTGGCTCAGAGAGGAGTTGGGACCTGCTGTGGAGGGAGCATAGGGAGCCACTGTCGGTTGGCCTTGGGGTTCCTGGGTTCCCAGGAACTCGCCTGTGGCTGGGCGGGACACCTCTCCCATTGGCAGGGTTTCAGGGTCCGGACTGAGCAGGGCATGGGTTGTGTTTGAGCCCCCGCCCCCACCAGCCACTGAGAGGGTCGGACCTGGGATTGGGATATGAGTTGGGACTGAGTGTCGATTGTCCTGTGATGCCCTTACCCCAGTCCAGTCTCCACCCCATGTGTACATATCCTGATGTGTTGTTGTATATACTTTTGTTCCCTCTTTGCAGAGTGGCAAGGATTCTGAAACGCTTTGTCACATGACATGAGCGCATTGATGCCCCTGTGAGCGTAGTGCTTTGCCTGCCTGCTCACTTGCGCGTGTCCCGCAGCGTCCCGTGGCCGGCCCCCCACGGGAACACGTCAAAAGCGTTTCACCGCCGCGGGGTTACCCAACCCTCGCGTGCCACTCGGGGCCACCGACCCCGAGCAGCGCGGCGCAGCTCGCAGCTCGCAGCGCAGCGCAGCGGCTCGCAGCGCAGCGCAGCGGCTCGCAGCGCCACTCAGCGACAGCGCCGAGTTCGTCACGGAGCCAGCAGCGCCGTCCAGAGCATCGCCCTGACCGCGCCGCGACCGTGAAGGAAGTGGACTGACCAGACCCATCGGCCGACCAGCAAGGCCGCGTCAACCACTTCCACAACCACCGGCTGACCAGCACCAGCCGCACTTCCAATCCAGTGCTGCAGCACCCGCCTCAACAACCACCACCAGTTCGTTGAGTTGAACGAGTGCACACCAAGGACCTCAAGACCAACTACGCCCCCGCTGCCATGGTGAATTGGCAAGAAGCGGGCAGGACGTGGCCGCGGCCCCACCTGCATGCAGCGAACCTACTGCGTGGGTTGGTATGGGACCAGCACTACCGCCACAGCCACCCCCAGTGCGAAGGCGGCATGCCCCGGAGCTTCGAGCTCCGCACGGACATCGCCCCCGACCGCCTGCAGGCCGTGGAGGACTGGCTGCGGGCGGAAGGGTTCGCCTACCGCCACCAGCAGAGGCGCTGGAGGACGTGGACCCGGCCGGACAGGCCTGGCGAAGGCCTGCGCCCCGACGAAATGAGGAGGACGAGGAGCCCAACGTGTACCCGTCGGGCCCCTCGATCAACGTCTCCTTGTGGGACGTGATCGAGAAGAACTTCCCGGAACCGGGGAGCGAGCGCAGGCTGCAGGGCAGCAGCAGCGCGTCTCCGGGGAAGGAGAAGCGGTCCGCCGGGGACAAGAAGCGGGACCGGAGGTGGCGGGAGTACCAGGAGTCCCTGGCCGCCGAAGCCGCCCAAGGCGCCAAGGGCGGAACCCCAGCCCCCAGTCCCCAACGGGCCAATGGTGGTCATCAGCCCGGCCACGCCACCCTTGGTGACTTCATGGAAGTCGCCAAGCAGACCCAGGCCAAGCCCCGTCGGCTGCTCCTGAGGCCCCAGCAGGCCCCAGCAGGCCCCAGCAGCGACGTGGAGTCGGCCCACCGCGGGAGGATGCCGGCCGACCAGGCCAGCTCCAGCAGCAGCGCCGCTCCCGCCCAAAGGGACGTGGCGCGCGCCTGTGAGCGCGTCTGTCAGGTGCCCTGCAACCTTCGGGTTGCCCGGCAACGGGCCACGCAGCGGAACGCTGCCGTGGAGGGCGCCGTCGGCATCGCCCATGAGGAGGCCACCGAGTGGGGCAGAGGCATGGACTACCACGCCTCGAAAGTGGCAGCCATCGCAGCCGGTCTCACGGCTGCGGCCGCCCATGAGGCAGTGGCTGCCCGGATCAGGGCAACCGACGAGGAAGCCCGCCGGACGCAGGAGGCCATTGCCTGCAAGGAGGCCGAGGTGAAGGCGCTGGAAGAGGCGCTTGCCCAAGAGAGGGCAAAGAAGGAGGCGGAGGAAAGGGCCGACGCCGAGGCGACGGCTAAGGCCCAGGAGGACGCCGCCAAGAAGGAAGCCATCGAGGCCGCGCGACGGAAGGTCGCTGAGGAGAAGGCCAAGACGGAGGCGGAGCTGGCAGCGTTGGAAGCGCAGAAGGCGCGGCTGCAGCAGGCCCGGGAAGCCGAGGCGGCTCGTGCTCGGGGGGAAGCCGAAGCGCGAGCTGCCGCAGCCACCGCCGCCGCAATGGAGGAGGCAGAGGCCAAACTCCGCCGCGAGACTCCCCCGGGAGGATCACGAGTGGAGACCCTTCGAAAGCTTTTCGAAGGGGACGCCTCCTCCAGGATGACGCTGGATGAGGCGGACACGGGCAGCAGTGGGAGCAGTGACCCCACCGCCCGTCGACGGAGGAAGGGCAAGGGGAAGACCCCCGAGAGGCCGCGGAGGCCAGCGGGCGGACACCCCCACGACAGCGACCCCTTCTTCACCGCCAGCGACGGGGATGAACGAGGCCGCCGACATCGCCAAGTGGTGGCTTGGACGGGCGGAGGAGGCGGAGATGTCCCCATGGAACCGGAAGGTGAGGATGAGGATCTCCCTCCTCCCTACCGGAGCTCGGAGTCCTCCGAGACCGAGACGCCCAGGTGGGGCGACATGGAAGAGGATGACGACATGGACTTCGGCATCACGAAGAAGCGCCCATCCTCGGACCCACCGTGGCGACCCGGCGGAGGCCCACCGGGACCCCCTGGCGGAGGACCATCAGGATCCCCTGGAGGACGCCCACCAAGTGGACCCCCTGGAGGTGGACCACCGGGCGGGGGAGGACCCCCTGGACCGGGCGGACCCGGCGGGGGCCCTCCTGGAGGACCCCCTGGGGACCCCGACGACCCACCAGGGAACGGCGACCCGGGTACCACCTGGCGGTGGATTGTCTACCTCCACAGGAGAGTCCAATTGCTCGAGCTGGAGGTAGACACGGGCAAGAGCGAGATGGCTCGCATCTCCAGGGTCGCCGCGCGCGCGCAGAAGGAGCTGGACATCGCCAGGGCCGAGACCAAGTCGCTGACCAACGTCGTCAGCGGCCTGCAGGAGAGGCTGGACGCGCTGGAAGCCCGTGGGAGCGTCGGCAGCGACCGCCCACCCCTGGAGTCTGGCTCGTCGGACGACGGCTGGGGACCCGGACCAGGTCCAGGCAGACCCCACGCCCCCGGCGGAGCCCCCAGGAGTCGCCCCAGCGCCAGTGTTCCCTCTCTCACCGCCCCCTCTCACCACAGCGCGGGCCGCCGCAACGAGCGCGTGCCGCCCGGCAGTGGCAGTGAGGAATGGCGCGATGAGTGGCTCAGCGCGGAGTACCGCAACCGCCGTGCTCCACCGCGGACGCCTGTACGCCCCCAACGCCCGGCACCAGCCCCGGTGCCAATCCCAATGGCTGGAGGACGTTATGGTGGACTCAGGGACGAGGTCCCCAGAGGAGACGTGGAGTGGGATGTCGGCGAAGGTGAGGACCTGGACCTGGACCTGGAGGAGTTCGACATCAGCCCGCCGCGTGGTGTACGACGGGAGGCCGCTGAACGCAGCCGCCGGCGCCGTGATGAGGATGCGTACATGGATGCAGTACGGCGTGAACATTTTGGTTCAGCGTACGTGGAGGAACCGCGGCGTAGCCACAGGGGTTCCATGGAGGAGATGGACGTGGCGGCCGTGGGAGTCCGTGGGCGAGGCCGATGGGAACCTCGGTCGACCTCGCGGCCGGCGTTCATGGTCTCTAAGGCCGCGGATGCCGCCGTGTGGGAAGACTTGAAGGACATCAAGCCCCCCATGTACGACGGCAACCCCCTCAACCTCGACCGCTTCTTGGAGAAGCTGGACGATTGGGGGCTGACCGTCACTGAAGACCTGCCTCCCGCTGATGCGGAGAAGTATGTCTTCAAACGGTTCAGGTACCGCCTGCCGGAAGTGCTCGGAGAGCTATACTTCATGGCGACCAAGGAGGGGAAAATCAAGACCCTCAAGGAAGCCAAGAAGTGGCTCAACGAGCAGGAGCGGGTGGACGCTCCGCAGGTGGCGGCCAAGCGCTGGAAGTCCATCAAGGTTGAGCATGATGGACGGGAGATCCGCCTACGAGAGTGGCGAGACTTCCGAGGGAAATACACCCTCTTCCGCCGCAACGTGGAGGATTGGAACGAGGGTGACGAGCAGGCTTGCCTGCTCTCCATGCTGCCGGAAGCATGGATCAAGAGGGTCACCAAGGAGGAATCCAAGCGGGCCAAGTCCAACCACACGGTCAAGATGATGCTCCCCAAGGAGTATGATACGAACGTGGTGGCTTGGGCGAAGAAGAACGTGGCCCGGGATGTCAAACGGCACTCCCTGCGGAACGCTCTTCTCAGACCGTCTCGGGCGATCGCGAGAAGACCGCGATGTGGCGCCTTGACGATTGTGAGTTGAGCGGCCAGACCATCCGTCTGCAGCCCATCCCGGCGCGGATGAGCTGCGACGAGATCCTGGAGTGGGTTGGCGAGGAAGTACTCAAGGAGTACCGAAATCTCCACCACACCCGCGGGTTGAGGCCCGGCGACCGCGACGTCAACTACGTTGGCGAGGGACCTGGCGGGGAAGATGCCATGGACCCAGCGGGAGCCGGCGGCGATGAGACTCTCGTCGACGATGACGACGACGATGAGCCCGCCGGAGTGGCCGTTTGTGCCTTCGTGGCCAGGAACCTGAGCGCGGGGAGCAAACCGGGAAACTGGAAGCCCCTGCAGCAGGGTTGGAGGAAGCAGGAGAAGAGGGACCCTCGCCGCATTGGCGACCCTCCGCTGTCCTTTGGGGAGTTCATACGAGCTCACCCTCAGGGCTGTTTTGTGTGTTATGGGAGGAAGCGAGGCTTCAACCATGACCACCGAACATGCCCCGTCCACAAGGCCGACACGGAGGCTTACAAGAAGGCGCACGGGTCGAAGAAACGTGCGCCCGCGGGTATCCGGGAAGCCAAAATGGAGGTCGACAAGGACGAGCTGGCCAAGCTGATGTCGTCGGTGGGGACCGAGTTGGCCAAGGAGATCCAGGAGATCAAGCGGAACTGGGTCCCCAGGTCGGACAACAAGAACAAGGAGAACAACCAGAACAACCAGAACAAGGACAAGGACAAGAAGCCTACTCGTAGTGAGAGGAGGAAGAAGGGCGTCAACGACGTTGAGGCCGAGGAGAACACCCCCTCTTCCACAACCGACGCCCCCTAGCGGAGCCCCTGCAGCCAAGGCCCCCAGCTAGGGCGGTCGCAGGATGGTGACGTGGGAAGCGCCGAACCATCCCAGTCGGGAGTCGATAAGCACAAGGGGACTGCCGCGGGCGGAAGGCCCGGTCCGGCGCCCAGTCGCGGAGGCGGGGTGAGGGCAAGTGAAGGCACGAACCCTTGCACCCGTCCGTCCTTTGCGACCAAGAATGTGTTTGATGTACTACAAGATCTTTCCGAGAGTATCGGAGGATCACCCGGACCGCAGCTGGATGCTGCAGATGGGCAGCCTGAGCCCATTGTCCACGACCTGCACCAGTCGCTTGTTGAGCTTCTGGAACGGCCGGAGATCCTGAGTTTGCACGCCGTGCGCCGTGTCGGTCGCGAGCGGCAGTTGCATCTTAAGGTCCGTGCCTTATGCGGGGAAGTGGAAAAGGTTTTCGACGTGTTGGTCGACACGGGAGCTCAAGTCAGCTTGGTCAAGGCTGGCCTACTTCCACCAGAGTGTCTGACCGACAGTCGGAAACCTGTCAGGCTGAAGGTGGCGAACGGCCAGTACATGGTGGGAGGCACGAAGGAAGCGGCCATTGGGCTGCAGTTCGTGAACCATCGTGAGCTGAGCCGCCCAGACCTCAGCAAGGAAATCCTCCTGCACGGTCGCTTCTACGAGGCCGAGATGGACTGGGACATGATCGTCGGGTACGACTTCATGATGGAGACGGACTCCGGCGTCCTCCCGGCCCAGGCCTCCATGACCCTGTACCAGGACGACCAGCTCTCGTGGCTTTCGTCACCTGAGCACCATGTGGAATGCCAATGGATCCACCCCGAACGCAATCAGCTCGAAGTGGCCGCGCTGGACACTGAGCCCACTGGGCCAGCAAACCAGGAGTACGGCGTAAGGCCGGAAGTGGCGAACCGAGTGGTCGCGGACCTGGGAGCGTCGGATCTGGCCCTGGATGCGTTCTCTTCAGGAACCTCCGCCCATCTTCGGGTGTGTGAGAAGTACTGGAGCGCCCAGGACTCCGCGTGGAAGAAGCACTGGGGTCCGCATCAGGGATTGATGTGGATCCATTGCCCCCGTTGGGACATTCCAAGAGCGATAGCGAAGATTCGCAAGGACCGCTCCAAGGCAGTGCTGGTTGTTCCTATGGGATGCACCGAGGAGGAAAGTACCGGACATTGGGTAGCCTCATTGACCAACATGACCTTAAACAAGGTCGTCCTACCGGCTGGAGAGAGTGTCTATCAGGACGCTAAGGGACAGCCCATGCCACCCCAGAGATGGCCAACGGAATTCCACTATGTGGATGGGGGCCTTGATCAGGCCGACACCACGGACTTCGTGTGTGTCAACCGCATCGTAGCGGAGCCTTGGAGGCAATGCTTTGCGGTTCCCCCTGTTGACATCGAAGAATCCGAATCGGAAGACCCCCTCACTGAAGAGGAGTGGGATCTGGTTCAGGGGTATATGGATCAGCCCTTTCACGACTGGGGAAACCAGCGTGAGGGCAAGGGCCAGGACAGAGCCTGGTGGGAAGTGGACTCGATCGTCTCTGGTTCCTATGACGGGAACACCTTCGTGCAGAGGGTGCTGGACCACCTATCCAGCCAGGAGGAGCCAATCGGGGGTAACCCACCCACCTACGGCGATCTATTCCGAGGCAAGACCAGAGATGGCCCTTTGGGCCACCTGGGAAGACCACCTGAGCCGAAAGCGAGCGGGGTCGCTACCCCTCAAGTAAGCTCCGTGGTTCAAGTGCCCGGAAAGGCCAAGGCGGAGTCCGACGATTGCCCCAAGGTTCAGGCATTGAGGGCCAGGCTGAAGCAGAAGTATGGGGATACCTTCTTCTGCGGAAAACCTGTGTTCCCCCCACCGGTGCGTGGACCGTATGGCGAGGCCAAGATACGACTGAAGCAGGACCCCCGTGTGTATCGGCACCGGGAGTTTGCCCTGAGGGGCGAGAGGAAAGAGGCCATGGAGAAGATCCTCCGTGACTTCATCCAGAGAGGCTGGCTTGAGCCGTGCCACTCCGAGTGGGCCTCTCCGTGCTTCGTCGTCCCGGAGAAGGTTGCCGGTGAGTGGCGGCTCGTGGTCGACTACCGCGGCCTGAACGCCCAAACGCAGCACGACAGCTATACGCTGCCCCACATTGAGGACATGCTGCAAAAACAACACCGGCGGAGGATCTTCACGGTGATTGACCTGAAACATGGTTATCATCAGATGCCTGTCGCCGAGGAGTCCCGTGCCTGCACAGCCATGAGCACCCCACTTGGACCTCTCCAGTGGAAGGTGATGCCCATGGGCGTTACCAACGGCAATGCGGCTTTTCAGCGGATGCTGGAGAACCTGCTTGAGCCGGTGCGCGACTGTGCGGACTCCTTCGTGGACGACGTGATCATCGCGTCCGGGGACCCCAGTATGAGCTACGAGGAGCTCCTGGAGGCACACGAGAGGGACGTCACTCGAGTGCTGGACCTTCTGGTTCGGCACAAGCTCACGGGCAGCAGTGACAAGGCCACCATTGCAGTAAGCGAGGTGGTCTTCGCTGGCCACGTAGTCGGGAACGGGCAGCGAAAGCCCATACCTGGCAAGGTGGCTGCGATTGAGCACTGGGAAAAGCCCAAGACGGTCTCTGAGCTACGGGCGTATCTGGGGTTCTGCAATTACTACTCGGGGTATATCAAAATGTACGCCGAGTATGCAGCCCCCATGACGACCATGCTCAAGGGCAACCGAGAGGAGACCAATAAGGGGTCCAAGAAGGCTCTGGTCTGGACAGCTGAGTCCGACCGTGCCTTTGAGGGGATGAAGCAGGCGCTGCTATCCGCAGTGGGTCTGCACCTCGTGGATCCCGACCGAGGGTTCGTCCTGCGCACCGACGCTTCCGACCACGCCGTTGGCGCCGTGTTGGAGCAAGTGCTAGACGACGGGAGGCACGTGCCCGTGGCCTTCTGGAGCCGAGTCCTGGCGGAAGGCCAGAGACGGACGTGGACGCCCCGTGAAAAGGAGGCGTATGCCATCGTCATGGCTCTCAGGAAATGGGCTGGGTACATAGCCCTCCATCCCGTCACCGTCTGCACCGACCATCAGAGTCTGCAGTCGTGGCACAAGGAGCACGTGGACACCCCCTCAGGTCCCGCCTCCCGACGGGCAAGATGGCACGAGACCTTGGCCCAGTTCGACCTTACGGTTGTTTATATTCCTGGAAAGGATAACACCGTGGCGGACTGTCTCAGTAGGTGGGCCTATCCCGCCAGCAAGGGCATGCAGGATATCTCTGCCCATGGCGATGAGGCTGAGACCGCTGAAGCCAAGAGGATCATTGAAATGGAGCGCCTGAGGGAGGAGGAGGGTGCAAAATGCTTCGTCGTCATGGCTGCGGATGCCCCCCTCGCAACGAGGGTGAGCAGAGCAGTCAGAGTACTCGCCCCTGATGGAGCTGAGTCCGACAAGCACCTCTTCCCGGAGTCTTGCCTCCAGGACGACTGGACCGACGATTACGCCAAGTCTGAGGCCTTTGCGGCCGAGTATAGGGCTGTGACCGACCCTGACGACGGGCAGAAGTGGCCAAAGGGGCTGACCGAGGAAGATGGCAAGCTCTACCGGAATGGTAAGCTGCTAATACCGGAGTCCCGGGTGCTCGAGCTTTGCGAAGCTTGGCACCACCACATGCTGCACCCAGGGGTCAAGAAGCAAGCCCTTGACATGCAGCGCCGGTTCGAGATCGACCATATCGTTCTCTACACCGCCATCAAGAAGGTCAGGAAGGGTTGTTCGGTCTGCCAGGCCTGCAATCCCGACAACCGGAACGTCAAGGGGGAAGCCCAATGGACCCCGGTTCCTGACCAGCCCATGGAGAGCGTGGCCATGGACGTCTTCTCCATGCCCGAAGTGCACATTGGCAAGGAGACCTTTGACTGTGTGGTTCTCTGTGTGGACCGCCACAGCGGCTACGTTGTAGCCGTTCCGGCACACAAAAAGGGGTTGCTTGCCAGAGAAGTGGCAGTCATGATGATTCGTCATTGGCTGACCGTCTTTGACATCCCCCGCACCATTTGCAGTGACCAAGGGCCCCAGTTTACTGGTGGCTGGTTCAAGGCCATGTGTTCCCTCATGGGAATACGTCATGCCAAGAGCGTCGCCTATCTCAGCCGGTCCAACGGCCGTGCTGAAGTGGCTGGACGGCAGCTGTTCGAGAAGCTGCGCAAGATCCACATCACCAATCCACGTCGGAACTGGTTTGAGGAGATGTGGCCTGCTCTGAAGGCCCATCATGTCACCCCCACTCCGGGCGGTTTGTCCCCTCACCAGATTCTGTTCGGCAGGGACCCCCTGGGTAGGGGACTTCCCTTGTCTGGTGATGGCATGGCTTTGGATGCCAAGGAATTCTTCGCGCGGCAAGAGCAAACGGCGCGGGACATCCGCCAGCAGCTCGAGAAGGAGCATGCTGAGCGTCAGAAGTCCGCCCCGAGCTCGACAGCGCAGAAGTTCAGGGTGGGAGACCCGGTGTGGGTGATCAGACCCCGCCCCATGGGCACCCACCGCACCAAGACCTGGTTCACACCCGGCGAGGTGGTCCGCAGGATTGGTGAGGACACCTACCGCATCAAGGTGGGTCACGGACAGTTCCGGGAGCGCCTCGAGAGTCAACTCCGTGTGCGGGAACCCGACCTCCGTGGCCAGCATGTGTCCCTGAGCTATGCCGCACATGAGGCCGATTCGGACGACGACTATGCTGAGCAGGACGACTATACAGTCGAGAAGATCCTGGCTCAGCGTCCGAAGGCCTCGGCACCCGGAGGTCTGGAGTTCAAGGTTCGTTGGCGAGGCTATGGGCCGTCTCACGACACCTGGGAACCCGTCTCCTCATTCGTGCCGCGGGTCAATACTCCCTTCATGGAGTACATCCGCAAGCACAAGACCAAGATCCATGTTTCGGACTTGGCAGCACTCGCCCGGGCGATTGCAGCCAGGGGTGCCTGATCAGCGCCCTGAGCTCTCCCCTGATGTGCTTTGAGGCGCTTGTGAGGCCGACGGATCGTCCCTCGTCTGCTTGCTCTCTCTCATCTTCCGGTGACCTGCCATCAGAGTGGCCATATACCCCCCCCTGCTGAATCCAGAGGAGGATGGCCCCTCTCTTTCAATTCTATTCGTCACTCCCCACCTGCTGAATCCTTGGGAAACCAGGTAGGGCGACTGACCTTCATTTTTCTGAGCTCTTGGGGCCTTGAAGCCCATACGACGTTGCGCAACGGATGCAGCTGTCATCGGCATTGCAATTTTTGGTGTGTGGTCTGGTCCCATGGCATTTGCGGGATCCAGACCAGTGGACGTGTGTCTGCAGACTATATATGGCCTGGACTCAGGCGTTTTCCTGTCCATCCTCCTGCATTTGCCTTATCCTGACCGTGGCGTGGTTTGGCACTGTGTCCAGAGTGTGTTTAACACATATACACGCCTATTTACCCCGCTTGTTGTGCTTTTCTGCCCTCCAGGATATGTGCATCTGTATGTTAAGTGTCATCAGCCCATCGCTGAGGGATGGACTGTTTTTCACCACGAATCGGGATACAGAGGCGCCCTGAGTCGCCGTTTACATGTTTTTACATATGGTCCAGCCTGGACCAGTACCGCAGAACATATTCTACTGTTTGAGTGCCCGTGATACCGTGTTGCCCTATTCGCTGTGATGTGGAGATCCTGATGGCGCCAGGCGGGAAGCCCAGTTGCCTGACTACACTCCCAGCGGTCCGCCACTGTCAGTCCCAGTGTGAGCCTACCGATTCGCAGACGCACTTGCATTCGGATGGCGGCCTCCGGTGCTCCTGACCTCGGTCAGTCTGCCTGGGAAACTGGTGGTTTGAGGAGTCGACGCCTCCGCCCACACTGCATGAGGACTCCCTCATGTATGGCCTTCGTGGTAATAGGGCGAGGGAAAAGACGGCCTTGATGCCCGATCCCTTAAGGAGGAGCTCCCTTAAGATCTGGGGTTCTTAAGGAGTTCGACTATGGCACTCTGGACTCGCGTCGTATGGATATGGACATGGTGCGCCCGAGGAAGGACCCGTGGGGACTCTCCCCAGTCGGCGGGCCTTGGGCAGCTTGGGGTAGCCTGATGGATCTTTGTGGTCGCTCTCGACCTGTGGGACCACCTCGGTCGTCGTGTGTCGCCTATGTTGGCCGTGTATGCCACTGCCACTGTGGTGGTGACCGTAGCAGCCGGCACCCGGTGCGCCTGGTATGGGTTAACGGGTCCTTTGGATGCCGAACAATCGCCACCAGGACCCGGGACTTGATACTTGATACTTGATACTATACATGTGCTACGAGCTTTTACAGCATCATACCTATCTTACTGTGCGATTCAGCCTGAATTGAGGATGTAACACCCCCCCCTTTCAGGAAGTGGTCCTGGGTACCCGCTGCCATGCGTGGGTGTTATCGAGCCCCCCCCAGGGTTTGCTCTAAGGAGGGGGGTGAAGCGGTACCCAGAACCCCATGGCTAGGGTAGGGCATACAACCGGTCTCCGGTCCACTAACCCCATGTACGGAAGGGAAGACCGGTCTCCGGTCCACTAACCCCATGTACGGAAGGCGCCCGTTGACGCCCGGTGCGAGCCGTAAAGCCGTAAAGCCCCGCATCGGCAACCGATGCACCGCCAGCGGAGATTTGCATATCAGAATATCAGGAATCAACAGGGTTTTATTTCCATATTGTTTCCGTTAATTTTTACGCTTCCGTTCTGATATTCACTGTTTTGACTGCTGGCGGTTGGATCGCGACTTTACCGTAACCGCCAGTTTAACTGTAATTAATGGAAATTTTAACGCAATCCGTCACGAAGGCTCCAAAGTCGTCAGGAACTGCATGGATGCTTCCGCAATTTTCACATCTTACACTCGCAACCTTAATCCGAATTTTTCAGGATGTCGAAATCGGATTTTCGACTTCGACATCCCCGCACTTGATTTGACCTCTTTCAAGTGGACCTACGTGCTCCCCTATGCACGAATCAACTTTCCTTTTATCCTGCCCTCCATTTGTCTTAAAGATATGGGCAAAACAAAGTTGATTCGTGAGACCACTTGTGAAGGTCATATCTCGTGTTGCTTGCGAGGAATGACAATAAGGAAACGTGGGATGTATTCACAATACTCCCGACGTAATTTAGGAAGCATCATATGCCTTGCGTTTCCACACGTGCGCGCTAGTGTAATGGATCATGGTCAAGAGGGTAGAGTTTGCGTTGTAACTCTTTGGCCATGACATTGCGTGCGTGAAGATAACTTTCGAGTGTAGCGCGCAAGTGTTGGTGTTGCATAGGAACTCTCCTTGAGTTCCTATGAGCGATTGACACAAAGTTATGCCCTTGGAGGGGCATGACATATCGTGGGGGGAGCTACCTTTTGGGCAATATGTGGTATGTGCCATGTGTTGTATTGCGTGCCCATTTGGCGGGTGCATCGCTCCAAGACAAACCCGCCAATGGACCTCATATTGTGCAAGCCCCTTCTCCATACTCCCTACAATCAATAGCAAGCCTAACCTTCGTGAAGGGAAGCTTGTGTGGTGATCCCGAAGCGATGCGTTGGGAGCAAGGCATGCGTTTTGCAATTTTCCATAATTTCATGTGCCCACTTGGGAAGTAGCGCTCGTAACCTTTCAAGGCGCCCCAAGTGGAGCACATATGTGGGATCGAAGGTCATTGGTGTCAAGTCATTGTGTTTAGAAGGATTAAGTGATTGCACGATCCAAGCCGAAGATATTATAATATAATTGTGCACCTTTCAAGGCACTTTTGTGTGTGCTTGTGCCAACTATGCCGTTTTTGGCCCGTCATGATGTCAAGTGGCGACCGTGTATCTCAACGTTGCGCTCAATTGACATCATGACCCAAGTATGTTATGAGGGTACATACTTCGGTCCCCAACATATCTTGGACCCGGCGAATAACTCCTCTTAGGCTTGGCATACCGTGGCCGCCATGTTGGCGATTTGGGACTATCCCAAATCATGGGCTCACTTGGCGACCCTGCCATTCCCAATACCGGAGGAGTTGGGCGACGCCCAAAAGATATGTTGGACACATATGACTTG
The DNA here is from genome assembly GCA_964036045.1 of Eutreptiella sp. 'Long Island Sound 2002'. NCBI lineage: Eukaryota > Euglenozoa > Euglenophyceae > Eutreptiales > Eutreptiaceae > Eutreptiella > Eutreptiella sp. 'Long Island Sound 2002'. Next base: position 36,949,339 of record OZ038398.1, on the reverse strand, counting down.
ATACCAATCCTATGGCACACTCCGGTCCAAGTCGGGCATGTGCCTCATTTGCCCCAACCATGAGTGTGCGCATCTTTGGCCAATTTGGGCAATTTTCTACTTTTGCTGCCCGCCGTGCACTATGTTCTAACCCTCGTGCACGCCGGACGCATGGACCAATGGACCATATATGACATGGGTGTTATGGGTAATGGTCCCCATGGTTCACACACCACGTGGGCGAAGCGGAGCCACCTTCGTTAAGGTGCTAGCCCAAAATGAGTGTGGGCAATTTTGCCATTTTTGCATTTGTGGACCCAGTTGGGATCGTCACCACGCCAGTTGGCATGGAGATCTTTGGGAGCCAAGGGCATGGGAGTGTTCGTTGGACTCCTGGTGGATCGCGTATGGAATGGCGGATCCGATCTCCAAGCCGGCGTGGAGATACACTATTGGGAGCACACCGAATTTTGGCTCATTGCAAGCAGCCAAAATGACACAATTTTGGGACCCCAATTTCCCCCTTCCGTGTGGTCAATTGGAGGCCCCATTTCTCTAAGTCCATAGAAAGCCCGGACCCAAATTCAAGTTGTACACTCAGATATAAGTCTTAGGTCCTGCCTCCTACCCTGTGAGCCATTGGCCTTACCTTGGCCGGGCGAGCCACGCGTGGGAATGACGCCAATTTTGGTGATTTTGGCATCATGACCCCACTTGACTCATCCGTGTTGCCCTGATGCCGGGACCTCAGAGGGAACCAGGTTGGGTGAGGGCTCCAGGGAGTTCGTACTCGAAGGGCATAGGGTCAGTTGCCTCGTCCCTACCTCTGGCGGGTCCGGACGAGGGGTCAATTTTGGGGATTTTTGAGTTATTTTCAGTTTGGGCTGAAACAGCCCATTTTCAGCTACCAACTCCTGGGTGATAATGGCGGGGCCATATCTCTGGCTCAGATGGGAGTTGGGACCTGCTGTTAAGGGAGCATAGGGAGCCACTGTAGGTTGGCCTTGGAATTCCTGGGTTCCCAGGAACTCGCCTGTGGCTGGGCGGGACACCTCTCCCATTGGCAGGGTTTCAGGGTCCGGACTGAGCAGGGCATGGGTTGTGTTTGAGCCCCCGCCCCCACCAGCCACTGAGAGGGTCGGACCTGGGATTGAGATATGAGTTGGGACTGAGTGTCTATTGTCCTGTGATGCCCTTACCCCAGTCCAGTCTTAACCCCATGTGTACATATCCTGATGTGTTGTTGTATATACTTTTGTTCCCTCTTTGCAGAGTGGCAAGGATTCTGAAACGCTTTGTCACATGACATGAGCGCATTGATGCCCCTGTGAGCGTAGTGCTTTGCCTGCCTGCTCACTTGCGCGTGTCCCGCAGCGTCCCGTGGCCGGCCCCCCACGGGAACGCGACTTTCGGGCAGCCTTATTCGCCGCAGTCAAACGGATTCTGTGAACGGAAAAATGGGGAATACAGAGAGGAAATCAGGCTCTTGATGCATGAGCAGTACTTCAAGAAATGGCCAAGGCTGAGAGATTATGCGACGTTTGTCATGAACAACAGAGAAACCGAAAAGACAGGGTACTCACCTTTTTTTGAGACATGGCGGTTTCCCGCCCAATTCATTGACAAATGCGGCCAACGATCCGAAGTTCTGTCCTACTTATACATATTTACATGCAAGCTTTTTGGGCCTAGGTGTTTCCACTACCTTAAGGTACCAAAGGCTAGGCATCCTCAATATTTGCACGTCCCATATGTACAAAGGTAAAAACAGGAAAACCAATCTGGACCTGAAAAACCCAGGGGAGGCTGCAGAAAATGTATAACAGACAAAAAAGGCTTCATAGCATGTTTCGTAAAAATCAGGGAGGCATGGCATGTGAGGGGCATCAGAGCAGAGCAAGGACTGCGAAGCAAATATCTCTCATCCTCGTCAGAGCACTTTCCTTTGCTGTCCCTTTTTGAGATCTGATTTCAGAGCGTTCCCAAGGAAGGGAATGCTATCGGCAGTGTGTCTTTTTTGGCCTGTAAAACGATGACACGTCTCTCTCCATGCTTCCATTAGAGCGCCTTTATTTGGGCAGTCTAGGGATCTTTGAAGGAGGTCCAAGATTTTTTTTGTCCTTGAATCCTCTCCAGTCTTCAATCTTAGGGATCGTGAGGTTGTCCACGGAGGTGGTATCTGTTGAACTCGTATCCCAAAATTCTCCGTGTAGACCAGATGAGATTGACCCCTCTTCCAGCTCAGTCCTTGAGCTTTGAGCTTCATCGTCTTCGTTGTCTCGAGTTCGGCCAGATGTTGAGCTCGTTTCCCGGGACGTTTCGTGTGGAGCTGATGAAGATGACCCTTCGTCTAGCTCAGGCATTGACTCTTGGGCTTCGTCATCTTCGCTGTCTTGAATGGGGTTGGATTTTGTTTTCTCTTCCTTGTTGGTTCGCTAACAAACTACTTTAGTTGTGTTATCAACTCCAGCCTGGTGTGAAATAGAGCATTGTGGAATCGTGCAGCTCGCTAAAAATGGGAAGTTTGCTACATCGAAATCCGGGACTCGTTCAATGCTCATGCCTGTCGGCTGCTTCAGCTTTCGCGGAGTATTGCCCACGATGCATGGGAGCTTTGGAATACGATTCTGCGGCCGTCGTGGTTGCGAAACTTCAGCTGCGGCTTGTTGCTTTCGAACTTCACGACAGGTTACGCATGGAAGTGGGACTTGAAGGGATTTTGAGCGAAACCATTGCTTTATTTCTTCTGATAGTTCCCAAGTAGCGTTGCAGTCTTTGCAGAATTGTAAATGTGGGTTTGATACTTTGATCGGTTTGACACTGCGTTTGCGGCGAACAGAAATAAAACTTCCATCGGAGTCATCTTCTTTTGATTCGTTGTTGGTCTTCCTGTGATTGATGGATTGCGTTAGCAATTGAGATTTAGAGGTGGCTTGTGTCACGACCAGGTCGTTGTTGTGTTGTGTGCCCTCTGACGAGGAGTGAGAGATACCTGGGACGCTGATGTCCGTTGCGAGCCGCTCTTGATCCCTATCGCCAGATTGTTGATTTACATGGTCGTAGTGAGATTGAGTTTCATATATAACTGGACATGAGGAGTAAGGATCGTGGCGCCAGCGATTGCTGTTTAATTGCTTGTGGCTATACAAACAGTTGTTGAAGTGTGGACAAGCCGAGCCATTTTTACAAGGCGTTTTTGCTGCTTGCGATGTAAACTTACAGTAAAAAGATAGCAAGAACCAATAATCAGGGAGTACTTTAAGCCCATTCTGACTGTCAGTGAAGGCGCGATGTGCGGTTCGCATTGTTGAAATACTTCTGCGATGAAATTCTCGTTGTTTGCTGGGAAAATTGAGTAGTGATCAATTTAACGATGCGCGTAGTATGGGCCCACTTGGGACATCCAATTTTAAGGCATACTTCGAGAGAATTCATTGTCAAATTCATTTTTCTTTTTCATTGCGCAAGCGCGCAGGGGATCTCTTGAGACAGGCTACTCACCTTCAGATATTTTCTTCGGTCGTCGAAGGGGGAGATTAGAGATGCCATTTGCGCACGCTGGAAATCAGAACGTGGAATCGTGGATTCAAGAACAAAATCGGCTGGCGTAAACGGTGCAGGATCAATTGAGGAGGAAACGGACTACAAGGCACAAGTATCTGAACAGGAAGAGAACAGCGGCCAAGTACTTGGTGGGAGATTACGTCTTGGTTCACCGGAACAGGTTTCAAGGAAGGACAGGTGCAGAGAATGAGAACACGCTCTTTTACGGACCGTACTTGGTTACTGGCGTGACAGGCGGAGGCATCACAGTGCGCTGTTCACCAACGTTAGGCGGAGAAGTCCACCTAGCGCACAAATACCTCAAGCACTGGCTGTTCTCACTCAGTGTCAACCCTGACTCTGAATCAGATGAATTTGAGGCCGAAGCAGCGAACGAAGATGAAGTGCTAGAAGCCGAAGAAACAGACCCAAGAGACGTGAGAGACGAGAAGGGGCAGAGTTTGCCAGTGCACGATGCGAAGGAGATGCACGCACAAGGCAACTATCTCGTAGAATCAATCCTGCAGGCGCGCTACAAGCAGGGTTGGTGGTTCTTGGTGAAGTTGCAAGGATATGGCATAGCGGACTCGACCCGGGAGCTAGTGAAGGCTTTTGTGCTAGACGGAGGACGTGTTAATGAAGTCTTTGCACGGAACATCAGCCCAAGTACAACTCTGCTCTGAAGAAATGCAGAGAGTTGAGCCAAAGGTCACAGAAGCAAAAGGATAAGAGGAAAATACAGGAAGAAGAAGTAGAAGACCTTCCTCCTCTTGCAGAAGACCTACCTCCTCTTGAAGATGATACAGATGACCGTCACCAGGAGCCGGATTCTGAAGAGCGCGCTGCACGCGTGACTGTCGTGACTCTGAGAAAAACCGCCAGATGAACAAGAGAAGCGCTGAAAGAGAGGAAAGAGAATGAAAACGAGTACAGGAGGTGGAAACTGAAATAAAAAGGTGTCTGTTGGAGGGAGTTCAAACCACGAACTCAGCTGTGGGACAGTGAGCAGTTCAAGTACTTTTACCCCTTTCAAGAAGCCTCAAGAAGAGAAACACCCCTTTAAGTGGATAAAGGCTCTGAAGATGTCGCAAGGGAGTTCTTTCTGGGACGTGGACTGCCAAGGACAGTAACCGTTCAAGTCCAAGGAAGTTACAAAGTGGACCTATGAAGACAAAGAGCCCAGAGGTTTCCAAGTGTGGGGGGGAATATGACGTATGAAGGGGTCATGACAACTTTGACGGGTCTACTTCAAGTCGACACAGTGCAAAGCGGCCGTGCTAGGCGACAAAGAACTCGTGCAAGCTAAAGATTTGCCGAATTGTCTCACAATGGGGTCCAATCCACCCATGCATTTGAATTGAGGGGCTACTTGGAAAGGAGACCATTATGAAAGTTAGAACAGGCTTCCACTGTTGATTGCTTTGATGATATTGTTTTGTTGATGCCCCTGCTTGCTCCTGCTGCCTCTTGATGTATTCAGGTTTTCCAAACAAATAAGGTTTGAGGAAATTAACCACAAATAAGTACACACAGTGCAAGGCAAAGGACCACAGGATCAAATCCACAACATGAAGGGCTGCAGTCAAAGGAGATAATGTAGCAACAAAGGAAACTCACGATAACTACAGATTTATGAAAAGACAGTTAGAAAATATCGCACAATCAAGGAAAAACTGCCCAAATGGGCATCCTCTCTTTTATAGTGCCATCTAGAGATGCGCACTCATTGTTTTGGGTCCCATAGGTGCTGAGGTGGCATGGCTTGAGGCGCTGAGGTCACTGCCATGTCACATGGGATCTTCCTACTTAGCTAGGCTGACTGGGAATTGGACCCAGGACCTCTCAAAAAGAAGTGCCACAGCCCCCTAGGGTGCAGACCACTAGGATAGCTGAGCATTCATGACAAAACATAGAAAAATGTATAGGCTCTGGATCAATGTCAGCGCCTCAGTCAGTCCAGGATATGGTGTATAAGTCTAATCAGTTCGGGGGGCAGGGGTCCACACAACATCCACAGTTCAATGCTTGGTTTTATAGGTCAAAATGTCTTATCACCACTTTTTGGTTAGGCCAATACTAAGATAAAAATGTGTTATGCCTTTAGGCCTCTTTGTAACAACTAAAGTTAACCTTTTGGTAGGGAAATACACTTTTTCTTACTCCCCCCTTGTGCTGTGGTGGCCACCACTGTCGCATTTTAAAGGAAAAAGGGAATTTTTCTTGGCCTCCCCATGGCTTCAACCTCTATTTGAAATTTCCTATAACATCCCTAACATTGGAAAGAAGGCGCTGCATCAGGGCAGTTGCCAGGTTTTGCTTAGTCATAACAGACACCTACAGCTCCCACTGTGCTCATTGGCGTCGCTGGGCCAGCTGTGGCTTGGTAGGGGGTTAGAATGGGCTTGCCAATTCATGTGTGCATACACCTCTCCCTGCAAATAGCAAAACGCAGTGCAATACGCAAAGCCCAACGCGGGATACAATCAGGGCAGGCTGTATGGGGTCTCGGTGAAGCTGCTGTCTGACCTGAACTGTCCTTAGTGCGCTGCAAATTAATTTACCCTCATGGGGGTTTGGGATTCTGGATAGTGGTCCAGGAGTCAGTTTTCGGCCTGAACAGGGCCCACTCCACTGTTGGCGCTCCAGGATATCTGCAGAGAAGGGACCAAGGGTTGAGGGATTAACAAACACGCAACGATCGACGCAAACACCAAAATCCGTCAAATGATGGCGTAGAATTTTTCTGAAGGCACACGCCTGTCCAGAATCTCCATGTGCATGAAATGCACATTTTTACGAAATTTTATTGCATCACAGGAATTTTCAAATTCCTGGATTTGCGTGCAGAGAAAAGCGGCGCGCCGGAGCGCATCCTAATTGGGCGCCGGAAAAGACAAGGAAAATAAGATTATAACAGTATGTCACGCATGAATCAAGAAATGACGAAACACACAATAAATGATAAGCATAGAGATTCCACGCATGCTTCTAGGAGCAATCAAGAATGGAGAATTCAAAAAACTCAATATGAATTCAAAGAACAAGGTACAAAGATACAGGTTTTGTTTGCTTCACATGCAGCATGCACATTGCTTGTCTCGTGTTACCGTGAACTCGCGGTGTAGCGACGCAAACATAGAGTAGAGGGGCAGATTAGAAGATTGCACGATGATTAGAGGTGAGATCAGGTGATTTCAACATACACACGCGTGCATAAACGCTTGCTTTGCTTGTGTTCCGTTTTCTCCTCCACTTGCTTCGCTCTCCAGCGGTAGGTAAGGTGAGTAAGCCCAGGAGGGGCCACCCCCTGGTGGAGTTCGTGATCGTGGTATGGATTGATGGGGAAGAAGTGTTTGAAGTAGGAGATTGGAAAATTGGTGCATACCCGTGCATGCATATGGCACATAAAACGGTAGGCCACGCGTGTTGCGCACGGTACAACCCTTGTTAGGTTACCCAGGGGCTCCACCCTACTTTGTTTAAGAGAACGGGTGGAGTTCCTTAAGCTTGCTTGCTTGTAACTGGGTAAGAGGACAGCGTATTATAGGGCAGCCTAAGAAGCGTATAATACGTCGAGGTTGTCTCGGTTCCTCAGCCGCTTACCCAGTTCATTTGCCTTTGCTTTACAGATGGGCAGGAAAGGGTGATTGGTGCAGCTGCCGTTGCCTTCGGCGACTTTTGGATTTTTCTGCCCAAGCTAAAACGGGCGCTGATCACACAATCAACAAACTGCACCTCAGCCAGGAGTGGCGAGGGCAGTCTGACATCTTCCACATTCCCGCTGTGCACGCAGACAGAGCACTCCTTCCCTCCCAGCCCTGGAAGGGAACCGCGTAGTGGTGTCCCTGGTAGGCCACAGTCGCTTAGTAGCGCTGTGTTCTCTTGTCCTTCCACAGGTGGGCCACTAGGGCCTGAGACACGTTCTTCAACAACACCAAGTAGCGTGTGTGTGTAGGAGTGGCAAGCCAGGTTGAGGGCTTGAGCCCAGTGCTCGCTCATCCTTCGATGGCTGGTGCCACTGTAGTGAGTGTAGGAACTGTAGTGTGTGTGTCACTGTCCCGCCTGTTTCCTGAAATTGTATCAGGGTTTGGTGGGCAGTGGCAGTGGTAGTCTAGGTTTTGGCCGTGTAGCAAAGACGCGTTTTCATGCCTCATAGCTGTTGGCCACCCCTCGGCCCCTGTAGTAGGCAGGCAGGTAGGAAAACCAATACCTTGGCGTTAACGCTGGGTATTCCTTCAAGGAAGACTGGTGCGAGCACAGAAATTGGGCACCTAGGGGCGGAGAGACCCGGGGTGTACCCGATGGCACCGTGTAAAGACATCCACCGGGTACAGCAAGGGTGCAGACTTGGGTATAATTAGGACACCATTTCTGCAGCTTGTTCATAGGTCCTGAGGATCAGCACACTCACACACACATAGGCAGGTATAGGAAGGGTTCGGTCCCCAGGTTTCTTCTGAGAGGCAAGCGTCTCAGCAAGCCTCAGCAACTCTCCTAGGTGTGCTCTGGGACAAGTAGTCTACCAGAACAGAATTCAGGCGTCCCTGTGGAAGTACAAAGGCAGAGAAGGGTTCCCAGGTAGCTTCTTCAACTCCAAACCCTTCCCAGAGGATGAGGAAACGCCACCCTTGGCAATAGCGCGGTCGGATAACCGACTTCACCAGGTAGAAGCCTTCCTTAGCCATCTCCTCGGCATTTATGTCGGGGAGTTCTCCTTCAACTTCCATTGGGCTGGCAGCGCCCTGTAGGTCCAGAGCGGCGATCTCCTCGTCGTTTAGTTCCCATTCTTCCCCACAGAGGTCCTCTGGGTCGTAGTAGCGCTTGAGCTGTTGAGCAGCGCACACCAGGGTTCCCCTAGTCGGAGAGAACACCGCAGAGTGATGCGGTGACCATCCACAGACAGGATCTTGTAGGGTCCAAAGTAGGGGTCATCGCTGCTGGAGCGTGGCCAGGCGGACAGCTGACTGTGGTGCACCAGCACCCAGTCTCCCTCTTGTTAGGTGGCGGGCACCCGGTGCTTGTTCTTCTTGTTCCACTGGCGCTCCCTCACTGGCTGGAGCATAGCCTTGGCCTTGTCCACCTTGTCTTGTTGCTCCTTCACCCACTTGCCCACAGTGGAGTAGGAATCCTCAGGACAGGGAGTGTGTAGGAACCACGCCGGGTGTCCCATGAACAGCTCATGGGGCGAGTAGCCAGTTGCTGAACTCTCTTGGGAGTTGATGATCAGAGATATGACGGGGAGTAGTCTCACCCAGTCTTTGGTGCGCTCAGTCTTGCTCCATATCCTTACGTTCTCTTTGAGAACTCGGATCTGTCGCTCACATAGGGGGTTACTCGTATTAGTATAGGGAATCCCGGTTGACTCCTGGGCATTGAGGGACATCAGGACTCTCTTGTACCAGCCAGTGTCGGAGCGTACTCGGACATCCTCGTCTGAGTTAATCTCTTTGGGTGCCCCATAGACACAGAACCACTCTTCTAGGAGTATCTTGATGGTCTCCTCGCCGGTGATGTGTTTAGTGCATGGGAACACCCTGGTAAACCTGGTCAGCCCACAGGTTACCACTAGGGCAAAGTCATAGCCCCCGAACTTAGGCATCTCCGTGTAGTCCACGTAGACAACACTGTTGGCGCAGTGGGGGATAGGGAGAGTCGAATAGAGACCCCTGTCCCTGATATCCCCAGGTTTACGGGACCGACACGGGCACTTGTCCACGATAGGCTGGAGGGTTTTCCGCACCTGGTCGCCTGTCCACGTAGGCTTGCACCACTGCTTGAACAGCCTCAGGGTACGGTTAGCCCCCCCATGACCACTGAACTCATGGGTCCACGTGAGGAGTGCTGGAATACGGTCACTAGGCAGGACTATGCGGTCCTCATGCCAGAGGTAGGTCTTGTCCCGCTTCCACTGTTCCTGGTTGACCAGGCCGGGGTGGGGGTGGTGTGCCGGGTAGAGGAGTGCGCTGAGTGGGTAAGGTGCTCCCTTCCGTCGGCCGAGGGCGGTGTTGAACCGGCGGCAAGTGATTTGGAGGTAGGCTGCTATCTCCTCTGGTGCCGTGTCCGCCCACGCTTCTGGCGTCAGGGCTGCTGCTTGGGGGGCCGGGAGTTGTGGGTCTGGGAGGTGTAGGTCACGGTGGTGGAGGTATAGGGCGAGGAGGATGTGGCGGGCCGCCACGTTCAAGCCGCCTCCGCTGTGGCGTAAGGGTGGGCTGTGGGGGGGCAGGGGTGTGCTGCCCGTGGCCACAGCCATGGTCCATGCGTGGTCCGCCGCGTCCGCCACGTAGTACCCTCCCAGGTGGTCGCGGAGGATGTCGGTGAGTGGCCCGAAGAAGCTGGGGTGGCTGGCGGGGGGGGGGTGCGGCTGGGGCCGCGGGCCGCACGCGGTGGTGGGGGTTGAGGTCCCCGCGGTGGGGCCAGTGGGTGAGGCGCTGCGCGGCTCCCAGGCAGACCCAGTTGTCTGGGTTGCAGGGCAGGGCCGTCTGTGGTAGCCGCTGGCGTACGCAGAGGGGACATGCGGTGGCTGGCGGTTGGTGGTACCTGTGGACGGACGTCGGCGTGGGGGGATGGGGGCTGGTGGCGCGCGCATGCTGGTGGGAGTGTGTGCGGTGCCTGTGGTGCCCGTGTGTGCCGTGCCAGTGTTGTGCTCGGTGGATGGTGTGTAGACGTGGTGGGGGTTCCGTGTTGGTATGTCACGGGGTAGGTTCTCATGGTTGGTAGAACAGGAGTTTGAGGAGGTGGGCTTGGTCTCTTTGGGGCAGGGTTGCTGCATGCTGCAGGTATTTGTGGGTGCGGTATGTGAGCTGCTCCGCTGTCTTGGCAACGGCCGTCTGCTGCATGTGCGCCGCCGTGGCCTGGGGGTCCTCCGCGTGGGTGCGTAGCAAGGTGTAGACGGCAGTGGGGACGAGTCCCCTGCGGACCGCCTCGAGTACCTCCGTCTGCTTGAGGACGGTGGTGAGTTGCTGGGTCGCCGGGGACTGCGTCAGCCATCCGGCGTGCTGTGCAATGGTGTGGGTTGGGTTCCAGTCTGTCAGGGTGTCCAGTCCTCTGTACAGGGGGCACACCTTGAAGTGGTCCCAGGTTTCTTCTTCCGCGTGGCCACAGATGCATTTGGTGTATCCTGCGGGGACGTGGATCGAGCGGCGCGCATACCATCGGTGGTATCGGGTGAGGAGGGGAAGCTGTTTGAGGGCGAGTTGGAGTCGGGGTTTTTGTAGGTGTGCTGGGAGGCTATCCGGGCGCAGGGCGGAGTAGTAGAGGGGGGTGTGGACGGAGTCTTCGAGGCGTCGGAGGAGTTCGGTGTTCGCTGGGTGGCCCAGTGTGGTGGCCAGTCGTTGGATGAGTGTGGGGTAGTGGTACTGCTTGTCTTGATCTGTGTACGGCGTGTCCTCGGGCATCCATTGGGGGGGCTGTGTGGCCGGGGGTATCGGGGGCAGGTGCTGCAGGTGGCTGTGGTGTGGGGTGTCCAGTCGCACGTGTTCGAGCCCTGGGGTGTGGCTGGTGTCCTGGTGTTTGGCCTGCGTGTCTGCGCGTCCATTGCCGTATGCGTAGCGGTGTGACTCCTGTTTGACGATGTGTAGGGCGTCCTGGGGGTGCATGCCCCTGAAGGCCATCCATAGTCCCAACCCTTGTGTGGTGAGGCCGGACTCCAGTGCCTTGTGGAGGGGCAGGTCTGCAAGGCGCCTGGTGAGGTGGATGTCGACCGTGGCGTCCACGACTACCCAGATGTTGCGGGGCCGGATCGTTGTGGGTGGCGGTGTGGCGGTGACGGCGTCTGCCATGGTGCGCAGTTCGCCGTGGGAGGACGCCCCAAAGATGGTGGCCCCGGTGTGGTGCTCCACGTGGAGGCCGTCCGCGTGCCGGGTGATGCGCACCGAGGCGCATCCGACTGTGGGGGTGCGTTCCTGGGTGCCGGATGCGTCAGTGAAGTAGATGATGTCGGTGTCGCCGGGTATGGGTAGGCGGGCAATTGCTGTGGGGTGATAGACGTAGATGGGGTTCCCTTGGGCGGTTCTGGCGGTGATTTGCGTGGGTTGTGTCAGTGGCGCTGCATAGACGCCTATCTGCTGGGTGATGATGGCCTGTGCTCGTGGGGTGAGGCAGAGGAGGCCCCTGTCCGGGCGCCCCTTGGTGATATACGCGTACATCAGGTGGAAGAGGTATCCCGTATTGGGGTGGAACTTCTGGCACGTGATGGTCTGTCGCCGCTCCTTGTCGTCTTTGTCGCCGCGGAGGGTGGGGTATTTGTGCTGTAGGGGGCACATGGGTGCCTCCTGAGGTCCTGCGCGGTGTGGGTCGCAGCGGTCGTACTCTATGGCCACGCTGTCTGGGTCTGCCCGCTCGTTGGTGAACGTCCATGTCGCCGTGGGTGTTCGGGTCCAGGCTACGTGCGCCGGGTGGTCTGGGGGTACCGTGTGAAACCAGGGGGAGAGCCATGCCTGCTGGTAGGCGGTGGTGGCGGCGGTGGGGGTGTGGTAGTGGGTGGAGATGAGGTGTAGCCCCGGCCACGGAGTGTTGAGGGCTGCCGGGCCGCATTGCCAGCACGTGCGTGGTATGCCCTGGTCACTGTGTCTGACTGGTGGTACATCAGTCTCCGGTGCATTGTGTTTGGGGATGGACCAGGGGGCATGGTGTCGCTGGACAGTGCGGGTAGCATGTTTGTTGCTGTTTGGTGCTAGTAGCAGGATGGTGGGTGGTGTCCAGCCTTCGGCTGACGGGGTGGGCTCCTCCTGCGTCGTGCCGCCGTCATTGGGGGTCTCGTGCTCGCTGGGGTGGGGCCGGGGGTGCTGGCGCTCGAAGGCTGTGTACGCCGTGTCGATGTCCTTGGGCCCCGGCATGTCGCGCCCTGCCTTCGTAGCACATGCGCGGAGATACGCTTGGAAGACGTGGCGTGCTGGCCATTATGGGTCAAAAAGGAACGGGGCGTGGTGGGCGTCGCATTGGGCCATGATCCTCATCTGTGTTGGGGTGATATACACTATGGTGACGGTGGCCCCCACGAGGAGCAGGGTGTCCACCTCGCCTGCCGGGTGTCCTTGGATGTCGGTGTGCGTGGCCACGAGTGACCCCTGTTGATCGCAGTGGTGGTTTGTCAAGATGGCGTGTGTGTGGTGCAATAGGAGGAGTTGTAGCTGGGCCCAGATGCCAGTGCCCGCGGAGGTGGAGACGCCGTGTTGCGCCAGTATCCACCGGGGGCAAGTGTTGCGGGCCATTTGCGCTTCTTTTATGCGTATGGCTGCCGCCTCGCGAAATTCAGGTTGGTGGTTGTGTGTCACCCTGTGTAGGAGGTGCGCTGCGTGTTTGGCATAGGCCATGTCGACCAGGGCGCCTGTATTGTCTCCGTAGTAGCGCCAGTGGGCCATCATGGCCTCCCTGGGGAAAGGCGTGGGCCAGCCTCCAGGTTGCGCCCATGCCTTCGTCACTTGCTGTCGAGCGTGGCGTAGGGCGTCTTGGGGGCGCGGGAGGTGCAGGGCTTGGTACCCGATGGCCGCGTTGAGCACCGCTTCCATGAAGTACGCCAGGCCCTGCGTAGACAGGAGGTCTCCCCTAGCAATTTGGGGTAGCTGGGCGAGGCGCTCTTCCAGCTTGCTTGGGAGTGTGATGTGGTGGTGCCGCGTGGCCTGTGTGACTCCCAGGTGGACTGTGGTGTCTTCCAGGTGTAGGGGTTCGCCTTTCCGGATCTGGGGGGTGGGGGTCCTGGCGTCGGCCAGCCCGACCGATTTGCGGGGGTGCACTGGGAGCTGGTGGGCGTCCAGGTAGGTTGTGGTGAGTTGGCGAATGGCGGACGCTTGCTCGGTGGTCGTTGGTAGGCCTGCGTTCTCAGGGTGGCGGTGGCGGGTGGCAGTAGTTAGGAGGTCGTCGTCCGCGAAGTTGATGAGGGGGGACCGTAGCGGGTATGGGGCGTACCCCGGGTATACCCGTGCTAGCTCGAATGCCAGTGGTAGGGTGACGAGGAGGTAGAGGAAGGGGCCTTCGGCGCCCCCCTGGGGGACCCTGCTGTCTGTGCCGGTCCAGGGGGTGAGGCCTGCGGCTGTGATGACGGCGTACAGTCCGGGCTAGATGTACCCGGTCATGAAGGATAGGAATGGGAGGCCCATGGCATCCCATACCTCCGTGAGGAGCCGGTGCGGGGCGTGGGGGAACGCGCCTTGGACGTCGAGGGAGGCGATAATCATCTCGTAGGGGTTCATGTCCAGTGCGGTGTCCTGGAGGAAGATGGCCTCCTGGGGGGACCTGCCGGCCATGGCTCCCCACATGCTGGCGGGCACGTGGGCGAAGACTGCCGGCGCAATGCGGCCTACGATGAGCGTCCACACCAGCTTGACCTCGGTGGTGGCGCAGACTATGGGCCGCCAGTTCCCCGGCTGCACCCAGTCCCCCTTTTTGTAGAGGGGGTGGACCAGGTTGGCCCACTCACGGGGGATGGGCGTGGCGCCCGTGACGATGTCCCACAGGCGGGCTGCCAGGCGGCGTTTGACGGGCAGGGTGAGGCGTTGGTACGCTTCGGCCGGCAAACCGTCAATGCCGGGCACGACCCCCTTCTTCAGGCGGTCTAGGGCGCGTTGCAGTTCTGAGATGCTGAAGGGGTCGTGTTCGATGGCGCGCCGCTGTTCCCGGTTGAAGACCCTGGGCACGTGCTCGCGGATGGTGTTTCTGGTGTGGGGGTCGAGCTCGGGGAGGGCGTCCCCGTGTTGTGCCTGGAAGCTGTCCAGGACTGCCTGGAGGACGGCGTCGGGGTCATTGGTGCCACCGTTCTTGTCCTGATTTGTTTTTTGTCCTAGTCTGGCTGGCGATTAGCGCCTCCTCCTCGTTCACCTTGGCTTTTGTCTTGGCCTTTCCCACGGCCTTTTGACTTGCCCTTGCCGGAGTCGTTGCCGTTGCCCTTGCCACCGCCCATGCCAGAGCCTTTGCCAGGATCTTCGCCCTTCAGCTTCGCCGACAGGCGCTGCTTGTGGTAGCACTCATCCTCGTAGTGGTTCCTCTTCCCGCAGAAAGCACAGGTGATAGTGCACCTGTAATGATCCGGCATCTTAGGCTTGGCGCCGGTGTTGGTCTCCTGCTTCTTCCCCTGGACCACGAAGCAATCACGCTGATCGCAGTCGGGGGCGTGCTGCAGGTGACCATGCTCGTCTCTGGCGTCACACCAGAAGAGCTCCTGGACATTGCCCATGATACGGGCGTGCTTGGGGGTAGTCCCCTGTCCAGGTCTGGGTCCCTGGTACCCTTTGCCATGGCTCCCAGAGCCTCCTCCTCCAGGACGGTAGGCGCTCAGGTGCTGGTCGCTTTCTTTCTCCAGGGTCAGCTCCAAGAGTAGCACGGACAAATCCTCGTAGTTGAGGGCTCTCGCCTTGCTCTCTGCCGTTGACCGGCACTGGTCCCACAGCTCCCGAGAGAGCTTAGCCGCCAACCAGAAGAGCAGCTCGTCGCTGCCGTAGGAACCGGGCGTCAGTCGTCCCACCCAGTGGTCCAGGTCAGCCAGTAGCTCGGAGATCCTGGCTGGTTTGGGGTTGTTGGGTAGCACGGCCAGGTTCTGGATCTTGGCCCTGATGGAGAGGTCGGTTTTGTACGTAGGGTACTGCCTCTCCAAGGCAACCAACACGTCGGCGAAGGGGGCGGACTTCGTTGCGATCTGCTTCACCCGCTTCTCCAGGTATATGGTCTTGCAGCACTGCAGCAGCAGATCGCACTTGACTCGCCCACTAGCATGGGTTTGGCCGGTCATTCGCAGGAACCGGCAAAAGTTCTCAGCGAAGTCGGTGAGATCCATGACTGCGAACTCAGGCAAGTTCACCACAATTTGGGAGGTGGCCATTGCCTTAGCCTCCTGAGAGCTGCGTCCCTCAGGGCGCTTGGTTTTCCTCTTCTTCTTCTTCTTCCGCCCGCTCGGGTTCTCGGGGTCCTCAGGGTCATTGTCCTCAGAGGGTGAAGCAGACATCATAGATGGCGGCTCATCATCCGACGGATCTCCACCCAGGTCGGTAGAGCCGTAGGGCTCTACATCGACCATAGCCCTCAGGGCTGCCAACCCCAACCGGTCCAGCTCGGCCCGCGTGGAGTTCTCCAGGTGGCTGTAGGGGGGGCTAGGCCGTTCTTGGTATGAAAGGGCTTCTCGGTATCACAGCAGGGGTCGGCATAGGTTGGCTCCTCAAGCTTCCCAGGGTGTTCCTCAGCCCCGCCACCAAATGATTGGCTTGTACACGATGAGGTGAAGCTCCCACGGTGGTAGGTGACGCTTGGGGAGGAATCAGGGGCTCCAATTTGTCCCGAATCTCTTGAGTTAGATTACCGACATTTTGAGAGGTGGCTCCTCGGAGAGCCTCTCATATCTCCGACCGCGTCACCGACCTGTTTGAGGATCTTCCTGATCCTCTGCTCCTGCTCCCTCAGGGTCGTCGTCCTCCGAGGGCGAAGCAGAAGTCATGGACGGCGGCTCATCGTCAGAGGGATCTTTGCCTAGGTCACTAGAGCCGTAGGGCTCCATGTCAACCATTGCCCTCAGGGCTGTCAGCCCAGGCCGGTCTAGCTCGGCTCTCCTGGAATTCTCCACGTGGTTGTAGGGAGGCTGGGCCGTTCTTGGTATGAAAGGGCTTCTCGGTATCACCGCAGGGGTAGGCATCGGTCGGCTCCTCAGGCTTCCCAGGGTGTTTGTCAACCCCGCCACCAGGTGATGGGCTTGTATCTGGTAAGGTGAAACTCCCACCATGGTAGGTGACGCTTGGGGAGGAATCAGGGGCTCCAGTTTAGCCCGAATCTCTTGGGTGAGATCACCAACAAGTTCAGAGGTGGCTCCTCGGAGGGCCTCTTCAATCTCCGACCACGTCAGGCACCTGTTGGAGGATCTCCCCAATCTTCTACTCCTGCTCCCGCATGAGTCAGGGCCTCTCCTCAGCCCACTCAGGGTTGCATACCCAGGAACATCCACATATGCCCCCGTAGCGGGTAGAGGATGGTGATAATCCGCCGCATAACAGCGCGGCGCAGAACTCGAGGCCACTGGCTCACTGGCAGTAGTTGCCACTGGAAACGCAGTGGTGATTGGGTCCACGCCATAGGCAGGGTAGGTAGGCATGCCAGTAAAGCCTGTGCCCTCAGCCACAGGCGGGGTGGTTATGGGTGTGGATGTTGCAGCAGCTTGGTCCGAGGTTGGGAGTGTGGCCGTTGTAGGAGAGGGTGATGCGGGGGGCCACAGGCGCTTGGTGCGCCCTCGAAGGTTGACTCGCTCGTCGGGTCGTGCCCATGGTCCACTCCTTCGTCTGCCATGCTTTCTGCTGCATCTTTCTCTCTCACCGTCTTTCTCTTCACAGGGTTGGTGTCCACCTCCTCGACTGAGAGGGCCTTGAAGGCCGATTGCAGTCCCTCCAGCGAATCGTCTGCCACGTCCACTGGCCCATGTAAGGGCACCGAAGGTACAGCGCCAGGTCCAGGTCCAGGAGCTGTGGGACCAGTGCCGGTCAACGGCAGAGAGCAAGGCGAGAGCCCTCAACTACGAGGATTTGTCCGTGCTACTCTTGGAGCTGGCCCTGGAGAAAGAAAGGGACCAGCACCTGAGCGCCTACCGTCCTGGAGAAGGAGGCTCTGGGAGCCATGGCAAAGCGTACCAGGGACCCAGACCTGGACAGGGGACTACCCTCAAGCACGCCCGTGTCATGGGCAATGTCCAGGAGCTCTTCTGGTGTGACGCCAGAGACGAGCATGGTCACCTGCAGCACGCCCCCGACTGTGATCAGCGTGATTGCTTCGTGGTCCAGGGGAAGAAGCAGGAGACCAACACCGGCGCCAAGCCTAAGATGCCGGATCATTACAGGTGCACTATCACCTGTGCTTTCTGTGGGAAGAGGAATCACTACGAGGATGAGTGCTGCCACGAGCAGCGCCTGTCGGCGAAGCTGAAGGGGGAAGATCCTGGCAAAGGCTCTGGCAAGGGCACCGGCAAGGGCAACGGCAACGACTCCGGCAAGGGCAAGTCAAAAGGCCGTGGGAAAGGCCAAGACAAAAGCCAAGGTGAACGAGGAGGAGGCGCTAATCGCCAGCCAGACTAGGACAAGAAACAAACCAGGACAAGAACGGTGGCAACCCCAACCCTAATCCAGGTGGGAATTCCGAGCCCTCTGGAGGGCAGTCTGGTCCTACCACACGCCTGCAGACACAGGCCCAGCGAGAGCAAGGGGCCAAGCGTGAGCATGAAGGGGGTGATGACGGCAACGCCAGGAAGAGAAGCCGTTTTATGAGGATGGCCCGCAAATTGCGGAACAAGGGGTTCGAGGTGACCTGTCCTGCGGAGTTCTGACGGGGACACTCCATTTGGGCCCTGGTCCTGGTGTTCAGGGTACGTATCTGACTAGGGGGACGTGAATACCTGGGGGTAATGGATACTGGAGCCACCATATCTATAGTGGCCGAGAACATTTTACCTTATGGGAGCCTGACGAACACCATGCCCACCGCGGCTATACGAATGGGGGATGAACATGTGGTGCACAGCTGCGGGGTCTGTGAAGTGGAGGTGCCAATGGGCTCTCGAACTACCGCCCATCGGCTCCATGTGATGGACACTGAGGCTTTCGAGTTTGTATTGGGGACTGACTTCTTCGTGCAGCAATCCCAGATACAATCCCTGACGCTGCAAGCGCCCTACCCCCTCTACGTGGACCACGGCAATTGCAGAGAGTACGCGCCACTGGAGCAGTCGGAGTACACCTCGAGCTACCTGACGGTATCGAAGGAGGAGCCCTGGAACATGATGGCAGCCTCCAAGACTGAGGACTATCAACTATTAGGGGAAGTCCTAGACCGAGGTCTGAAGGAGTTGGTTACTCCAGAGAAGACCTGAGCGTGGAGTTGTTCACCAGCGACAAGCAACATGTCTTGGACCTCTACTGCAGCAGGGGGAAAAACTGCTGCTACAAACTTTACTGGCCCTCTTTCGGGATGATCTACGGAAACCCCAGGTTCAGTGAACTGGGAAAGGTCTTTACCAAAGTGGCCCTGGAACGTTCCCGTATGGTCCTGTGTTCCCCCAATTGGGGAGCCCATGGGGGCAACGAGTACTGGCGAACCCTCCTGGACAGGCTGACTATCAGCTCTGTCCGGCTACCTGATGAGGCCATCTATGTTCCTCTGGGACGCAAGACGGCCATCGGGAAACCCAGATGGGGAAGTATGCTCAGCGTGGTGGACGGGGGTCTTACCTCTATCTCCTGGGAGGACCTGGACTCAACTCTGGTCCAGACTATACAACGAGAGAGCGATGGACTCACCCTGGGTGACTTGAAGGATCGACTACGACCTCAAGATGCTATTGAGACTATACCAGGGGGAGATGAATACGTGGTGACTAACACCAACGCCCCCAACCGTCCGTGCCATTTACCTGTTCCTGATGGAGTCTCGGAGTGTGGACTATCCGAGCTCCCCAGCTCTATCCACTCTGATGACGAAACTGAGCATGACGCCTTCTTCGTGCAGACATGCGTGGAGGAAGTGGAGAACGCCGAGTACGTCGCCCCACTGAAACCCCTACTCTCCATGAGGGTGGAAGACCCCTTGGACGAGGAGCTGGACTCCCGATCCAGGCTAAGGGAGTACGTAGACTCCAAGAGGAGGTTGGTGGCGAAACAGCTATGCTACGCTAAGCCTACCCGCAGCTCATGGCCACTGAAGCAAGGATGTATGGGAGATCTACCCCAATTGAAGGAGGACCTCGAACAGAAGATCAGCACCTGGCAAAGGGAGGAAGATCTTATACTCATGAAGAGCGTGTGGGGTGCCCATGTGAGGACCCCAGAGGAGGATGACCTCTCAGAGGAATGGGTATGTGAACCCCCTCGAGCGTACCTATGTTGCCATCATCCACCGGAGATGGTTGAACGAGACCTACTATATGCCGACCCAGGGTTGAAGGATACTACCAAGGGCGAAGAGTCGGTGGAGGATCACCTCCCGGCGTCTATTACTCAGGGGGCAAGCAACTTACACTCCGACGAGTACATGGAGGACAAGATCAAGCTATTGGACCCGCAGGTGCAGAAGCTTATAAGGACCTATCTCGAGGTGTTCGGGGAACTACCACCCCCTGCCTCCTGTGACAAGCTGGTAAAGATGGACCTGAAGCTGAAACCTGATTTTGTGGGCTATAAGATCCGGAGAAGACCCTACCCGGCTCCTGAAGAGCAGGCCGACGAGAAAGAGCGACAGATACAAGAGTGTATCGACGCTGGCCTGGTCCTGGAGTACAAGGACGGGGACTACCCCCAACACTGCAGCCCTGTTTCCTGGTGGCTAAGCCTGGGTCTACAGCCAAACGGCTGGTAGTGGACTATGGAGAGCTGAACAAGAAAACGTTGACCCACTCAGGGTCCATTCCTAGCATGGAGTCTACCCTTGAGAAGATAGCCTCCTGTCGCTACAAGACCAAGATGGACAAGAGAAGTGGATTTTGGCAGGTGAACCTGACGCCCAACGCCCAGGAGCTACTAGCCTTCATCCCCCCTCCGGGGAGGGTGTTCAAGTCGAAGGTCATGCCCTTTGGCGTGGCCAACGCACCCGCTCTATTTCAAGAGCTGATGATAGGGATGCAGATTCGCAGCGAATTCAATTTGAATTCGCCGAATTCGCTGCGAATTCGTTCGCAGAGCGAATTCACTGCGAATTCGGCCTGAAGTTCTTAGTACTGCGAATTCTGGGCGAATTCGCGCTGCAAATTCGCAGGCGACGGCAAACTGATCACGCGTGCGCCGTCTTTTCTCCAGATGAAAAGCTAACTTTGAACTGTGCAATGCAATAAATTTTTTGACTTGACAAAATGAAAACTATGATGATTCCGCTTCGATTGAGCCGTTGACTTTCTTGTCCCGTGCCTGCGTACCCGTTTTCGAAAACAAAATTGACTTTTGAGTTTTGAACACACCGCTGTGTCTGCCTAGCTCCACCGAACACGGCGGTACCCTCCATTCTCCCCAGAAATACACCAGTTTGGAGAAAAACCCGTCCCGAACTTTTGATTTTCGGGTTTTTTTTTTCTAATTTTTGACAGTCAAAACGTGTTGCCCCTTGGCAACCACGCACTGTCGGGCGTGTGTGGAAGGAGAAGCAGCCGAGACCAGCCCGACGCAGCCGCAGTGAGGCCCTGGGCACCCACAACGATGTGCACGGAGCTAATGACGTGCACGGAGCTGCACCCAGCCAGCTCACCTGGTCCAACCTCCCTATAAGCTATGTACATAGCCCCTTGTAGCCCTTGCGTATCCTTGACAGCGGTACCCTCCTTGTCTTTCCCTTGCCGTGTATGCTCTCTCTTAGATTACTTCAAGTCCAACGATTCAATTCAAGAATGCAATGAATGAAGGCCCAATAAGGGCAACAAGTGGTTCACGTGTGATGGTTTGTGTGTGGATCGGTGATCTTGCATGCTTCGATGCTGCTTCTTTTCCAAAAGGCATTTGAAAGAAGCAAGGAACTTTGGACCTCTTGGTTTTGATTTGCTTTATTTTTGTCAAATCGTCAAATCGTTTCAGCATGGTAAATGCAAGCAACAACAAACAACAAAAATTGCAAGGTTACGGAAGCTTTTGGGAAGTCTTTTATGCGATATGGTACTGGGTAGTGGCATACCCATATGTAAACAGGTGAATTGCAACCTAGAAGGTAAATTGTAGGTTCCTATGGATTCAATCAAGCGAATCACGGAGGATTCGGATTGGAAGTTGCGAATTCGAGTACGGAGTGGTCCACGAATTCGTGCGAATTCGAACCTGCATCCCTAGCTGATGAACAAGATCCTGTTCATCCTACGACGAAGACCCAAGGTGCAAGAACTCATATCTCGTGGGGCCCAGATGGAAGCGCACATTGACGATGTATGCCTCGGGACCAATACCCAGGAGGATCACCTAATCCTCTTGGGTGAGTTCTTTGCGGTCTGCCAGGAGAACCACACACGACTCAAGCTGGAGAAGTGTGAGTTCATGCAGGAGACCATGCAGTACCTGGGGTTCGACGTTGGCTATGGGTGGTGGACCCCAGCGGCCTCTAAGGCCAAACCCCTGATGGACGCTAAGGTACGGCATGAAGACCCCAAGAAAGGACTCCATGATGTACGCAGTTTCATTGGGGCGTGCAACTTCTACTGCCGCCATATCAAGAACTTCACCTACACCAGCGCCATTCTGACGGACTTGATCAAGAAGAGTACTACTTGGCGCTGGGGCCCACAAGAGCAACAAGCGTTTAAGGAGCTCAAAGACAAGGTGGCCAACGTTAAGTGCTTGGGCGTGCCTAGAGCACAAGGTGAGATTATCTTGGTGACCGACGCCAGCAATGTGGTCGGTGGTGGAAAGTTGTTCCAATGGCAAGCACTAGAGAAGGAGGAGTTCGACTCGGCTATTTCCTAATGGGGGACGGAAGGTCTCAACCGAGATGGAATTCTTAAGCACAGCTACCCTGACGACAAGTGGATCCTAGTACCCCTGGGCCACTGGAACTGGAAATGGAACCAGGCCAGGGGGAACTACTCTACCTATGAGCAGGAGTTGCTCGCGGGTATGCTGGTGCTATCCTCTCGGGCAGGACTGTTGGGGAGTAACCCTGCGGTCTGGCTGTGCGACCAAGAACCGGTCTGCACTTTCCAGAAGGGTCCCCCACCTGAGAAGGCCAAGCTACGGCGCTGGTGGACCTACCTCAGCCAACTACAGCTGACGGTACACCATATTCAGGGAGTGAAGAACGAGTGTGCGGACTACATTGGCCGCAACAACTTCGACCCCCTGATTGGTGCCCGGTCTGAAGCGCTGGCTAAGGAGGTGTTCAGCCGTATGTACGTACACTTGGGCCTCAACATGACTATGATACGACCCCTAGATGGACTCGGACAAGCGGAATACCTGAAGGAGTTTGGGGATATCTATGAGCGCCTAGAGAAGCGCCTTGAAACCCTCCTGGTCAACCAAGAGCAGTGGAAGAGGGACAAGAGCCACCTCTGGCACGAGGACTGCATCGTGGTACCCAGTGACAGAGTCCCAGCGCTACTGAAGTGGACCCAGGAGTCCAGCGGTAATGTGGATGCTGACCGTACCCTGAGGTTATTCAAGCAGTGGTTCCACACTACGTGGACTGATGACCAACTGCGGAAGATCCTCCAGCCTATCGTGGACAAGTGCCCGTGTAGGTCCTGCAAACCTGGGGATATCAGGGACAGGGGTCTCTACTTCACCCTGCCCATTCCCCACTGTGCTAACAGTGTTCTCTATGTGGACTACACGGAGATGCCGAAGTTCGGGGGCTACGACTTTGCCCTCGTGGTGACTTGAGGGCTGACCAGGTTTACCAGGGTGTTCCCATGTACCAAGCACATTACCGGAAAGGAGACCATGAAGATACTCTTGGAGGAGTGGTTTTGTGTCTATGGGGCGCCCGCAAAGATCCACGCCGATGAAGACGTACGAGTACGCTCAGATACCGGCTGGTACAACAGGGTCCTGAGATCCCTCAAAGTCCAGGTGTCTACGGGGATCCCCTACGCTCACACGAGCAACCCCCTATGTGAGCGACAGATTCGTGTCCTCAAGGAGAATGTAAGGATATGGTGCAAAACTGAACGCACCAGAGACTGGGTGAGACTACTCCCCGTCATATCCTTGATGATGAACTCCCAAGAGAGTTCGGCTACTGGCTACTGGCCCATGAGCTATTCCTGGGACGCCCGGCGTGGTTCCTACATGCTCCCTATCCAGAGGATACCCATTCTTCTTTGGGTAACTGGGTCCAGGAGCAACAAGCGAAGGTGGACAAGGCCAAGGCTATGCTCCAGAGAGTGAGGGGGCGTCAGTGGAACAAGAAGAACAAGCACCGGGTGCCTGCTTCCTACCAAGAGGGGGACTGGGTGCTGGTGCACCACAGCCGACTATTCGCCTGGCCACGCTCTACCAGCAATGACCCCTACTTCGGGCCCTACAGGATTCTATCTGTGGATGGACACCGTATCACAGTGCGGTGTTCTCCCCAACTAGGGGGGACCCTACTGTGCGCTGCCCAGCACCTGAAGCGCTACTATGATCCTGAAGACCTGTGTGGGGAGGAGTGGGAGCTGAACGACGAGGAGATCGCCGCTCTAGACCTACAGGGGGCTGCCAGCCCTATGGAAGTTGAAGGGGCCCTCCCCGACATGAACGCCGAGGAGATGGCTAAGGAAGGCTTCTACCTGGTGAAGTCTGTACTATGCCACCGCTGAGGCCAGGGTTGGCGCTTCTTCACCCTCTTGGAAGGGTTTGGAGTCGAAGAGGCCACCTCGGAGCCCTTCTCAGCTTTTGTTCTACTTGAGGGACGCCTAAACTCAGTTCTGGTACACTCCTTGTCCCAGAACAACCTTGGTGAGTTGCTGAGGCTGGCTGAGACGCTTGCCTCCAAGACTAAAGCTAGGGACTGAACCTTACCCTTACCTGCCTAAGCGTATGTGTGAGTGTGCTATTCCTAAGGTCCTGAGAGCAAGCCGCAGAAATGGTGTCCTAATTCTACCCAAGTCTGCACGCTTGGTAAACCCGGCGGATGTCTTACCGGTGCCACGGGGTACGCCCCGGGTCTCTCCGCCCCTAAGCGCAAAGTTTCTGTGCTGGCGCAAAACCTTGGGGGAATACCCAGCCTACGAGTCCGGGTATTGTTTTTCCTACGTACCTGCCTACTACAGGGGAGGGGTGGCCAAAAGCCATGAAGGCATTAAAACGCCTGTTTGCTATGAAGGCCAAAACCTAGCCTAACCACTGCCACTGCCCACCAACCCCGCTAAAATTGCAAGAAGCGGGTGGGACAGTGACACAAGCACTACAGGTCCTACACACTGTACAGTGGCACCATCCTTGGTGGGCGAGCACTTGCTCAACTGGCTCAAGCCCCCACTCAGGACTACCACTCCTACACGCACGCTCTACTGGGTGGTGTTGATGAAGAGGTCACGAGCCTTAATGGCTCACCTGTGAGATGCCAAGTGAAAACAGAACTACTAAGCGTCTGTGGCCTAACAGGGACAGCACAACGCGTTTCCCTGCTAGGGCTTGGAGGGAAGCAGAGCTCTTTGGGCGTGCACGGCGCATATGTCGATGGAGTCGGACTCCCTGCTCTGCCACAGGCAGAGGCGGAGTTATTTGTTTGGTGTGTTCAGCGCCCTTGTTTAGCAGGGCAGAATAAAAAATCGCTGCTGCACCAATCACCCTGACCTTCCCACCTGTAAAGCAAAGGCAAATGAAGGACAGTTTGAGACTGAGGAACCAAGACTACATCCACGTGTTATATGCTTCTCAGGTAGCCCTATAATACGCTGTTCCCAAACTGCCCTGTCAAGCAAGCAAGCTTAGGGAACTCCCTCCGTTCTCTTAAAGAATGTAGGGTGGAGCCCCTGGCTAACCTAAACAAGGTTTACCTTGCGCAGTACGCGTGGCCTACCCTTTAATGCGTGTGTGAAGGCACGAGCATGCATGTGTTGGTCAATTTTTGTCCAAATCATACCTCATCTTACCCACAACCGAACAGAAACTCCACCAGGGGGTGGCCCCACCTGGGCTTACCTACCTTACTCACCGCTAGAAAGCGAAAGCAAGTGTGGAGGAGGCGAAACACGACGCTCTGCATATGTGTGTATGTCTAATCACCCTGAGCTTTCCTCTAATCATCTGCCATCTTCTGATCTATCCCTCTATCGTGCGTAAGCGGTGCTACAAGGCTCGGACACGGAGACACGAGACGAGCTATGTGCATGCTGCATACGAGACGAGCACACCTGTGGTTTATACCTGATTCATTGAAGTCTTTTCAGTGATTCTTGAATTCTTTGATTTTTTCTTACTGTCAGTGTGGGTGGAATCTCGATGTTTATTTATTCATGTGTGTCTCGTCATTTTCTTCATCATACGTGACATACATTTATAATCTTATTAATTCTTTGTTTTCCGGCGCTTCGTTAGGACCTGCTCCGGCGCGTCGTCTTTTTCTGCGTGGGAATTTCCTGATTTAAAAAATCAGGAGTTGACCGCAAAATTTATAAAAATGTGCATCTGATGCACAATGGGATTCTGGTCAGGTATGTGCTTACAGAAGAATTCTAGGCCGTCATTTGATGGATTTAGGTGTTGCCGCTTCGCGTTTGCGTAGATTCGTCCCTCATCCTTCCATTCCTCTGTTGTACAGACAACCTCGCAAAGTGTCGCTGAGTAGGCCGCTGTTCGGGCCGAAAAGCAGCAGCAGGAGACTGAACCAGAACCCAAGACCCCACCAAGGGGCAATGTTATTTTAATCGTCGCCCCCTCGCCCCAGTATCAGGACAGGTGTCTCCATCAAGTTCCTGGGGACTCAGATCGAGCGTCCTATGAGAGTCTGGCGTTGGGTTGTGTCACGCTGCAGCTAGGAGGGAGGGATGCATATGCATATGGTCTTTGCATGCCCTATTCTAACCCCACGAAGCCACAGGAACCCCCGCAGCGCCGAGAGCGCTGAGGTTTCTGTTGGAAATTGTCATGAACAATGCAGCAAGAGTAGCTGGCCATGGTAAAGCGCTCTTTTCCAGTGTTAAGGAAGCTACAGGTATTTTAAAGTAGGTGTGGAAACCAAGGAAAGGCCAAGAAAAAAAAATCCCTTTTTCCTGAAAATGCGACAGTGGTGGCCACCACGCCACAAGGAGACAGTAAAAAAACTTCTTTTCCAATGCTTTAGGGTATACTTTAGTTGTATTAGAGGTGCTCTTAGCACCCTTGCCTTTTTATCTTAGTATTGGGCTAACGAAAATGTATGATAACACTTCTTGACCTATAGAACCAAACACTAAATCAGGATGTTGTGTGGACTGTGATTAAAACATGTCACACGGCAGTGTTGGAGTACCTATTTTTCCCCGCAAAACTGCTGACACGAAGTTCGTTTGATAACAAAATCCTTCAATGCTTTTTGAAAATCAACGGCCTTGAAATAGACACTCAGTCTAACAAAATCAACCCATTCAGTCACTCCTGCAATCCCGCAGCATTCACGAACATGAAGAAGGCTGGTGTGGTCGCGTTGCACGTGTAACGTGTTCAAATCATTTGTAGAATATCACTTCTGTAAGACAGAGGTGATAAAATGCAAAACTGCAAAAGAATATTTACAGAGGGACTCAAAATCAATGCAAACAGAATCAATAACACAAATCTCTAATCTACCAGCGTAAAATCATTCTCCGTGTTTCTCTGTAATATTGTGTGCGCGTGCGCGCGACCCCTGCCGCTCCTCAGGAACCTTCAGTAAGTCAACAAAAATGTACTGCCTCATTACATGGACCCCTTAATCCCCAAGCAATGTGCACTAAAGCATCTTTCCTGAGTTGACTGACGCACTGATATACTGAGGCAGAGCCTATGAATTCAGCTATGTTTTCTCATGAATTCTTAGCTATCCTAGTGGTATGCACCCTAGGGGCTGGGGTACGTCTTTTTGAGAGGTCCTGGGTTCAATACCCAGTCAGCCTAGCTAAGTAGGAAGATCCCATGTGACATGGCAGTGACCTCAGCGCCACAAGCCATGCCACCTCAGCACCTATGGGACCAAAAACAAAGAGTGCACATCTCAAGATGGCACTATGGAGAGTGTGAGCCCTTGGGGCAGTTTTCCAATCAGTTTTTCTCAAGCATGTAAAATATTTCAACCTGAGTTGCATTGAATGTCAATTGCTGTGGTCTATTGTTGATATCTTTCTTTATCTAACTCTTTGTGACTGCAGCCCTTCATGCTTTGATCCTGTTTATCTTCTACTTGCATACTACTCTGGTTTGGGTTGCACTTGATTGGTTTTATATCACCAAAACATTTTCAATATCAAAAACAAGCAGCAGGATCTCATCACCAGCAGCAAGCAGCAGGAGAACTACATCAAAAACAAAGTGCTGAAAACACTATAAAACCTTCTCAAAGATGTATCTTTGAAGTCTTCAGTAACGCATTCCAAAAACGTCCCATCAGCTCCCAGGCTTTCCACAATTTTGTTTGAAGGAAATGTTCCTTCAGTCGTGTGCATTTTTCTGTGCGGAAACTCCTTGTAGAGGTCTACCTCCGGTGGATGCTTCATGTAATACAAAGACCACAACAAAACACGTGGCAGATTTTCAATTCCGGGCTGACAGGTTTCAGACAGTTTTTTCAGTGTGTGACTTGGTAACATGTGTGGAACATATTTTCCACCCAGCGAAAGATACAAGTTCATGTAGGGTGAAGGTGTTTGTGGAGAATCACCTTTCAAAATCTGGATTTCATACGGGGGAGGAATGCACAATTCACAGTTTTTATTAATCACAGCAGCGGCCTTGCGCGCGCTGTTCCACTTCCGCCTGAGGTCTCGTTGACTTGGACAACCGTTCTTGTCCCTCAATGTCTTCGTGACTTCTTTCTCATTGTCGGCTTCGGTGGTCCGCTTCTTCTCTTGCAGGATCCCCTTCCGTCTCTTTACGATGTAAGCGGCGCTGTGAATTTCACGGATTTGGAAGAGCTCCGACTTGATGAGTGCGTTGCGTTCGAGCTGCTCCTGCTCTTCGAGGACGCGCTGCGTTCTGAAATTCCACTTCTGGAACGTTCGTTGCGATTCGAACTCCTCTGTTTTTGATTCTTTGACGTTCCTCTTGAGCGTTCTCCATTGGAACTCTTGCTCCGCCCGTTTTTTGGGGCCCGTGGCTTCGTGTTTTGCAAGTTCTTCAGCACGCTCCTTATCGTGGACAATGGATCGTCAAATTCACGATTACGTTGGATATCCTCAATCAATGCTTCTTTTCGTGCCTTCGCGTGTTCGATACGGGTTCGATTCTCTGCTGATTTCTTTAGCGTGAACATCTCCCACTTCTGGTACTTCTCGTCCATACACCATTCAATGGATTGTCCTGCAGTAACAAGTTGGTGGATGGCCTATTTTTCCCCGCAAAACTGCTGACACGAAGTTCGTTTGATAACAAAATCCTTCAATGCTTTTTGAAAATCAACGGCCTTGAAATAGACACTCATTCTAACAAAATCAACCCATTCAGTCACTCCTGCAATCCCGCAGCATTCACGAACATGAAGAAGGCCGGTTTGGTCGCGTTGCACGTGTAACGTGTTCAAATCATTTGTAGAATATCACTTCTGTAAGACAGAGGTGATAAAATGCAAAACTGCAAAACAATATTTACAGAGTGACTCAAAATCAATGCAAACAGAATCAATAACACAAATCTCTAATCTACCAGCGTAAAATCATTCTCCGTGTTTCTCTGTAATATTGTGTGCGCGTGCGCGCGACCCCTGCCGCTCCTCAGGAACCTTCAGTAAGTCAACAAAAATGTACTGCCTCATTACATGGACCCCTTAATCCCCAAGCAATGTGCACTAAAGCATCTTTTCCTGAGTTGACTGAGGCACTGATATACTGAGGCAGAGCCTATGAATTCAGCTATGTTTTCTCATGAATTCTTAGCTATCCTAGTGGTATGCACCCTAGGGGCTCGGGTACGTCTTTTTGAGAGGTCCTGGGTTCAATACCCAGTCAGCCTAGCTAAGTAGGAAGATCCCATGTGACATGGCAGTGACCTCAGCGCCACAAGCCATGCCACCTCAGCACCTATGGGACCAAAAACAAAGAGTGCACATCTCAAGATGGCACTATGGAGAGTGTGAGCCCTTGGGGCAGTTTTCCAATCAGTTTTTCTCAAGCATGTAAAATATTTCAACCTGAGTTGCATTGAATGTCAATTGCTGTGGTCTATTGTTGATATCTTTCTTTATCTAACTCTTTGTGACTGCAGCCCTTCATGCTTTGATCCTGTTTATCTTCTACTTGCATACTACTCTGGTTTGGGTTGCACTTGATTGGTTTTATATCACCAAAACATTTTCAATATCAAAAACAAGCAGCAGGATCTCATCACCAGCAGCAAGCAGCAGGAGAACTACATCAAAAACAAAGTGCTGAAAACACTATAAAACCTTCTCAAAGCTGTATCTTTGAAGTCTTCAGTAACGCATTCCAAAAACGTCCCATCAGCTCCCAGGCTTTCCACAATTTTGTTTGAAGGAAATGTTCCTTTAGTCGTGTGCATTTTTCTGTGCGGAAACTCCTTGTAGAGGTCTACCTCCGGTGGATGCTTCATGTAATACAAAGACCACAACAAAACACGTGGCAGATTTTCAATTCCGGGCTGACAGGTTTCAGACAGTTTTTTCAGTGTGTGACTTGGTAACATGTGTGGAACATATTTTCCACCCAGCGAAAGATACAAGTTCATGTAGGGTGAAGGTGTTTGTGGAGAATCACCTTTCAAAATCTGGATTTCATACGGGGGAGGAATGCACAATTCACAGTTTTTATTAATCACAGCAGCGGCCTTGCGCGCGCTGTTCCACTTCCGCTTGCGGGCTCGTTGACTTCGACAACCGTTCTTGTCCCTCAATGACTTCGTGACTTCTTTCTCATTGTCGGCTTCGGTGGTCCGCTTCTTCTCTTGCAGGATCCCCTTCCGTCTCTTTACGATGTAAGCGGCGCTGTGAATTTCACGGATTTGGAAGAGCTCCGACTTGATGAGTGCGTTGCGTTCGAGCTGCTCCTGCTCTTCGAGGACGCGCTGCGTTCTGAAATTCCACTTCTGGAACGTTCGTTGCGATTCGAACTCCTCTGTTTTTGATTCTTTGACGTTCCTCTTGAGCGTTCTCCATTGGAACTCTTGCTCCGCCCGTTTTTTGGGGCCCGTGGGTTCGTGTTTTGCAAGTTCTTCAGCACGCTCCTTATCGTGGACAATGGATCGTCAAATTCACGATTACGTTGGATATCCTCAATCAATGCTTCTTTTCGTGCCTTCGCGTGTTCGATACGGGTTCGATTCTCTGCTGATTTCTTTAGCGTGAACTTCTCCCACTTCTGGTACTTCTCGTCCATACACCATTCAATGGATTGTCCTGCAGTAACGAGTTGGTGGATGGCTCTATCTCTGATAGCTTTTGCCGCAAGCTGTGGGTCTGTAGTCGGTCCGAAATTCAGCCCCACAGTAGGAAAACCAGTACAGTACTTGTTGAGGGCAGTTTTTACCTCTTCAAATAACTCCTTCACGACGGCTTCATGGGCTTTCTTCTGTGTTTCTGCAAAGTTGATTTTGATGTCGAAGTATTCAGCGTAAATCGCTTTTTGCTTGTCTTCCATGAGCGTCTTCGTAACCCGCGTCTTTCCATCGTGGAACACGGTTTCCTTGGGAGAGAACGTATGGAACTTTTGCCAGCTGAGCTTTTTGATCGAAACTTTGCGGTTGAGGTACTTTTCATACGAGAACAAGTAGCGCAGCGTCAGTGATCGAAGCGGGTGTGGTACTTGTGACAGATCCCATCTCATTCTGGTTTCTGTTGCGACGTCGTATTCTGTGACTTTGAGGACGAATTAGGCATAGCGGCGGTCGGTAACTTCAATCTTTTCCAAAAATTTTTGACCTTTTGCACTTGCCCTCGTGTTTAAAACTGCAAAGCACTAAAGGCACCTCAAGCAGGATGAACACGGACTCTGTTTTTGTTGAAATCTGTTCTCAAATCATTGGTATGGTACCATGGTTTCGGCGTGAGTTAAGGCCCTCGTCAGCCTGCCAACTGTACAAATGAAGACAAAGAGGCATTTATTATACCAATCTCAGCGTGCAATAGGCAGAAATAGCAAACAGTCAAAATTCCGAAAGTCGATCCCTGGAAGTTACACAAAATTCAAAGCTGACAGAAAATCATCTGCATCCTGAGTTAAATTCTGTTTCAAATTCTGCAATCCAGGGGATTCAATTTTTGACAGCGTCTGCATTAGCTTTCTGTGAAATACACGTCGAAAATTCGCCTGCAACTTGAAGCTGCAGAACATGCGCACTCCCGGCAGCACAGAATTCACATTCCTCTATAGTTTTTTCATCAATCTGCTCCATTTAACTGGGATGCAGCTATCCAATAGATTCGGGCCGCCTCGCTCCCCTGTCGCCATCCTGTCGCCTCCCTGTCGCCTCCCTGTCGCTTTTTTGGCACTTTTGGCCCCCTGTCGCTCCCCTGTTGCTTGCCTGTTGCTTCCCTGTCGCTCCCCTGTCGCTTCCCTGTCGCTTCCTTGTCGCTTCCCTGTCGCCTTCCTGCCGCCTTTGTGTCGCTATCCTGTCGCTTCCTGTCGCTTCCTGTCGTTTCCTGTCGCCATGCTACTTTTTGCCTGCCGCCTTTGTGTCGCTCTCCTGTCGCCCTCCTGTCGCTGCTTCCTGTCGCTGTCCTATCGCTACTTCCTGTTGCCTCCCTGTTGCCCTCCTGTCGCTTGCCTGTTGTCTTCCTGTCGCCTCCCTGTCGCCTCCCTTTCCCCCCCTCGTCGCCTCCCTGTCGCCCAATGTGGTAACCTGTCGCTCTCCTGTCGCTTGCCTGTCGCTTGCCTGTCGCTTGCCTGTTGCTTGCCTGTCGCCTTCCTGTCGCCTCCCTGTCGCCTCCCTTTCGCCTCCCTGTTGCCTCCCTGTCGCCTCCCTGTCGCCCAACGTGGTAACCTGTCGCTCTCTGGTCGCTTGCCTGTCGCTTGCCTGTAGCCTTCCTGTCGCCTCCCTGTCGCCTCTGTGTCGCCTCCCTGTCGCCTCCCTGTTGCCTCCCTGTCACCCAATGTGTTACCCCGTCGCTCCCCTGTTGCATTGTTGTGGCTTGCCTGTCGCTTTCTTCTCGGCTGCCTGTCGCCTACCTGTCGCTTCCGTTTCGCTTTCCTGTTGCCTGCCTATCGCCTTTTTGGCGCTTTTTGGTGCGAGGAAAGAAGAAACCTTGTCGTTGTTGAGATTTTTCCCTTTTGCCTTGTGTTTCACCATCTTGTGGCTGGCAAGCATATCCATTATTGTTGTCTCACTCTTTGATCTCCCATTTATCTGTGCAAATGGCATGATTTGGTTGTGAAAAGCAATTCGACGCGGAAAGCCACAAACACCTCAAACAGGGAGTTCCATAGTAACAAAAATGTTCTTTGTTCAGGCCAAATGAATACGTGGACGGTAGGCGTTCAGGTGCTGGTCGCTTTGTTTTTCCAGCGGCAGCTCCAAAAGTAGCACAGACAGGTCCTCGTAGTTGAGGGCTCTTGCCTTGCGCTCTGCCGTTGCTCGGTATTCATCACACAGTTCTCGTGGGAGCTTGGCCACCAACCAGAATAGCAGCTCGTTGCTGCCGTAGGAACCAGGCGTCAGTCGCCCTACCCAATGGTCCAAGTCGGCCAGCAGCTCAGAGATCCTGGCGGGCTTGGGGTTGTTGGGCAGCACAGCCAGGTTCTCGATCTCGGCCCTGATGGAGAGGTCGTTCTCGTAGGCCGGGTACTGCCTCTGCAAGGCAACCAACACATCGGCGAAGGTGGCGGACTTCTTCGCGATTTGCTTGACCTCCTTCTCCTGGTACTTGGTCTTGCAGCACTGCAGGAGCAGATCGCACTTCACTCGCCCACTAGCATGGGTTTGGCCGGTCATCCTCAGGAACCGGCCAAAGTTCTCAGCGAACTGGCTGAGGTCCTTCCTCGTGAACTCCGGCAAGATGACCACGATTTTGGAGGTGGCTATAGCCTTAGCCTGCTGAGACCTGCGTCCCTCAGGGCGCTTGGTCTTCCTCTCTTCTTCTTCTTCTCGCGCTGGGGTTCTCGGGGTCCTCAGGGTCATTGTCCTCAGAGGGTGAAGCAGACATCATAGATGGCGGCTCATCATCCGAAGGATCTCCACCCAGGTCACTTGAGCCGTAGGGCTCAACATCGACCATAGCCCTCAGGGCTGCCAACCCCAACCGGTCCAGCTCGGCCCGCGTGGAGTTCTCCAGGTGGCTGTAGGGGGGGCTAGGCCGTTCTTGGTATGAAGGGGCCTCTCGGTATCACAGCAGGGGTCGGCATAGGTCGGCTCCTCAAGCTTCCCAGGGTGTTCGTCAGCCCCGCCACCAAATGATTGGCTTGTACACGATGAGGTGAAACTCCCACGGTGGTAGGTGACGCTTGGGGAGGAATCAGGGGCTCCAATTTGGCCCGAAACTCTTGAGTTAGATCACCGACAATTTCAGAGGTGGCTCCTCGGAGAGCCTCTCGTATCTCTGACCGCGTCAGCGACCTGTTTGAGGATCTTCCTGATCCTCTGCTCCTTCCGTCACCGGACTCAGGGCCACGTAGGCCACTCAGAGAAGTGAAACCAGGTGCTGGCATAGTATAGCCAGGCTCCGGTGCCGCATAGCCAGGTATCCCAGTCATGTACACGGCCGCCGCGGGTCTGTGATAGCCATCCTCATAGCGGCGCAGCATAGGCTCAGGAACACCGGTGTAGCTGGAGCTGTATGCCACTGGTTCGCTGACTGCAGTTGCCATAGGTGGCACAGTTGCGGCTGGAGTCACACCATAGGTGGGGTAAGGCATACCAGTAAAGCCTAGACCCTCAGCCATAGGTGGAGTGGTTGTTGGTGAGGATGTAGCTGGATGTGTGGCTGAGAGTGTAGTGGTTGTTGGAGAGGGTAGTGCCGGGTAATCTGAGGCGCTTGGCGCACTCTCAACAGGTATGTCCTCGAAGGGCACCTCGTCGGATGGTCTCTGTCCATCTCCAGGGTCTACCTCTTCGGCTCCGATGTCCACTGCTTGCTTCTCCTTCTCTTTCTCTTTGCCCTCAGGTACCCCAACGGAGAGTACACTGAAGGCAGCTCTCAAGCCCTCCAGAGAATCATCCCCCAGCTCACTTAAGGGCACTGAAGGTACAGGCTCCTCAGGTTCAGGTTTACTAGCAGGTTTGGGCACGGGCGGTGGCTTGGCTGGTGTCACTGAGGGCGCTGTTGTCTCGGCAGTGTCCTTGGTGTCAATATTCTTTTTCTCCGCCCTTCAGTGGAGTCAGTCTCCACGTACTGGTTGTACTGCACGGGGTTGCAGGTACGCAAAGACTGAAAATCTCTGCTACCAGAAAGTTAGAACAGGCTTTCACTGTTGATTGCTTTGATGATATTGTTTTGTTGATGCCCTTGCTTGCTCCTGCTGCTTCTTGATGTATTTCAGGTTTTCCAAACAAATAAGGTTTCATGAAATCAACCACAAATAAGTACCCACAGTGCAAGGCAAAGGACCACAGGATCAAATCCACAACACGAAGGGCTGCAGTCAAAGGACCTAATGTAGCAACAAAGGAAACTCACAATAACTACAGATTTATGAAAAAATAGTTAGAAAATATCCGGCAATCAAGGAGAAACTGCCCAAACGGGCATCCTTTCTTTTATAGTGACATCTAGAGATTGCACTCATTGTTTTGGGTCCAATAGGTGCTGAGGTGGCATGGCTTGCGGCGCTGAGGTCACTGCCATGTCACATGGGATCTTCCTACTTAGCTAGGCTGACTGGGAATTGAACCCAGGACCTCTCAAAAAGAGGTGCCATAGCTGCCTAGGGTGCAGACCAGTAGGATAGCTAAGCATTCATGAGAAAACATAGAAAAATGTATAGGCTCTGGATCAATGTCAGCGCCTCAGTCAGTCCAGGATATGGTGTATAAGTCTAATCAGTTTGGGGGTCAGGGGTCCACACAACATCCATAGTTCAATGCTTGGTTTTATCGGTCAAAATGTCTTATCACCCCTTTTTGGTTAGGCCGATACTAAGATAAAAATGTGTTATGCCTTTAGGCCTCTTAATAACAACTAAAGCTGACCTTTTGGCAGGGAAGTACACTTTTTCTTACTCATTCTCTTCCACTACGAGCGTTTTGGGGTAACCCAGCGGCTTAATTTCAAGGGAAGACGACAGAGACGTCACGCAACAGGCCTTCCTGGTTGCAATGCCTGTGTTTCAGCCCTGATTCTTGCCTAGTCCATGCTCAATTGATTCATTGATGACCAAGATTCTTAATTGTCACTGATGTCAATCTGCAGCAATTTTGCGCAGGATTTAGACTGGAATCGCTTAAAGCACCACGGTACACCTACGAAGCCTTCGTCCTCGATGAGTTCCCAGTCTGGGGAAGTGTTGAAAATAGTACCTAGCCCATCATTTAAGTCATTTTTGCTTGAATGCTTTTGATTGATTGGCGGATCTGTTTCTAATCATCTGATCATTTGTCCAAGCCCACAGTATTGCTGAAACCCCTGAGGCGTCTTTTGCTGAGAGGAGTGGTCAGCGCACCCCCACTAACCCAGGATGAGACTGATAGCTTGTTTGTTTCGATTATCTTTGAGCTTGAGGCTATGATACTTGGTCTAGGTATGAAATAAGTTAGGTGGAGGCATGGTGAACACCTATTTTGGTTTTGACCTATGGTTATACATGATGGCGCTCAGCCTGATCATAAAATGCTGAATTTCTCACACATATCGCTGAAGTATCAGAAACCATTTGCATATTTGAAACCGCCATGAAATTCCGCATATATTGATGTATTAAAGTCAATTTTGGTGTCGGGGCCCATTTTTGGTCATTTTGGTGGTGGAGTGCATGAGACCAGATTAGGGCACTTCCTACTGAGTTCTGACATCGGCAGGGCAGTTCCCGCTGAGTTCTGCAGTCACGAATTTAATTTATGCTGAGGCACAGAAAATTATTTCAATAGATAAAATGTGATATTCCACCTATTGTTGATATGGGGAATCTGATTTTTGATCATTTGTTTTACTATCTTTTCATTTGGCATGGTTTTCAAGCTAAGCCATTTTCTGCCCTATGTTCTGTGATTCCGAAGCATGCAAGCGCATGATAAAGGCGATACACTGTCAATGCATAGCACGGGCTTTGTACTATACTCCCACATGTCATTGTATCTCATTCTTCTGGTTGTCACGGTTGCCCATTTTTGGTCATTTTGGTGGTGGAGTGCATGCGATCTGATTAGGGCAGTTCCTACTGAGTTCTGACATTGTCAGGGCAGTTCCTACTGAGTTCTGCAGTCAGGAATTTGGTTTATGCTGAGGCACAGAAGATTATTTCAAGAGGTAGGTAGGTAGGTGCACTCGGTCCTGGAGAGGCGCCCCATGGTTTCCGCTGGCGTTGCCGCTGTGACGAACAGGAAGAGGCTCCGCGGTTGAAGAGGGGAGGCGGCTTACATCCCGCTAGACCTGTCTGGTGGCCCCCAACAAAGCGGCGCCGGGAAACGCCGGGAGGGCTGATTGCCGCCAGCGTGACATGCTTGTCTCGCGGGGAGGGTGTGCCGCCGTGCTTGTGCACATCCCCTCCTTTGGGCGGAACCCTAGAGGTTCACCGGACTTCCTGGCGTATCCCGTTCCCAAGGCATGCATGCATGTTCTTGGTACTGGGGTTCCGAGGCACTTTGGTGTCGCACGCTCCGCCTCGAGTCCCAAAGCAGCGCAGGCCTTAGGATGCAGCCCTACCCCCGGGCTCCGGATCTCGTTTGGCCGAGTCACCTGCATGGCACGGGCTGCCTCAGTGCCCGGGCTATGGACACTGGGTTTCCTACTGTTGTGTGGCGCTTGTGTTTGAGTTTGGGTTGTGCTTGGGCTCGGGTTTCGGCTGCGCCTCGCCACTCCTGGCTGGGGTGATGGGGTGTGTGTGTGTTTGCGTGCGCGCTCCGCTTGTACCCCGCCACTCCTGGCTGGGGTGTGCGGTGTGGGTTTGTGTGCTTGCGCTCGGGTTTCGGCTGCGCCTCGCCACTCCTGGCTGGGGTGTTGGGGCCTGTGTGTGCTTGTGTGCCCGCTCCGCTTGTACCCCGCCACTCCTGGCTGGGGTGTGCGGTGTGCATGTGTGTGTTCGGGCTCGGTTTTCGGCTGCGCCCCGCCACTCCTCGCTGGGGTGTTGGGGTGTGTGTGTGCTTGTGTGCGCACCTCGCTTGTACCCCGCCACTCCTGGCTGAGCTGTGCGGTGTGGGTGTTAGTGCTTGGGCTCAGGTTTCGGCTGCTCCCCGCCACTCCTGGTTGGGGTGTTGGGGTGTGTGTGTGTTTGTGTGCGCTCTCCTCTTGCACCTCGCCTCTCCTAGATCGGGTGTGCGGTGTGGGTGTGTGTGCTTGGGCTCGGGTTTCGGCTGCGCCCAGCCACTCCTGGCTGGGGTGTTGGGGTGTGTGTGCTTGTGTGCGCGCTCCCCGCTTGTACACCGCCATTCCTGGCTGGGGTGCGCGGTGTGTGTGTGTATGCTTGGGCTCGGGTTTCCGCTGCCCCGCGCCACTCCTGGCTGGGCTTTTGGGGTTGGTGTGTGTTTGTGTGCGCGTCCTGCCTGTACCCCGCCACTCCTGGCTCGGGTGTGCGGTGTGGGTGTACGTACTTGGGCTCGGGTTTCGGCTTCGCCCCGCCATTCCTGGCAGGGGTGTTGGGGTGTGCGTGTTTGTGTGCGCGCTCCGCTTGTACCCCGCCACTCCTGGCTGGGGTGTGCGACGTGGGGGTGTGTGCTTGGGCTCGGTTTTCGGCTGCGCCCCGCCACTACTGGCAGGGGTGTTGGGGTGTGTGTGTGCTTGTGTGTGCGCTCCGCATGTACCCGGCCACTCCTGGTTGGGGTGTGCGGTGTGGGTGTGTGTGCTTGGGCTCGGGTTTCGGCTGCGCCCCGCCACTCCTGGCTGGGGTGTTGGGGTGTGTGTGTGCCTGTGTGCACGCTCCGCTTGTACCCCGCCACTCCTGGCTGGGCCGTGCGGTGTGGGCGTGTCTGCTTGGGCTCTGGTTTCGGCTGCGCCCCGCCCCTCCTGGCTGGGGTGTGCGATGTGGGTGTGTGTCCTTGGGCCTGGGTTTAGGGTGCGCCCCGCCACTCCTGGCTGGGGTGTTGGGGTTCTGTGTGTGCTTGTGTGCGCGCTCCGCTTGTACCCCGCCACTCCTGGCTGGGGTGTGCGGTGTGGGCGTGTGTGCTTGGGCTCGGGTTTTGGCTGTTGCCAGCCCCTTCGGCTGGGTAGTTCGGGTGTGTGTGTGCCTGTGTGTGTGCCCCACTTGTAGCCCGCCACTCCTAGCTGGGGTGTGCGTGCTTGGGCTCGGGTTTTGGCTGCGCCCCGCCACTCCTGGCTGGGGTGTTGGGGTGTGCGTGTTTGTGTGCCCGCTCCGCTTGTACCCCGCGACTCCTGGCTGGGGTGTGCGGTATGGGTGTGTGTGCTCGGGCTCGGGTTTCGTCTGCGCACCGCCACTCCTGGCTGGGGTGTTGGGGTGTGTGTGTGTTTGTGTGCGCGTTCCTCTTGTACCCCGCTCACCTGGCTGGGGTGTGCGGTGTGTGTGTGCGTGCTTGGGGTCGGGTTTTGGCTGCGCCCCGCCACTCCTGGCTGGGGTGTCGGGGTGTGTGTGTGCCTGTGTGTGTGCCCCGCTTGTACCCCGCCACTCCTGTCTGGGGTTTCTGGTGTGCGGGTTTGGGGTTGCCTGGCACCTGTTCCGGTGCCGTGGTTCGTTGCGTGTTGTGCTCGCTGCCCTGGTTTGCGGCACCTGGTGGCCGTTGTTGCTTGGCATCTGTCCGTGTGCCTTGGTTGTGGCCGGCGGCGTGCCTCTCTGGCGTGCCTGGTGGCCCCGCGTGGTGCGTCGCGCGTCGTCCGGTCCGGTCGCTCTCGGTGCTCCGGTCGGCTTTCCCGACGCCTTGGTGCCTTTCCCCAGCCCGGGGGCTTGCGCCCCCGGCTTTACTGGGTGGCTGCGCGGGGCACGCGGAGGCCGGCCGAGCACCGGGCTCATTGTGCCTGCCGCTGGCCCCCGCCTAGGCAGGGGCGCTGGGCTCGCTCCGCGTCGTACCCGTTCGGGGCCCCGCAATGTTGTCCCCGGCGGGTCCCTCCGACGCCGGTCTTGGGCTGCGTGCGCTGCGGTGGTTTGCGTGTGTGGACCCG
Source organism: Eutreptiella sp. 'Long Island Sound 2002' (assembly GCA_964036045.1). Lineage (NCBI taxonomy): Eukaryota > Euglenozoa > Euglenophyceae > Eutreptiales > Eutreptiaceae > Eutreptiella > Eutreptiella sp. 'Long Island Sound 2002'. The sequence goes on along the minus strand of OZ038398.1, from coordinate 36,910,096 downwards.
GTCACTCACGCGTCCGGTTTCCCGTACCATCCGTCGTTCGACGGGGGACCCGGCCGGTGCACCGGGGCTGTTTCGTGTGGACGTAGTCACCTCCCCTTGCGGGTCCGAGGATGCCACGCCCGGGTCCCATGCGTGTGTGCGTGAACTCGTCCGTCCTGGCCGGGTTGGGCGGGCCGGCCTCCCGGGCGCGTTTTGGTGCGCCTCACCTTTTCCTCTGGCCGCTTTGTCTTTCTGCTTTGCTCGGGCCCTACCGGGCTGGGGTTGCCCCTTTTGTGGTTCTTTGGTTGCCTTCCCCCCCCCCCCCCTTTTATTTTTTCTTCCTGCTGTCCCGCTTTCCGGGCGCCCCCCTTGTCTTTTTCTTTCTTTGGTCTCCGGCCCTGGGTGCCTCCAGCCTTGGCGCCTTGTTTTTCTTTCCTCCTCCCCCCCCCCGCTTGTTTTTGTTTTTTTTTTCTTCTTCGTTCTGCGCCCCCGTTGTCTCTGGCTTTCTCGGGTTTCCGGCCCCGGCTGCCCTGGGCCTTGGCACTGTGTGCTGTTTGTTTTGTTGGCCTCCCGCTCCTCGGCTCTCCGTGCGCTCTCGCCTCTTTTGTGGTTCCCGCTTGGCCGTTGGCTGCTCCTTGGTGATCGCTGCCCCCCCCCCCCCTTTTGTGTCTCGCTGTTTTTCTCGCTGCCGCTTTGTGCGCCATTTTTTTTCTCTCGTTGCGCGCCCCCGTTGTCTCTGGCCTTTTTTGGTTTCTGGCCCCGGATGCCCTTGGCCTTGGCCCTGTGTGCTGTTTGTTTTGTTGGCCTCCCGCTTCTCGGCTCTCCGTGCGCTCTGGCCTCTTTTGTGGTTCCCCTTTTGTGGCATTCATGAGAAAACATAGAAAAATGTATAGGCTCTGGATCAATGTCAGCACCTCAGTCAGTCCAGGATATGGTGTATAAGTCTAATCAGTTGGGGGGTCAGGGGTCCACACAACATCCATAGTTCAATGCTTGGTTTTATCGGTCAAAATGTCTTATCACCCCTTTTTGGTTAGGCCAATACTAAGATAAAAATGTGTTATGCCTTTAGGCCTCTTAATAACAACTAAAGCTAACCTTTTGGCAGGGAAGTACACTTTTTCTTACTCATTATCTTCCACTACGAGCGTTTTGGGGTAACCCAGCGGCCTAATTTCAAGGGAAGACGACAGAGACGTCACGCAACAGGCCTTACTGGTTGCAATGCCTGTGTTTCAGCCCTGATTCTTGCCTAGGCCATGCTCAATTCATTCATTGATGACCAAGATTATTAATTGTCACTGATGTCAATCTGCAGCAATTTTGCGCAGGATTTAGACTGGAATCGCTTAAACCACCACGGTACACCTACGAAGCCTTCGTCCTCGAGGAGTTTCCAGTCTGGGGGAGTGTTGAAAATAGTACCTAGCCCATCATTTAAGTCATTTTTGCTTGAATGCTTTTGATTGATTGGCGGATCTGTTTCTAATCATCTGATCATTTGTCCAAGCCCACAGTATTGCTGAAACCCCTGAGGCGTCTTTTGCTGAGGGGAGTGGTCAGCGCACCCCCACTAACCCAGGATGAGACTGATAGCTTGTTTGTTTCGATTATCTTTGAGCTTGAGGCTATGATACTTGGTCTAGGTATGAAATAAGTTAGGTGGAGGCATGGTGAAGACCTTTTTTGGTTATGACCTATGGTTATGCATGATGGCGCTCAGCCTGATCATAAAATGCTGAATTTCTCACACGTATTGCTGAATTATCAGAAACCATTTGCATATTTGAAACAGCCATAAAATTCCGCATATATTGATGGATTAAAGTCAATTTTGGTGTCGGGGCCCATTTTTGGTCATTTTGGTGGTGGAGTGCATGAGACCAGAGTAAGGCACTTCCTACTGAGTTCTGACATCGGCAGGGCAGTTCCTACTGAGTTCTGCAGTCACGAATTTAATTTATGCTGAGGCACAGAAAATATTTCAAGAGATAAAATATGATATTCCACCTATTGTTCATATGGGGAATCTGATTTTTGATCATTTGTTTTAATATCTTTTCATTTGGCATGGTTTTCAAGTTAAGCCATTTTCTGCCCTATGTTCTGTGATTCCAAAGCATGCAAACACGTGATAAAGGCGATACACTGTCAATGCATAGCACTGGCTTTGTACTACAGTCCCACATGTCATTGTATCTCATTCTTCTGGTTGTCACGACCCTTATTCGTTGCTTCGCTGTCTCCACCTTCAAGTCGAGTTCTTGATTAATTTCCGAAATATATTTTGGTGAGTAGAGCAGGAGGCACAGCCCAAAAGCAACAGTCAACAAATACGAGTCTCTTACTCCAACCACAGGCGGCAGGCAACAAAGCGTAGATCGACAGTCTCTAACCCCATCTCAAGGGGCCCAGCAACAAAGCGTGCATTTTGAGTTTCTAACCCCAACTCAAGAGCCCACACAACAAAGCGTGGATAGCGAGTTCCTAACCCAAACTCGAAGGGCGCAGCAATACCGCCACATTTCACATTGTGTACCGCAATTCCACTCCTCGGCTGCCAGACGGCGAGCAAATGTTGCTGCTCACAAGGCTGCACAAACCAGCCACACTCATCGTTGAGTGGGGCACAGCTAGCATAGCAAGGCTAGCATCTCCGCTTGTAGAGTTGATGGATCGGACAGATTGCTCAATGTGGGTGGCAGCGGCCCGCGCCAGGGGCCCCTTGTCCACGGGGTGACGATTGCTTTCAACATGTCTGAGCAACACACAACATTTGTACAGCGTCGCGTCTTGCGAATTGGGTGGTCCAGAGAGGGTCTACAGGGAGAGGGGAGGTCGGTTTCAAGCTTCACAGGTCAGTGTCCCCTTTGGGTGGGGAGCAATCAACCCAAAAAGAGAGTAAGGTAAAGTAGGCAATTACTGTACCAAATTAATGCTACTAAAATTATAGGCCGCAATTAAAGCTGGCAGCTATAAATTGACAATGTTTTAGGTCAAATCCTGAAGTTTTGAAATGGTTTCGGTTCAATATGCAAAATGTAATTGGTACTGGAGAAATCGGTGCCAGAGGGGGCCGCGCAGAGATCACGGGATTGCGGTCGCGCCTGTTTCTGTGCCAGCAAAGAAGAGAGAAGATCTCAGGTATTTTACGACAAAATTCATAATGAATTACAGAGAAAGCTGCGAAATTAATTTTTCTCCGGATTGATGTGTTCAGATGCGTGACAGCAAAAGAGGGGCACAGCAGTGGATTGCGGAGGTAGCAAAAACGAAAACACAACGCACAGGAAGCACGCGCCAGAAGACCGTGGTCCCGAAGCCTCCCTCCCAGGTCCTATACATCCTTCCACTATGGGAAAAGCCGTTAGACATGGAACGCGTCGCCGTTGACCGCCTTATCAAAGCCAAGAGCGTTCGCAAGGGTGCGACTGAGTTGGGAGTCCACCGCCAGACTCTAACTGATGCGATGGGGCGACTGAGGTGTGCTGCGTTACCTGTAACGCAGTGTGAAAGGGAGCCGCACATCCAACAGGACGCGACGCGCAAGAGAAAACAAGCTGGCGCGCATCGCGCTTTTTACTTTGTGCTCTTTGCTGCAGTCGCTACGAGCCGTGTCATGTGAAGAGGGGGCCAAAGCCCTGTCTGGTGGAGTCGCCCTTGACAACCTGGATGGATGAGTGTGCCGATCAAATGGTGTGCCCTACACGGTCCGAGATCACAGATGAAGCTCAAGCCATTGCAGAAAAGGAAACCAGTGTGCAGAACCCAGCGCTCCCTTGTAAGTCTGGTAAGACATGGTGGATGAGTCAGGGACTTTTGGACAGTTCGCCACCGTGGGTCAGCATGTGTGGGTGAGGAAGGGAAGAAAAACTGTGGATCGACGCTGTGGCTGGCAGCGGCAGCACATCACCGCCATAGTTGCTGTCAATGCACAGGGCCAGGCCACAGAACCAGCACTCCTATGGAACACAAAGAAAATAAGAGGCGACATGTTCCTCCGTGCACAGTGTCAAGTGACAGTGAAAGGAACGCCTGATAGGTGGTCCTCTCAAGAGGTCTTCCTGGAGTGGGTGGAAACAGTACTCGTGAAAGAAACACAACCACTCTGTTACTGGTGGATGGCAGCAAAACGCACCTGACACTGCAGGGTTGTACTGTAAATGGCTTTGTTGTATATTGGAAAATAATTGCTTAAACCTTGGTTGGAAATTTCACTTGAAAAACACTTTAAAATGCAAGAAAAAGAAAACTTTATCCCATAGGCACGCAAGATGCAAGACAGACAAGCCCACACACAAACACAATGAAACAATATTACAAACTTACGAAGATACCAAGCGTCCGGCACATGAGGTCCATTCTAAAAGAGAGACAAGTGAATAAATGGCACATGAGTTCAAGGTCTTGTTACAATGCATGCAAAATATTCTGAAATATTGTATGATGCATGCATATGACTCACTGAGCAATTCGCATTTGAAAACATGATGCAAAACAAATACATCTTGTCACTTGTCACTCAGGTCGATCTAGCCGTACAAATTATCTCAACACGTGTAATATCATTTATGCCTAAATACTGACAGAAAATCCGATTCAAAAACTCTTTCTCTGGGTCTGTACCTCAGCAAAGTCTGTCTGTGCGCGTGTATGTTAGCGTTCTGCACGCGCGCAGGAATCCTTTCTGTGGACTGAGGCCTGAGGTGGGCTCTGTCGACGGTACACTCCCCTCCTTGGGGTTCAAAAAAAATGTTGTGAAGATGTAACAACGTTTTTTTTGTGTTTTCGGTTGCAGAGAGGAACACTGAGGTAAGCAGGACCTTAGACAGGGGGGGCGCCTGTAACAGCTGGCGCCAACTCGAATCGGTAATTGGTTGCAGAAAAAAAAAAGTTATCTCCGCTGGGCGGGGAAACAAAACAAAAACTGCAGAGAAACCCAGGGGGAGGCAGGGCAATGGAGACGTACAGTAATCAATAATTAATGATCTGGGAGCAAAATGGAGATGGAGACGTGCAGGAATCAGTGATCTGGGAGCAAAGACGGGGAAGGAGGGTGCAGGGTAAGACAGAACACAGGACCACAGTGTCACCAGGACACGAAAATAACACAGCACTGTTGGGGTACACCAGGGTGGCATCCCACAACATGGGGGAAAAAATAGACACCAAATGAACCATGCTGTGGCCAACCTGCCAATGGTTGGAGAAAAAAAAGACGTGCAGCCACCCATGCAGTGCAGTGCTGGAACTCAGGGTACGACAGGGCAGTGGCAAGAATGTGTCCCTGCGCCATCGTGTCCCCTTACGTTACTGTAGGTAGGCATCAGTGGGGGGGGGGGGGGGGGGGCAGCATACCCCGGGTATCCAGAAAACGCATCACACTCACCACACTCATACATCAGTGACTGCTACAGGGCAGGCATTGCTTCAAGTCCATAGCAATGCCCTGGTCCACACAATACCGGACCCATGGCAGATTATATCCGGGCAGAAACTTTTCTGCCCGCTCCCAAGTGTCGTCCTTGGGACCAAAACCCTGCCATCGGACCCAGAAATAAAGCTTTTCCACCCCCGTGGACTTGCAGACTCGGGTCTCATGGCCCAAAATTTTTGACACCAAGTACTCCAAGAATGGAGACTTTTTGGGTCGCACTATGTATTGCCTACTCCAATGAAGAGGCACAGAATCACCCTGCAAGGCCGGATAGTATGGGTTTAAGTCTGAGACGCTATGTTCCTCGGACTTAGTATCATTAACGGATACCAAAAAGGTTTTACGTCCAAGTCGTTCGCGAACGAGCGCTGGTCCCAGCCAGTACGGCACAAACTTATTATCGCCCACCTTGCGCTCATAGCGAACCCTAACACGGTCACCCACTTCAAAGTGATGTGGCTTATCACGGGAGGCATCATATCGCGCCCGCATGGCCACCTGCTGTGAATGGACATGTTGCTTGGCCAACAGGTCCATATCACGCATGTGGGCAAGCCACTCTGAAGCACCAACGCATTCACGCACCGGTGGGAGACATGGTGCGGGTCCCAAACGTGCTCGCCCCGTCAGGATTTCCTGTGGACTCAGCCCCAACTCAGGATCCACGCGCTGATTGTGGTTACGAATCATAGCACGAAGTGCGGCAAACCAAGACTCACCCTGCACTGTATCACCGACCGACGCCCGCAACTTACGGAGAGTGTTCAACACATTTTTGTTGGCCACCTCCGCCTTGCTGTTCTCCTGGTGCCTGTAGGCCTGGGAATATGCCACATTGATTCCCAGCCCCGCACAAATTGTGGAAAACCAGGCGGACAAAAATTTTGGGTCCCGGTCCGTGGTCAGCTCAGTGGGAACGTCAAAAAAACTTTCCCAGGCGTCCAGCAGAATTTTTGCCGCCTTCTCCCCTGTCGGTCCCTTGAAACAGATCGGCTTCCAAATCATGTATCCACTGAGCCGGTCAGTGCAGAGCAGTACACCATCCCACGTGGTACCCTCATCATCAACTACAGGTGACAACTCAAACAGATCAAGGCATACGCTACTCATCACTCGGTCAGGCACAGGGTGGGGTTGCAGATGTCCACGTCTGCGCTGATTCAGGGGCTGTGTTGCCTGGCATACCGGACAGTGCTTAGCCACCTTCGCACATTTATGGGTCAGACCAGGGATGATAAAGCGACGCTGCACATCCTGAATCACACTGGCAGCGCCATTGTGCCCACCTCTTGATACCAGGCCAAAATCACGCTGGACGCAATACCCCCAGGAACAACACAACGCGCGTGCTTAAACAGTCTGCCATTTTTGATGTGATAAGCCTCGTATGCGGGGTCAGGACTGAACGCCCGTATTGCCTGAACAACGTCCTTGAGTGCGGAATCCCGCAGATAATAACTCTCCCAATCATCCCACAAGATATTGGGGGAAAAAATAGCCGCAGGGCGTGCTTCAGCAAGAGGCGGGGTTTCAGCATCTGACGGTTTCGCTGGTGGGGGTTCGGCTGCACGAAGTCTCGCAGCACGGGGCTTGGGCAGGCACAGTGCAGCGGCGGGCAAGTGCTGGATACGCGGGTGGGCGTGCGGAAGAGGTGCAGGCTGCGCAGGAGTAACCTGGAGGCGGTCGGGGGCGCAGACACAGGCACCCGGGCAGAAGCTTTGGAACCCCGGGCCTGTGCCCTGGTTACAACCTGAACCAGGTAACACTCATTACAATGGTGACTGTCTGGGAAATTCAGAGTTCCGTCACAGTCTTTGCATCCCAGTTTGTCACTAGGGGGCAAGTGGCGCAAAAACTGTCGCAACTGCTCAGGGTGTTGGAGGTCCAAGCAACCCACCGCATGAATACACTGCTGCTCCTCAGCATGCTCCAGACGCTCAAGTTCCTCTACGGCTAATTTGTCCGCCAGACTACCGTGCTTGCAAACGTCATTACCCAGCTGGCAAGCCGGGTACGCCCAGCGGGACCAGGCATCGGCCACCGCATTATCGCGGCCGGGCAGGTAGACGACTTTCAGCCGGAAACAGCTGAAGGTTTTGTGCCACCTGCCTCGGCGCACACTAGGGCCGCTCGGCGTGTCCACGTGTTCCCGATGCCAGCCTTCCAGTGCCTGATGGTCAGTCAAAATAGTGACGCGATTGTTACCGATCCACGTAGCGTACTTACGTAGAGCGCTGACAATCGCGTAGATCTCCTTGTCCCTCGGAGACCACTTACGCTGACCAGGCGTAAGCTTTCGGCTGAAGAACACAATGGGGAAGGAGTTTCCTTCCTCATCGCGCTGTTCCAGCACACAGCCAACACCATACAGGCTGGCATCACAACGCATGAAGAAATCGGCATCAGGGCGGTAGAGCACCAACTCCCTAAGGCCGATGACCGCGTGTTTGAGAGCCTCAAAATGGCTAGTGTGGACGTCTGTCCACTGAAGCTTCACAGTACTCCCTTTACACATTGCTGCCCGATCTCCTTTCAAGAGTCCTTGCAGCGGGGCCGCCAAAGTCGCATATTGGGGTATGTAAATATGATAATAATTACATACCCCAAGAAACGACCGCAGTTGGGAGACAGTAACAGGCTTGGGCCATTTTTCCAGGGCAAGCATGGACCCTGGGGCTGGTTTCCGTGTGCCTGCAGACAAAATTTGTCCACAAAATTTGACAGAGCGGACAAACATTCTGTTTTGGTCAGTCCACACACCAGAAACCAGTCTTGGAGGCGCTCCAGTACACTGCAAACGTCTTGATGGTGGCGCTCATACAGGTCATCCTCGGGCCCACCAGTGCCAATGATGAGATCATCAATATAAATGCTGGCGCATCGGATGGGATCAGGAATTCCCTGCCACACACCATCTCGGTCCTGCTTACCGCGCCTATGGTTGAGCATCCAGTCCATCATGCGCTGGAACTGCCCCGGTCCATTTTTCACTCCCATAGGGAGCACCCGCCACTGCAGGGTGCCCAGGGGAGTTGGGATCGCTGTCAGATACCGTTGCTCAGGGAGCAATGGCATCTGATGGAAGCCATGCTTTAAATCAGGCACAGTGAAAAGTTTATGCGGTTGATGACGCTCCCAAATATCCTCAATGAGAGGAAGTGGAGCTTGGCCATCCCGCGTATTTTCATTTAAGTAGCGATAGTCAATGACCAGGCGCCACTTATCCAGCAGGAGCACTCAGGCGGGACCGGCTTGGGGACACAGAACGGCGGCAACGACCAGTCAGAACCAGAGGATGCATGCTCCAACCATCCACGTTTGTGAAGGTTGCGTTCAATAATGGCAGAAAGCGCTTCCCCCCGTTCCCCCAGGTGGGGAAAAGGACGCTGCATTGCTCTTCAGATTAACTCTCCCGTACCCAAAGGGTCCGCGCACTATGTCATCTTCAATCGGCGGAACCTCACCCGCCAGTACGTCAGCACTGAATTGTTGTTGTACAGCATCACGCCATTTCTGTGCAGCAGAGTCAGTTACCTCATCAGATGTGTGGGTCACAGACCGAACACACTTACAGTCAGCAATACACAAACAGGGTTCAACTTCAGAACTTCTACCCAAACTATTTGCACCCGTGACTGGGTCATGACGCAACGAACGCACGCGTTGGTGGCGCTGGTCCAAGCGACCGCGGTGTCCACGCCATAACTGGGACGTAGGCTCAAGCCAGGGCAGAATCAGGTGTTGCTGTACCCGATCAGGCTGATGTACTGCTGCAAATGCCCACTCACGTTGACCCACGCTGCATGCGCACACACGCCGAATGCAATGGCAAATCTGTGGCGGAGGCTCAGGGGTAGGGGGGGGCTCATGACCGGAATGAACCTTGACGTCACGCAGAATGACCTCAATGAATTCAGGCTGTTGTAGGGAGGAGGGCAGCTGTGAATTTTCTGGTTCATGTCCTGTGGCTGTCTGAAAACTGATTTGATGAACGGAAATGGTCGGGTTACGGTCCTGAATGAATTCCTGGACGGAGGAATACTTGCGGGGAAAGTCAAGGAAACGGTTGGAGGCATCATAGACCCGTGTACCCAAGTCGCACGGCTCCATCCGGGTCGCCCATCCTCCGTCAAGACACGTATAGTCGAGGAGGGGGGGGGGTATCAGCCACAGAGCACACGGACGCATCAACAGTCGCTTCGGGGAATCGCGAAGGGATGCACTCTGCACCCAGGAGTGATCCGTCCACCAGACAGGCTACCAACTTAAACTGGTGATCAGCTGGCAGTGATACCGAATTACCCGCATCATCAAAGGCGTACAAGCTGTCCCAAGGCAGCGTATAGGTGGCAGTAAGCATAGTCATCAACGGCTGCCACCATTTACGGTGTACCCAATTTGGCACAACTACAATTGCGCGTGCCTTATCCTCAGCCAGCTTGTACAGGACCCTGTCCATATGTTCCCAGGGCGCCAAGATCCAGAGGAACTGGCGCGTCCAGGACATGTTATATGGGTCTTTGACCAGGCGGGCCGGTTTGCCATCCTCGCGTTCCACCACTCGAGCACCGCGACTACCAAAGACGTCCAGCTGGGGCCAGCCCTTTTTGCCTGTTGCAGGGCAAGGTTTGGCCACTACACGAGTGTACCAGTCACGGTACATTGTGAACTTGTAGCTGGAACAGCCTGTAGGCATCACGTTTTTTTCGGCTGCAACGCTCGAAAGAAACTGCTGCTTGGTGGGGGGACACGCCATGTCCAATTCAGGGACATACGGTTCAAGGTCCAGCTCACCCAGGGCCTGTACGGCGGAGAGAAATTTTTCCGCCAGCCGTTAGTCAACCAGTGAATTCCGCAGACTTTCCTGCAATTCAGGGGGGCAGTACTCTGACACATAATCCATCAAAGCCTGTGGTGACTCTCTCCACGGCCAAAGCCAACAGCCCTCGCCCTGATGTGGAAAAAAATTTCCGCGATGTGCGAAGGGCGCAATCTTGTGGTCGAACGGAAACGGATTTCCGATATAAATATCGAAATTTATATCCGCCTCGTAGCAAAAGTTGAAAAATATTTCGTGCCAGAAAAACGTCCATCAAGGCGCTGCCGAAGAAATTTCAGGTCAAGCAAACTCCCGCGAGAGCCTCCGCCCAACGGTGTTTGGTTTGCCACAACCAGGTTGACCTTTTGTTCAGGTTTTTGCCAGAGTTGGTCGCTAATGTCGTTAATGAAACCGGAACAAACCAAAACTAGCTCCGCGCCATCGTCCACGAGTACGTGGGCGATGACCTCCACACCGTTGGAAAGACGGATAGGCACTTTCATCGAAAAGCGATTCCGGCTTTTTTCAACAAAGGAAATATAGCAACCAACTGGCTGCATGGTTCCAGCCAACAGCACGTTTCGAATGCAGGCTTCTGCGGAATTGTTGACACATGGGTTGTAGTCTGGAATACAGTCTGGAACACTCCCCTTGTTGGGGTCCAGACCCGGTCTGGTCGCCACAGAAATACTTTCAGCATCACTGCCCAGGTTCAAACCACATGGCTCCAAGGCCACCATGTCCGACTCAGAATCATACTCAGATTCAGGCACTATCCCGATCTCAGCACTATCAATTTGAGGTTCACAGGCTGTCGGATTACAATCAGATGGAGGCGTAAACGGGGCGCAAGCTTCATCAGGTTCGGGTGTGGCTGCAGTTGAGGCATATTTATATTCAGACACCAACATGGAAGGCGGGTCCAACACAGTCTCAGCACCAGGAAAAGGTGTAGACGCAGATCCTGCAAAGCAGACCTGACAAATATCGCGATCGCAGGTGCAGGGATCTGCCCCAACAATCAGACGGGCACTGCTAGCCTCAGGATGCATCACAGATTCTGGGACTGAAGAATGCAGCGTGTCCGTCAAAAATGAAACTGGGGCTTCGGTTGCCAAAGAAACTGGGATCTCGGAGGCCGGATGAAGGGCAGAAGGCTGAGACTGTTGCAGATGGACTGTGGTAGACCGCACGGGGACCTCAAGGGGGGGGGGGGGTGGCTGAGGTGTCCTGCGCTTTCTTGCTGGGGGTCATAGCCTTGCCATGCGCATGGCAAACCATGGGGTGTGCCAGGAGGCGTGCTCGGGTGGCAGAAACTTGGGGAAAAAGAGATTGTGCCCAGGCTGTCCGGGTCAGTCCATTCCGTTCAAACGCATACAGGGGTATAGGGGGCGTGGGTACTCTTTGCAGGGATTTGTGTGCCGGACAGCCGGGTGCCCCCTCACCACGGCCCCTTCAGTTTGACAGTGGCGTGTCTGTGGCAACGAGGTCTTGGGGGCTGTTCAGTGCAGTGCTGGGTCCTGTCTGTATGGGTTCCTGCACTTCAGCTTGCACCTCAGCCACCTCCCAGGCCTCATTAGTCTTATACCAGTTGTCATCATACTCCCAGTTGTCCCCGGCTGGTTCGTATTCATACACATCATACCAATCATCATGCCCCTCCCCATAAACCACATCAACAGCCTCAACCGCACACACTTTTTTTTCATCAGTTTCATCCCAGTCCGCAGCACCATCCCGGTCATACTGTCCTGCGTCCCCATAGTACTCGTTGCATTCACTGGCATTTGCAGGATAGGCCTCAACTTCCCGCACGCCACGCCCAAAGCGCCCTCAGCGCCCTTCGTACCCCTGCCTGGGGCGTACCCGGGGCGACCTCCTTTGGGCTGGCCCTTGCCACTTCCTTTTCCTTGGAATTTTCCATATGTGGGACGGTACCCTTTGCCGCGTCCTTTGTCGGCACCCCCTTTTTCTCCTTTCGGGGCGCCCTGTTTGCCGTGTACGTTGGCCCCCAGGGCAGGCTTTCCGCCTTTGCCGCCCTTCTTACCGCCCTTGGCTGTTTCCCCTTTTGGGGAATAACCCCAGGAACGGTAGGATGGGCGCTGCGACCCGAAACGGGAATAGTATGGGCCATGTGCCTGGTGCTGTGGCGATTCGTGGATGGCGTTCACCGCTAAATTCTGAGCCTCCAAGGCTGTTCGCCGGTCCAAATCCTTCTTCAGGATTTTTTCCATTTCATGGAAAATTGCGGCGGCGTCAAAGGTGTATATCCATTCCACAGCCGTAATTGTAGTCCCCTTGTTGGTTGCCTTCCCATTTAGGAGGGAGATCAACAAATGTCGCTGCCAACGTGTGGGAACTTTGATCATGACATGGTGGATATTGAATTCCACCTGTTTGATCACCTTGTGGACCGGAATTTCAGACTCTCGATGTAGTGAACGTACCAAACGCGCCACTGCGGGGGTGTCAACGCCAGCTGGCAGTCCTGAAACCTTGCACCAGAATTCACTGAACTGGCGCTCAATTTACTGGGAAACGAGTTTCTCCTCATGTGCACCCAATTTGGAGAGGAGAACCTCTCTGTCGCGTTCTGGGGCCAGGCCTCCCCTGACCTTAGCATACCGGTCACGACGCGTCTCGTACCCCAACTTAAACAATACCAGATTGGCACTATTCAAGTGTTTGGGCGGCGGATACTCAAGCCACGCCTTCTTTAGGATACCCGGGGGTACTCTCCCATACGTGTCCTCCAGCCAGCTCCACACCTCCTGAAAGGTCAAAGAATTGGCATTCTCGTTTTGGAGCTGCAAGTATGCATCACGGAGGTCCCCGTCTAGGCTGGCCCCAAGCCAATGGACGTTTTGGCTCAATCGCAGCCCAGAACGTGTGAACCAGGGTTCCCACGATAGGTTAAAAATGAACCAATTCGCAGGTTGTCCTTCAAAGCGTGGTTGTGGGTCGCATGCCCATTGTGACGCGTAAGCGGGGTGCATCAGGGCTTGCCAAGCTGGGGGACTCTGTGCTCCCAGTGCGTGGACTGCCGCGTTGGCCTGTTGTACCATATGAATGGCGGCCTCAGTGGCCACCGGCGGCAATATAGGGGTATTGACGCGGTCCCGTGGGGGGCCTGGCCACGGGACGCTGCGGTGACACGCACAGGCAAGCAGGCAGGCAAAGCACTGCGCTCACAGGGGCATCATTACGCTCGTGTCATGAGACAAAGCGTTTCAGGATCCTTGCCACTCTGCAACGAGGGAACAAAAGTATGTACAGCAACACATCAGGATATGTACACATGGGGTTAAGACTGGACTGGGGTAAGGGCATCACAGGCCAATAGACACTCAGTCCCAACTCATATCCCAATCCCAGGTCCGACCCTCTCAGTGGCTGGTGGGGGCGGGGGCTCAAACACAACCCATGCCCTGCTCAGTCCGGACCCTGAAACCCTGCCAATAGGGGAGGTGTCCCGCCCAGCCACAGGCGAGTTCTTGAAAACCAAGGAACTCCAAGGCCAACCGACAGTGGCTCCCTATGCTCCCTTAACGGCAGGTCCCAACTCCCATCTGAGCCAGAGATATGGCCCCGCCATTATCACCTAGGAGTTGGTAGCTGAAAATGGGCTGTTTCAGCCCAAACTGACATTAGCTCAAAAATCTCCAAAATTGACCCCTCGTCCGGACCCGCCAGAGGTAGGGACGAGGCAACCGACCCGATGCCCTTCGAGTACAAACTGCCTGGAGCCCTCACCCAACCTGGTTCCCTCTGAGGTCCCGGCATCAGGGCACCACAGGTTCGTCAGGTGGGGTCATGATGCCAGAATCACGACAATTGGCATCATTCTCACGCGTGGCTCGCCCGGCCAGGGCAAGGCCAATGGCTCACAGGATAGGAGGCAGGACCTGGGACCTATATCTGAGTGTACAACTGCAAATTAGGTCCAGGCTCCCCATGAGCAGAGAGATATGGGGCCGCCAATTGGCCACACGGGGGGGTGAAATTGGGGTCCCAAAGGGGGTCATTTTGGCTGCTCGAAATGAGCCAAAATTCGGGGGTGCTCCCAATAGTTTATCTCCACGCCGGCTTGGAGATCGGATCCGCCATTCCATACGCCATCCACCTGGAGCTGGACAGACACTCCCATGCCCTTGGCTCCCAAAGATCTCCATGCCACTCGGCGTGGTGACAATCCCAATTGGGTCCACAAATGCCAAAATGGCAAAATCATCCACACTCACTTTGGGCTAGCACCTTGACAAAGGTTGCTCCGCCTCGCCCACGTGGTGTGCGAGCCATGGGGACCAATGTCCATATCACCCATGTCATATATGGTCCATTGGTCCATGCGTCCGGCGTGCACGAGGGGGCTGAACATGGTGCACGGCGGGCAGAAAATGTGGAAAATTGCTCAAAATGGCCGAAAATGCGCACACTCATGGTTGGGGCAAATGAGGCACATGCCCGACTTGGACCGGAGTGTGCCATAGGATTGGTATCAAGTCATATGCGTCCAACATATCTTTTGGGCGTCGCCCCACCCCTCCGGTTTTGGGAATGGCAGGGTCACCAAGTGAGCCCACGATTTGGGATAGTCCCAAATCGCCAACATGGCGGCCACGGTATGCCAAGCCCAAGATGAGTTATTCGCCGGGTCCAAGATATGTTGGGCACCGAAGTATGTACCCTCAAAACATACTTGGGTCATGATGTCAATTGAGCGCAACGTTGAGATACACGGTCGCCACTTGACATCATGACGGGCAAAAAACAGCAAAATTGGCGGAAAGACAGGCAAAAGTGCCTTGAAAGCCACACAAATATATTATAATATCTTCGGCTTGGAATGAGTTATCGACCAATCCTTTTAAACACAATGACTTGACACCAATGACCTTCGATTCCACATATGTGCTCCACTTGGGGCGCTTTGGAAGGTCGCGCGCGCTGCCTCCCAAGTGGGCACATGCAAAAATGGAATATTGCAAAAAACACACCTTGCTCGCAACGCATCGCTTCAAAAGCGCTCCACAAGCGTCCCTTCACGAAGGTTAGGCTTGCGAGTGTTGGTTGGGAGTACAATGAAGAGCCTCGTGCGATATGGGGTCCATTGGTGGGTTAGTCTTGGAATGGTGCACCCGCCAAATGGGCACGCGATATGACACCAAATATGGCATACAACCCTACCCACGCTTTCTACACCCAACCTAGTGGCCTAGAATCAAAGTATGCCTATATTCTAATGTAACTTTGGTCCCTTAACACGCATGCAAGTGCTTTGGTCGAAAATCGACCTCCTTTCGGAAAGCCGAATTTTAGCATGCACGCAAAATATGTTGCCCATATATATATGGAGATCATATATGTACTATCCGGGGAAGACAAGTGATATGCCCCGGATGTAGAGGCAAGCAGAGAGGGAGAAAACGCCAACTCAACATACTTCTACACGTACTTGGACGCCAAGTACGTGAAAAAGCGCACTTCTTGGAGAACACTCCAAATGAATAACCCTTTGGGCCTATGGAGTTGGGATCCTTTGGCCTCATCCTATGACTATGGGGGGCAAAACCTCATACACAGTGCCTATGAGGCACGTTAGTTCGTCCTTGGGCGCTTGAACGCTCGTAACCCTTGTTATTCCACTTGGGGGTTCAAAGCACCTTCGGCTGCCCAGATTTTCTGGGAAAAATCTGGGACGCGATCCGTTATATCAAGGAAAAAATTGCGGATCACTCGAAGACTGTTTCAGTCTTAACTTCAAGAAAGATCGTTCTACAGAATTATCTAATTCAGTCCACAGAACAGGCGACGACAGGCGGCGCGACTGCGGCGATTTCACGACAATTGGAAATGGCGGTAGAAATCGGGTATTTCACCGATTTCTAACCGCAAACCGACCAAGACAGTAAAATTATGGTAATTCCACATCGACTTAATGGTTAGAAATCGGATTCCAGATTTCGCGGGTTAGAGAACAGGGATATCCCGCTGACAGCCGGTGTCAACGGCTTCCGCACGGGTGTGACGGCTCACAGGCCTCCGGGCCATGGGCCATAGGTTCTGGGTACCGCTTCACCCCCCTCCTTAGAGCAAACCCTGGGGGGGGCTCGATAACACCCAAGCATGGCAGCGGGTACCCAGGACCATCCCCTGAAGGGGGGCTGGTGTCACATCCTCACTTCAGGCTGATTCGCAGGTTAGGCTGCCCAAATCCCACAGTAAGACAGGTACGGTTCTGTAGCTGTTAGTAACTGCAATTATAGTATCAAGTATCAAGTCCCGGGTCCCGGCGGCGATTGTTCAGCATCCAAAGGACCCGTTAACCCATACCAGG
Source organism: Eutreptiella sp. 'Long Island Sound 2002' (assembly GCA_964036045.1). NCBI lineage: Eukaryota > Euglenozoa > Euglenophyceae > Eutreptiales > Eutreptiaceae > Eutreptiella > Eutreptiella sp. 'Long Island Sound 2002'. Next base: position 36,893,524 of record OZ038398.1, on the reverse strand, counting down.
CGCACCGGGTGCCGGCTACGACGGTCACTACCACAGTGGCAGTGGCATACACGGCCAACATAGGCGTCACACGACGACCGAGGTGCTCCCACAGGTCAAAAGCGACCACAAAGATCCATCAGGCTACCCCAGGCTTCCCAAGGCCGCAGGCTGGGGGAGAGTCCCCACGGGTCCTTCCTTGGGCGCACCATGTCCATATCCACGACGCGAGTCCAGAGTGGTACAGCCGAACGAGCTCCTCCTTAAGGGATCGGGCATCAAGGCCGTCTTTTCCCTCGCTCAATTACCACGAAGGCCATGCATGGGGGAGTCCCCTGCAGTATGGGCGGAGGCGTCGACTCCTCAAACCACCAGTTTCCCAGGCAGACTGACCGAGGTCAGGACACCGGAGGTCGCCACCCGACTGCAAGTACGTCTGCGAGTCGGTAGGCTCACACTGGGACTAACAGTGGCGGACCGCTGGGAGTGTAGTCAGGCAACTGGGCTTCCCGCCTGGCGCCATCAGGATCTCAGCACATCACAGCCACTAGGGCACACAGTATCACAGGCACTCAAACAGAAGAATTTGTACTTAGGTACCGGTCCAGGCTGGACCTTATGTAAGAGCATGTACACGGCGACTCAGGGCGCTCTCGTATTCCGATTCGCATCCCTTCGGGGGGGAAAAACAGTCCATAGGCGCTGATGGGCTGATAATACGCAACATACAGATGCACATATCCTGGGGAAAACAGAAAAACAAGCAATAAGCAGGGTAATAGGCGTGTAAACACACTCTGGAAAGAGCGCCAAACCACGCCCCGGTTAGGATAAGGCATATGCAGGAGGGTGGACAGGAAAACGCCTGAGTTCAGGCCATATATAGTCTGCAGACACACGTAGACTGGTCTGGATCCCGCAAGTGCCATGGGACCAGACCAAACACCCAAAAAATCGCAATGCCGATGACAGCGGCATCCGTTGCGCAACGTCGTATGGGCTTCAAGGCCCTAAGAGCTCAAAAAATGGTCAGTCGTCCTGCCTGGTTTCCCAAGGATTCAGCAGGCGGGGAGTGACGAATAGAAGTAGAAGAGAGGGGCCATCCTCCTCTGGATTCAGCAGGGGGGGGTATATGGCCACTCCGATGGCAGGTCACCGGAAGATGGAAGAGAGCAAGCAAGTGAGGGACGATCCGTCGACCACACAAGTGCTCAAAATGCATCAGGGGAGAGCTCAGGGCGGTGATCAGGCGCCCCTGGCTGCAATCGCCCGGGTGAGTGCTGCCAAGTCCGAGACATGGATCTTGGTCTTGTGCTTGCGGATGTAGTCCATGAAGGGGGTATTAATCCGCGGCACAAACGAGGCGACGGGTTCCCAGGTGTCGTGGGACGGCCCATAGCCTCGCCAATCAACCTTGAACTCCAGGCCTCCGGGTGCCGAGGCGTTCGGACGCTGGGCCAGGATCTTCTCGACTGTATAGTCGTCCTGCTCAGCATAGTCGTCGTCCGAATCGGCCTCATGTGCGGCATAGTTCAGGGACACATGTGGGCCACGGAGGTCGGGTGCACGCACACGGAGCTGACTCTCGTGGCGCTCCCGGAACTGTCCGTGACCCACCTTGATGCGGTAGGTGTCCTCACCAATCCTGCGGACCACCTCTCCGGGTGTGAACCAGGTTTTGTTGCGGTGGGTGCCCATAGGGCGGGGTCTGATCACCCACACCGGGTCCTCCACCCTGAACTTTTGCGCTGTTGAGCTCGGGGCGGACTTCTGACGCTCAGCATGCTCCTTCTCGGGCTGCTGGCGGATGTCCCGCGCCGTTGCCTCTTGCCGCGCAAAGAATTCCTTCGCGTCCATAGCCATACCATCACCAGACAAGGGAAGTCCCCGACCTAGGGGGTCCCTGCCGAACAGAATCTGGTGAGGGGACAAACCACCCGGAGTGGGGGTGTCATGATGGGCCTTCAGAGCGGGCCACATCTCCTCAAACCAGTTCCAACGTGGATTGGTGATGTGAATCTTGGGCAGCTTCTCGAACAGCTGCCGTCCAGCCACTTCAGCCCGGCCATTGGACCGGCTCAGATAGGCGACGCTCTTGGCATGACATATTCCCATGAGGGAACACATAGCCTTGAACCAGCCACCAGTAAACTGGGGCCCTCGGTCACTGCAAATGGCGCGGGGGATGTCGAAGACGGTCAGCCAATGACGAATCATCATGACTGCCACTTCCTTGGCAAGCAACCCCTTTTTGCGCGCCGGAACGGCTACTACGTAGCCACTGTTGCGATCCACACAAAGAACCACACAGTCAAAGGTCTCCTTGCCAATGTGCACTTCGGGCATGGAGAAGACGTCCATAGCCACGCTCTCCATGGGCTGGTCAGGCACCGGAGTCCTTTGGGCTTCCCCCTTGACGTTCCGGTTATCGGGATTGCAGGCCTGACAGACCGAGCAACCCTTCCTGACCTTCTTGATTGCGGTGTAGAGACCGATCCGGTCGATCTCGAACCGGCGCTGCATGTCAAGGGCTTGCTTCTTGACCCCTGGGTGCAGCATGTGGTGGTGCCAAGCTTCACATAGCTCGAGCACTCGGGACTCTGGGACCAGCAGCTTACCGTTCCGGTAGAGCTTGCCATCTTCCTCGGTCAGCCCCTTTGGCCACTTCTGCCCGTCATCAGGGTCGGTCACAGCCCTATACTCGGCCGCAAAGGCCTCAGACTTAGTGTAGTCGTCGGTCCAGTCGTCCTGGAGGCAAGACTCAGGGAGGAGGTGCTTGTCGGACTCAGCTCCATCAGGGGCGAGTACTCTGACCGCTCTGCCCATCCTCGTTCCGAGGGGGGCATCCGCAGCCATGACGACGAAGCATCTAACACCCTCCTCCTCCATCAGGCGCTCCATTTCAATGATCCTCTTGGCTTCAGCGGTCTCAGCCTCATCGCCATGGGCAGAGACATCCGTCATGCCCTTGCTGGCGGGATAGGCCCACCTGCTGAGACAGTCCGCGGCGGTGTTGTCCTTACCAGGAACATACACAACCGTGAGGTCGAACTTGGCCAAAGTCTCATGCCATCTTGCCCGTCGGGAGGCGGGACCAGAGGGGGTGTACACGTGCTCCTTGTGCCACGACTGTAGACTCTGATGGTCGGTGCAGACGGTGACGGGATGGAGGGCTATGTACCCAGCCCATTTCCTGAGAGCCATGACGATGGCATACGCCTCCTTTTCTCGCGGCGTCCACGTCCGTCTCTGGCCTTCCGCCAGGACTCGGCTCCAGAAGGCCACGGGCACGTGCCTCCCATCGTCAAGCACTTGTTCCAACACAGCACCAACGGCGTAGTCGGAAGCGTCGGTGCGCAGGACAAACCCTCGGTCGGGATCCACGAGGTGCAGACCCACTGCGGATAGCAGCGCCTGCTTCATCCCCTCAAAGGCTCGGTCGGACTCAGCAGTCCAGACCAGAGCCTTCTTGGACCCCTTCTTGGTCTCCTCTCGGTTGCCCTTGAGCATGGTCGTCATGGGGGCTGCATACTCGGCATACATCTTGATATACCCCGAGTAGTAGTTGCAGAACCCCAAGTACGCCCGCAGCTCAGAGACCGTTTTGGGCTTTTCCCAGTGCTCGATAGCAGCCACCTTGCCAGGTATGGGCTTCCGCTGCCCGTTCCCAATCACGTGGCCTGCGAAGACCACCTCGCTTACCGCAATGGTGGCCTTGTCACTGCTGCCCGTGAGTTTGTGCCGAACCAGAAGGTCCAGCACTCGAGTGACGACCCTCTCACGTGCCTCCAGGAGCTCCTCGTAGCTCATACTGGGGTCCCCGGACGCGATGATCACGTCGTCCACGAAGGGGTCCGCACAGTCACGCACCGGCTCAAGCAGGTTCTCCAGCATCCGCTGAAAAGCCGCAATGCCGTTGGTAACGCCCATGGGCATCACCTTCCACTGGAGAGGTCCAAGTGGGGTGCTCATGGCTGTGCAGGCACGGGACTCCTCGGCGAGAAGCATCTGATGAGAACCATGTTTCAGGTCAATCACCGTGAAGATCCTCCGCCGGTGTTGTTTTTGCAGCATGTCCTCAATGAGGGGCAGCGTATAGCTGTTGTGCTGCGTTTGGGCGTTTAGGCCGCGGTAGTCGACCACCAGCCGCCACTCACCGGCCACCTTCTTGGGGACGACGAAGCACGGAGAGGCCCATTCGGAGTGGCACGGCTCGAGCCAGCCTCTCTCGATGAAGTCACGGAGGATCTTCTCCATGGCCTCCTTCCTCTCGCCCCTCAGGGCAAACCCCCGGTGCCGATACACACGGGGGTCCTGCTTCAGTCGTATCTTGGCCTCGCCATACGGTCCACGCACTGGTGGGGGAATCACAGGTTTTCCGCTGAAGAAGGTATCACCATACTTCTGCTGCAGCCTGGCCCTCAATGCCTGGATCTTGGGGCAATAATCGGACTCCGCCTTGGCTTTTCCGGGCACCTGGACCACTGAACTTACTTGAGGGGTAGCGACCCCGCTCGGTATCGGCTCAGGTGGTCTTCCCAGGTGGCCCAAAGGGCCATTTCTGGTCTTGCCTCGGAATAGATCGCCGTAGGTGGGTGGGTCACCGCCGATTGGCTCGTCCTGGCTGGACATGTGGTCCAGCACCCTCTGCACGAAGGTGTTCCCATCATAGGAACCAGAGACGATCGAGTCCACTTCCCACCAGGCTTTGTCCTGGCGCTTGCCCTCACGCTGGCTTCCCCAGTCGTGAAAGGGCTGATCCATATACCCCTGAACCAGATCCAACTCCTCTTCTGTGAGGGGGTCTTCCGATTCTCCGATGTCAACAGGGGAAACCGCAAAGCATTGCCGCCATGGCTCCGCTATGATGCGGTTGACACACACGAAGTCCGTGGTATCGGCCTGATCAAGGCCCCCATCCACATAGTGGAATTCTGTTGGCCATCTCTGGGGTGGCATGGGCTGTCCCTTAGCGTCCTGATAGACACTCTCTCCAGCCGGTAGGACGACCTTGTTTAAGGTCATGTTGGTCAATGAGACCACCCAATGTCGGGTGCTTTCCTCCTCGGTGCATCCCATAGGAACGACCAGCACTGCCTTGGAGCGGTCCTTGCGAATCTTCGCTACCGCCCTTGGAATGTCCCATCGGGGGCAATGGATCCACATCAAGCCCTGATGCGGACCCCAGTGCTTCTTCCACACGGAGTCCTGGGCGCTCCAGTACTTCTCACAAACCCGAAGATGGGCGGAGGTTCCTGAAGAGAACGCATCCAGGGCCAGATCCGAAGCTTCCAGGTCCGCAACCACTCGGCTCGCCACTTCCGGCCTTACGCCGTCCTCCTGGTTTGCTGGCCCAGTTGGCTCAGTGCCCAGCGCGGCCACTTCGAGCTGATTGCGTTCCGGGTGGATCCATTGGCATTCCACATGGTGCTCAGGTGACGAAAGCCACGAGAGCTGGTGGTCCTGGTACAGGGTCATTGAAGCCTGGGCCGGGAGAACGCCGGAGTCCGTCTCCATCATGAAGTCGTACCCAACGATCATGTCCCAGTCCATCTCGGCCTCGTAGAAGCGACCTTGCAGGAGGATTTCCTTGCCGAGGTCTGGGCGGCTCAGCTCACGGTGGTTCACGAACTGCAGCCCAATGGCCGCTTCCTTCGTGCCTCCCACCATGTACTGGCCGTTCGCCACCTCCAGCCTGACAGGTTTCCGACTGTCGGTCAAACACTCTGGCGGAAGTAGGCCAGCCTTGACCAAGCTGACCTGAGCTCCCGTGTCGACCAACACGTCGAAGACCTTCTCCACTTCCCCGCATAAGGCACGGACCTTAAGATGCAACTGCCGCTCACGCCCCACTCGGCGCACGGCGTGCAAGCTCAGGATCTCCGGCCTTTCCAGAAGCTCAACAAGCGACTGGTGCAGGTTGTGGACAATGGGCTCAGGCTGCCCATCTGCAGCATCCAGCTGCGGTCCGGGTGATCCTCCGATACTCTCGGATAGATCTTGAAGCACACCGAATACATTCTTGGTCGCGAAGGATGGACAGGTGCAAGGGTTCGTGCCTTCACTTGCCCTCACCCCGCCACCGCGACTGGGTGCCGGACCGGGCCTTCTGCCCGCGGCAGTCCCCTTGTGCTTATCGTTTCCCGACGGGGATGGTGTGGCGCTTCCCACGACACCATCCTGCGACCGCCCTAGCTGGGGCCCTTGGCTGCAGAAGCTCCGCTAGGGGGCGTCGGTAGTGGTAGTAGGGGTACTCTCCTCCGCGTCAACCTCGTTGACACCCTTCTTCCGTCCCCTATTCCTAGGCTTCTTGTCCTTGTCCTTGTTCTTGTCGTTCTCGTTGTTCTTCTTGTTCTTGTTGTCCAACCTGGGGACCCAGTTCCTCTTGATCTCCTGGATCTCCTTGGCCAACTCGGTCCCCACCGACATCAGCTTGGAGATCTCGTCCTTGTCCACCTCCACTTTGGCTTCCCGGATACCTGCAGGTGCACGCTTCTTCAACCCGTGCGCCTTCTTGTAGGCCTCCGTGTCGGCCTGGTGGATGGGGCATGTCTGGTGGTCATGGTTGAAGCCTTGCTTCCTCCCATAACACACGAAACAGCCCTGAGGGTGAGCTCGTATGAACTCTCCAAAGGACAGCGGAGGGTTGCCAATGCGACGAGGGTCCTTCTTCTCCTTCTTCTTCCAACCCAGCTGCAGGGGCTTCCAGCTTCCCCGGTTGCTCCCCGCGTTCAGGTTGTTCGCCAGGAAGGCACAAACGGCCACTTCGGCGGGCTCATCGTCGTCGACATCGTCGACGAGAGCTTCATCGCCATCGGCTCCCGCTGAGTCCATGGCAGCTTCCCCGCCAGGCCCCTCGCCAACGTAGTTGACGTCACGATCGCCGGGCCTCAACCCGCGGGTGTGGTGGAGGTTCCGGTACTCCTTGAGCACCTCCTCTCCAACCCACAGCAGGATCTCGTCGCGGCTCATCCGCGCCGGGATGGCCTGCAGGCGGATGGTTTGGCCGCTCACGTCACACTCGTCAAGGCGCCACATCGCGGTCTTCTCGCGATCGCCCGAGACGGTGATGAGGAGAGCGTTCCGCAGGGAGTGCCGTTTGACATCCCGGGCCACGTTCTTCCTCGTCCAAGCCACCACGTTCGTATGATACTCTTTGGGGAGCATCATCTTGACCGTGTGGTTGGACCTGGCCCTCTTGGCTTCCTCTTTGGTGACTCTCTTGATCCATGCTTCCGGCAGCATGGAGAGCAGGCAATGAAAGTGCTGGCCTAGGTCGTGGATGGTGCCGGAGGGCTCAGGGCCGGCAAGACCGGGGGGGCAGGCACGCGAGGAGTCGACCTGAACGCTGCTGTTGGGGGCAGAACCGGATACACGGACACCAACGGAGGCAAGAGCGGCGACAACGGAGGCAAGATCCATGCTGATTGTTATCCGGCAAAAAATCCCAGTCTATGAAGAAAATTGATGCGGATGATCCTAAGTACATCTGAGTGTCCATATCTATCTGAAAAGATTTATATAAATCCGATTGTGAAAAAATATTTGGCCGATCTGGCTCGCGCACGCGTGTCAGCGGCAAATGGCGATTCCGGGTAAATGATCGGAACGCGGCGGATTTACGATGAATGGACCGCGGAATCAGATCCGGCACATCAGAAATATATAGGTCTGATCCTGAGACTGAGCTGCGGGGCGGCGATTCCGCCGAAGCAGAGAAAATGACCAAAATGTAGCCAATCTGGGGCAGATCTGTGAAAATCTGAGCAGATGGGGGTTAGCCGCACTTACACTCCCCCTCCAAAAACACACTGGGGTGTGTCGCTACGTCAACAAAGAACGTAGTGCGGGTAAGTCCCAGAAAAAAATAGAGATGTAGCCTCGATGGGGCGAAATCTGCTTGATCTGACCTGATTTGGGCTGAATTGGCACTGAATCAGGATGGATGAACCTGAAATGAGACAGAATGAGGAGTGACGAACAGTCCTCCGGGCAGTAAAACATTAGGTTAAGGGCTAAAAAGCATGTAAACGTATCGAGAATCGATACCAAACCATGCACTGGTTGAGAATGAGGTAGATTATTGATGGATTGAGTGGGAGAATCAGGAAATGGAGTGACATCTCGGCGCTCTGGCACAGTTTAGCTGTCGCGGGCACGCTACGGTGTCCTCCACGTACTCTACATCGTGTTACTCCCGCTTTTCTCGTTCTGAAAAGTGCAGCATGTGCTTCAGATTTGGCGCATCTGGTGGATGATCACAAGATTCAGCAAGATTGAGAATCAATTTGAGCAGAGATGAAGGAGATGAAACAATCACAGAGAGGGAAAACAAATACAAATGTAGTCTACAGGTCCTAAGTGAACAGAAAAACATCAGCGTCAACGAAGTTAGGCAAAGCCGTAAACAGATCTTCGAGGAATGAGAGGAGATGACAAGGAAATCAACCTAAACTGTCCTAAAATGAGGAAATTCCCTAAGATGAAGGTGAAATGAAGCGGAATGTCTAGAACTGAAACTACTAACACCTTCGTTTAGACTAGAGTTAATATATATTGTCGTTTATTCAGCTCAATTGTGCTTTCCGGCACGTTGGTTCGCGAGCATCCAACAGATTCCATGAAAGTGTGGATCATGTGATGATGCATCATGATGGGACATGATGGCCCTGGATCCTTGGCATGTAACGCGCCGAAGGTTCGCTGAAGGCGCTTTACTGACAGTATATAACTGAGAGACACCGAATAGTCCTTTATTTACAGTGGCGACGGTGTCAATCGACTTGGACAAGGCCCATCTTTCGATTGAGTCCCACAAGACACTTGGATTCACCATTTTCGACAGTTTCAGGTCGGATTGAGCTCACATTGGCGTCTGCCAAAAATACACTGAAGCTTACGGAAGCTCTGAGGTTCGAGAGGTTGCTGTTAGAAGTCCCTGGAGCTCCTATATGAAGGTTGTCTGAACAATTGACGTCGGGGTTTTGCTGCAACAGTGCAAGGATGATGGACAAACCTGAGGAATTCAAGGTAAATTCAAGGAATCTGGATCTGAATCTGGACTTTGGCTTCAGCATCACGGCAAATGAAGGTAAGATCTGAGTTCCTGGCGTCGCATCTAGTGCAGCCAGTACTACAGGGGGTGCCTGTAGGGGTGAATGTCGCCGACCGGCGTTTTTACTATGTACATTTGCTTCCATCTGCACGAGTAGCCAAATTCCAAAGATGCACAGACCAACAGAGACAAGATTACCCCGAATCTGCCTGAATTAAGCCTGAGTTTGGTTTTTTCTGGACCAGGAGCACACTCCGTGGCTTTCGGCAGCGTGTCTACACCTTGTCTGCCGAACGGAGACCAAAGAAAAGTTGATTGACGTCAAATTATCAAACATTCGCAGTTCTCCACCTCATGTCGTAATCAGGAAGAATGAACAGTGGATTGAGCAGAATGTGGTTTTTTCAAGTCGTCAGAACACTCACATTGGAATAAGTGGTTGGCGGGGCGAGGCTGGAGCTTTTGTAGGAGTTGGACATGCAAGGGTTTCGAACCTACACCCTTGAGCCCTAGCGACGAGTGCCATGACGCCCTGGACTAGACGACTGTTACCCAGATTATGGCGTCGGCGACTCAAGTCACGACGGGTCTCCCTCAATTCGGCCAAGCACGAATACATGTGACCACCAACCTGTCTGGTGGGGCCCTCGTACGGCTTGGGCGCTGCAAATCAGCGGCCGAACTCGAAGCTTGGTCCTCATTTGGCTCCTGGGCTGGCCTGACCGCAGGAGGGGGGATCGACGGATCAGCCCTGGAATGTGGCTGCTGAGGGCCGTAAAAGGCTGGATCTCGATTCACCAGAGGTCTTTTTCCGTCGCTCTCCACCTGTCTGTCGGGTTTCGACAGACAGTCTGTCAGGAGTACGCCAATTTCGGGGTGCTTCTTGAGGAAGTCGATGAACCCCTTGGTGTACCCATGGACAAAAGAATGGGCTGGTTCCCAGTTGTTGTGACTGGAATCAAAGCCCCTCCACTCACATAGAAATTCCCATTCGCCCTTTTCGTCACGTCTTGCTTCTAAAATCCTCTTGAGTTCGTACTTCCCCCCTTCTATGACCCGATCGGACAAAAATTTCGAAGTCCAAAAAAGGGGTTTAACCCGATCCTTGGGGGAGGGGATCTCTCTCTTGAGGCGATCGCCTGAAACTTCAATTTCCCTGCTGACATCCACACGAATCCTCCACCTGTTCTCACCTAGACGCGCTGTAACAGCGAATGGCCCCTCCCACAAGGGAAGAAGCTTATCATCTCTGTCCAGGGTGGTTTCGGATTTTCGAAGCCAAACTCGATCATCGACTTCAAAATTGTGGGGGTTTTTTCGGCCTTGATTCTGGACCCAAAGCCAGTCAGCTTGATGCTTGTCGATTAATTTCGAGACAGTTTTTTCTGCTCGTTGGATTTCGTCCAAAAACAACGAAGCATCCTTACAAGGGCGAGGACTATTCAACGGCATGTTCCACCAACACTTCTTTCGTCCAAAGACAATTTCATTTGGAGAAAGGCCATGGTACAAAGGCGTGTTGTGGTAACGACGAAGCAATGCGAAGAGAACTTCAAGCCAATGGAAGTCTTTCTCACTGGCGAGCTCCTTACGAAGCATATTTATAATGGAGCGGCCGGCTCTTTCGCCAGGCAGCGCTCGATGTGAGTGGATTTCACATCTGAGGTGGTGGATTCCAAGGCGAGCACATAATTCCTTCCACCATTCGGAGGTGTACTCTTTGCCTGAGTCCGTAACCGCCTCGGATGGGACGTCCCAACCTCCCATCCAGGTCTGCGCGCACCATTTGGCGGCAGCTTTGCCAGTCATTGACTCGACGTTGCAAGGCAACACCTGAATGTAGCCAGAATGACGGCATTGTATAAGGAGCACTCCATTGACCTTTTTGTTGGTCCAATGGCACTCTTCGTCGTCGAGTTCACCAAGATGGAAAAAATCACTGGTGACTCTGTTAAAGAGGCGCTCCGGAATAGGATGTGGCCTCAGATGGCCGTGCTTCTTCGCGCTGGGGGGCGTCGAGACAGCACATTGGGCACATCCGGCGGCTACTTTCATACAATGAGTATATAGCCTTGAGCCGAACAACCTATGTTTAATCATCGACCATAATCTCCGGCCATGTGCGTGGGGGGACTCCCATTTGTGCCACCAGTTTAACACTCGGGGGGCCAGGGCGTCTGGTACGCACAATTTACCCTCCATCCACAGCTTCCCCCCATCCAACGAATATTCAGCATAAATTCCATCCTTGTGAGCATCTTTGGATTTGAGACTCTCAAAGACCTCTTTAAAAATGGAATCATGCAGATAATCGTTCGTCCAGTCACGGATGATAAGGGAATCTTTCGGCAGGGGTGGAGTTTTGGCCGGATCTCGACGCTTAATGCCCTGAATCAACCGAAATCCACTTACAGGTCGGGTATACTCGAACCGTTTCACACTCCCTGAGGAGGGATCGGTGACTTTCTCCACGACTTTCAGTGATTTGCTGATGATTTCATGAGCATGCGCCGGATCTGAGAAGGCCGTGATGTCATGACACGGTAATGCATGCTGTTTAACAGCGCATTGCATGCATTCACGTCGAATGAGCTTTTTTTCTTCTTGATCCCACTCGATTACGACGTGGCGGTCCTGCTCCGTACCATGGATGTTGGTACTTTGCAGCCCCTCTGAAGCGGGGTAAGCCCATCGGCTCAGAGCATCCGCTACCGTGTTGTGTTTTCCAGGTAAATATGATACATGGAGGTCAAACAGACTGAGAAATTCATGCCATCTGGCCCGTCGACCAGCTGGGCTCGCGACAGTATCAATGTGTTCGGTGGCCCAGTACTCCAGAGCTCGATGATCCGTTAGGACCTCGACTCGATTGGTGCCAACCCACGATTGGTACTTCTTCAGAGCGCAGATTATGGCATAAGTGTCTTGCTCACGCGGTGACCATTGCATCTGGCGTGGAGCTAGCTTCCGAGACCAAAATGCAAGAGGGTAATGATCACCTGTGGCTTCATCAACCTGTTCAAGGACAGCTCCGATCGCGTACCTAGAAGCGTCGGTTCTTATGTAGAAGGGTCGGTCGAATTTCGGCACATGCAACGTGGCGACTTCGCAGAGGGCCGCCTTCAAGTGATGGAAGGCCTCCTCGCACTCGTCAGTCCACTTGACACGAACCTTTGAACCTGCCTTGCCCGCATCTCTCCCTACCTTCAATAGTTTAGTGAGGGGGGCAGCAAATTTGGCATAATTCGGCACAAAAGTGTGGTAAAAATTGCAACAACCCAGGAATCCTCTCAATTCCGTGATCGTCTCAGGGCGCTTCCACTTCTGAATAGCGACGAGCTTCCCTGGACTGGGTCGTCGGGTGCCATTCTCAAGGAGAGAACCACAAAATTCGACTGATTTTAAAAATAGTTTTCCCTTCTTTGGCCCACAAATCAGCTGATTGGCATCAAGAATGTCCAAAACCTGGTTCAGCTGCTTTTCATGTAGGGCCACCAGCTCGGCTTCGGTCAGTCCCTCCCCCTCTGTCGCGATGATTATGTCATCTATGTACACACTCACGAAGGCACGAAGCTCAGGATGAGCTGTAAAAAGCACATCCTCCATCATTCTTTGAAAAAACGAAGGGGCGTTCTTCAGGCCCATGGGCATGACCGTCCACTGGACTGGGCCACATGGCGTGCACATACAGGTGAGAGGTCGGCTGTCCTTCCTCAACGGCATTTGGTGAAAGCCGTGACGGAGATCCAGCACAGAAAATAAACGACCTCCTGCCCTCTTGGCGATTTCCTCCTCAATGAGGGGCAGGGGATGTGAATCCGCCTTGGTTTCGGCGTTGAGGTTGCGAAAATCAACAACCATTTGCCAACCATCAATAGTGTTCTGGTCTGCAGGCGGCGGCTTCGGGACTGTGAAGGGTGCACAGCACCACTCGCTGGTCATACAACCCTCAAGCCAACCAAATTCCCTGAGATTTCTCTCGAATAGTTTTCCGAGTATCTCATGTTTCTGTCCATGGTTCTCATAAGGACGCTGTTTCTTCGCCTTGTACCCTTCACGAAGCTCGATGAAGGCTTCACTGAACTGTCCACGGACAGGGGGGTCTTTGATCAACTTCCCCGAAAGGGTTGTGTCCTTCCGTTCCTCAAAAATCTTGTCTCTTTTCTTGGAACACAACTCAGTGTCCACCTGATCGCCAGGAAATACTGTCGAAAAAACTTTGGCGATTTCTTCGGCCTTGGCAGGAAGAATCTTCTTACGGATGTCCCCAAAAAGGTCCGTATCAACTGCCTCTTGAAGATAGGTGGGTCGAGTGTCGACATTCCAGAGATTTTCTTCGTGATCCAGCTCCTCGAAAGGATCTATGAAAGCTTCCACACGGGGTTTTTCATAAAAAACTCTGAATTTGCGGCGCGAAGAAAATTTCTTTGTCGTCCGTGCGCCGTAGATTCTTTTGGATGTAGATCGTATTGGGGAAGAGGGAGACGAGGCGGATCCATTTGACGTTGGATCACCTTGGGCATCTGACGGACAAAAATCAGAAAAAATAGATTCATCATCAGTACCACGCTCAACCTCAGATTCAGACCCAACACAGGAATCAGTACTAGAATCAGCAGAATCAGAGTCAGAAAGCTTTCCATCCACCAGGAATGCAAGCGAACTCCAGGGCCGCTGTGGCAGGGGACCTGTGTCGTCCCTGGCATACAGCTTAATCTTCCTGGGAAGTTCGATGTAATCTACACAAATGTCTTGCAATTCCTGAAACCAAGGCTTGTCGTCCCACAAGGGCACAACTAAAATCGCCTGGGTTTTATCTTGCTTGATTTTGTGGATGACCTGCTGGATTAAGTGAAACGGAGGATTAATCCATAACTTCTTGTCCCATTTATGGGTCCAAGCGTCGCGAAAGTGCTTGTCAAAGCGCTTGTTCTCGCGGTTAGCAAAGGCATCATACTGTGGCCAAAAGGAATGGTGTTCATAAAAATATTCACAAATTGTATCGCGCCATTTGTCGACAACTCTGTAGGATGAAGAGTGCCAGCGCGAAGGGCGTCGTGGCTGGGAGTCCCTACGAAGACATTCTAACTCTCGGGAGTAATCGGCACTCCCATTCACCTCTGCAATGGTGACATCTTCGCCAAACTTTGGTGTAACCTTTTGCTTCAAAAATTGTTCTGCACTTTTAAACCCTGCGTGCAAAAAACGAAATTCGGGACGCTCCAAGGGACCGGAATCCAGCAAAAAACAACGCCGATGACCTAAGGGCGCTACCCTGTTCTTGCGAAGCCAAGGATGGCCCAAGTAAAGGTCATACTTTATATCGGCACGATAGAAGTAGTCATCCTTAAGGATAACTTCCTCCACATTGCCTTCTTCCCAAAGGTCTTGGGCGACCAAATGAGTTGATATATAACAACCGCGTTGCCCACCTGCGAGAGAATGTCCAGAAACTCCCTCGAGGGTAACAGGATGAGGCGAATCAAACACGCAGTCGTCAGGCAAAAAAGAATTGGATTGGAGATTTACCTCCGATCCATTGTCACACAAACAAGTGGCGAGGTGGAAATTGCCCTTGCAATCAGAGACCCACAGCTTTGTGACAAACTGACGGGCCCTGTGCTTGGACTGTACACCAACCTCGTCCACTACAACAGAAGGATCCGCTGCCGGATCCAGGGGAGAGGAGACAAGCGACCCTACATCAAGTAGTGGTCGAGAAGGAATCTGGGGATCATGCCTGAAATCGCCTAGGGAGGGGCGATTTTCGTGGCTCCCCTAGGCGTTCTGACCTCCAGTGGCTGCGTTAAAATTTTGGACACTCCCTGATTCGTCGACCCACTCATCTTGGAGCGGATCATCTGCTGGATTCAAGGCATTTAATTCATAATCTCGGTCCGCATCGGACACCTGATCTGCACCTGAGACCTGATCCACACGATGGTTGCCCTTTCCACGTCCACGGCCACGGCCGCCGGATGATGGACCTCCACCGTCGCCACGCCCTCTGCCCTTACCAGAGGAAGGGGTTCCCGAAGGATTTCCCTTACCTTTACCCTGGAATCCTGGAGCATTTCCCTTGTTTGCACCGGATTGAAGGGTTTGGCCTGGATTTCGATTTCCGCCTCCGGCGTTGCTATTGGGATTTTTCTGGCCGTTCGGTTGCCCACCGGAGCCGGATGGAGTCCGATTTCCTGTGCCTTGGGACCCGCCAGGGCCTCCAGGATTTTTGTTTCCACCGGAGGGGGTCGGATTCCCTTTTCCAGCCTTCCCACCATGCACCTGTCTGTCATTCCTGTCTGAATTCTGCAAATTACTGATATTTTCACCAATCACCTTGTGATCGTAAGGAGACCATCGGTGATTATCAGTAGAATGCGTCTTAGCTCGGTTCGTAGAACCTAAAAGAAGGCAGATGCTACAGTGCTGCTGAACATTCCGGGTGTCATTCACCTTTTTGTTGCCCTTTTGGGCCCCATTTTGGGTGTTTTGCTGGGTATTCTTGTTTCCCCCAAGACCCTCATGGAAATTCTGGTTGGCGGCGTCGGCGAGCCGCTCAACCTCCTCCCAGAGTTCCTTCGGGGTGTACGAAAACACCCAGTTTTTGGCCTTCAGGCGCTGGCCATGGAAGCTTACTCCCCTGTTGAGGACTTGGACAAACAAGTCCCGATCCTCGTGTTCATGAAACTTGATTTTCCACGTCTCCTCAGTGAATTTCACCTTGGAGAAGGACGTGGGGGAGCACTTTTGAAGTGCCTCCCTGACGGAAAACTTGTTGGCAGAGGCATCGAAGCCTTCCACCTCCGCCCACCAGGTCTTGACCTTTTCTTCGGACTGTTTGTTCCGAAGGGTGGCGGCAGTTTCTGAGGGGATCTTGTCAAAAATCAGACTTTTCAGCTCGGCACTAGAAAGTTTTTCGCCTGAATGTTCAGCTTCTTCCACTAAATTCCAGAAGCGCTGTTTTTTGTCTTGCACTTCGTGCAAAATTAATCGCGAGAATGAAGGAAAATTCTTCAACATTTGGTGGTAGTGGTCCTCTGGCAACCGGGATCCACGTACCTCCAACTGTTCCCACACCTCATCAAAGGTAAGGGGGGAACTTGTATCCTCGCGATCACTCCAAGTCCTGAGCCAAGTGTTGGCCGGCGCTCCCTCAAGGCAATCCAAAAGGGCCATCAGGAACTGATCATCTTGGAGTTTTTGAGTCTTAACCCACAGTTTAAATTCCCGTTGGAAATGAGGCCAACGTCGGGGGTTCCCATTATACTTCGGTTGCTTGGCAACCTGACGAAGTCGCAAGGAAGTAGGATTAAGAAGCGAATCCAGCCCAACACCGGCCGTAATGGCTGACACCTTGGCGGCATCATTCGCCACACCCGCTCCGGCGAGGGTCTGGGCGAGCAACAGCTGGGCTAAGGTATTGGAATCAGCAGCAGGAGGGGCAGTACGGGAGGCAGTTCGCTTGGCATTCTGAGCCTCAGTCCTAGCCTTCGCCGTCCTACTCTCAGAACGAGAGATTTTAACCCTTTCCTTTAGCTTGGTCCTGCTGATCCTTGCATCGGTGGTCCTGGAGTCCACCGAAGGAGCAATTGAAAAAATTTCTGTCGCCTCCTCCGACGGCTCTGTTGCTTGTTCCACCGATGAGGCGCCCTCAGACCGCATGTGCGTCTTGAAAAGATTTTTTATTCCCAGCGTTTCAATGATGAGGTGCATTTGATCTTCGAGCGTTTGCAGCTCAGCATCTCGCTGGAATCTGCAGGAGCAGTCGGCAGGACAGTACATGCCGTGTCCTGAAGGGCCTGAGCAGGCTGTCGGACCGCTGATCTCGGTGGTCCGCAGCCAGGAGTCCACTTGGGGAGCTCCTTCAGCCCTGATTTCCAGGCTTGCCTGCCTGGCCGCCTCTAAAATTCCCTCCTCAACCGCGGCGGCTAGATCGTCGCGGATGGAAACAGGGGGATGAGGGGCGGAGGGCCCGGGAACGGGTGCCTTGGCCTTCTCCTTCGGGAAGGGGCTTGCCTCCCAGATCTGCAAAAAATGGCAAAAGAGTCATCTTCTTGAGAACGCCACCACATCCTGGTATTAATTTCGTCCTGAAGGAGGAAAAAATATTCCGTTAAAAAATCAGAGGCGATTCTTTCTTGTTCGATCAGCTTAGACGTGGCTAAGTAACAAAGGGCCTCAAGGGCCTCAAGGTTACGGGTCACTTCTGGGGACAAATGGTCGCCCCAGTGTGCCCAAGAGGCTGGTCGATTATAGCTAGGTACCTCACCTGGACCACCCATCTCAATGTCGTTCAGATCGGCGTCCAAGGTCTCAAATGTTGGACATCCGTAAGGAATGTTGGTACCTGTCAGCTCCGTAAGCTCCACCGGAGCGCTGCCATCGTCGTAGGCCGGCGGATTCCAGCTGCTCGATGGCCAGTTTCGACTGGGATTATGGTAATCTGGGTCTCCACAGCTGCTGATGTGCGCCCTTCTTGGGCAGCTTGGACTTGCGCAAGGCATTCCTCTCAAGGCCTCGTTCCCACAGCACCAAGGCAGTGTAATCGTTACTTCTCCAGAAGCGGCGGGGTCTACGGGGCCGTCCTGGGGAGCGGGCTGTGGATAGGATGCCACTGAAGCAACATTCAGGTAGCCTCTGCTACCATGAAAGTGCTGCCCTAGGTCGTGGATGGTGCCGGAGGGCTCAGGGCCGGCAAGACCGGGGGGGCAGGCACGCGAGGAGTCGACCTGAACGCTGCTGTTGGGGGCAGAACCGGATACACGGACACCAACGGAGGCAAGAGCGGCGACAACGGAGGCAAGATCCATGCTGATTGTTATACGGCAAAAAATCCCAGTCTATGAAGAAAATTGATGCGGATGATCCTAAGTACATCTGAGTGTCCATATCTTTCTGAAAAGATTTATATAAATCCGATTGTGAAAAAATATTTGGCCGATCTGGCTCGCGCACGCGCGTCAGCGGCAAATGGCGATTCCGGGTAAATGATCGGAACGCGGCGGATTTACGATGAATGGACCGCGAAATCAGATCCGGCACATCAGAAATATATAGGTCTGATCCTGAGACTGAGCTGCGGGGCGGCGATTCCGCCGAAGCAGAGAAAATGACCAAAATGTAGCCAATCTGGGGCAGATCTGTGAAAATCTGAGCAGATGGGGGTTAGCCGCACTTACAAGGCGAGCCTGCTCGTCACCCTCGTTCCAGTCCTCCACGTTGCGACGGAAGAGGGTGTATTGCCCCCGGAAGTCCCGCCAATCTCGTAGGCGGATCTCCCGTCCATCATGCTGAAGCTTGATGGACTTCCACCGCTTGGCAGCCACCTGCGGAGCGTCCACCCGCTCCTGCTCGTTGAGCCACTTCTTGGCTTCCTTGAGGGTCTTGATCTTCCCCTCCTTGGTCGCCACGAAGTATAGCTCTTGGAGCACTTCCGGCAGGCGGTACCTGAACCGTCTGAAGACATATTTCTCCGCATCTGCGGGATCCATGTCCTCAGTGACGGTCACCCCCCAATCGTCCAGCTTCTCCAAGAAGCGGTCGAGGTTGAGGGGGTTGCCATCGTACATGGGGGGCTTGATGTCCTTCAGGTCTTCCCACACGGCGGCATCCGCGGCCTTGGAGACCATGAACGCCGGCCGCGAGGTCGACCGAGGTTCCCATCGGCCTCTCCCACGGACTCCCACGGCCGCCACTTGCATCTCCTCCACGGAATCTGCGTGGCTACGCCGTGGTTCCACCATGTACGCTGAACCTAGATGTTCACGCCGTACTCCCTCCATGTATGCCTCCTCATCACGGCGCCGGCGGCTGCGTTCAGCGGCCTCCCGTCGTAGACCACGTGGCGGGGTAATGCCGAACTCCTCCAGGTCCAGGTCCAGGTCCTCACCTCCGCCGACATCCCACTTCACGTCTCCTCTGGGGACCTCATCCCTGAGTCCGCCATAACGTCCACCAGCCATTGGGATTGGCTCCGGGGCTGGTGCGGGGCGTCGGGGGCGTACCAGTGTCCGCGGTGGAGCACGGCGGTTGTGGTACTTCGCGCTGAGCCACTCATCACGCCAATCCTCACTGCCACTGCTGGGCGGCACGCGCTCGTTGCGGCGGCCGCTGTGGTGAGAGGGGGCGCTGAGAGAGGGGGCACTGGCGCTGGGGCGACTCCTCCGGGCTCCGCCAGGGGCGTGGGGTCTGCCTGGACCTGGTCCGGGTCCCCCGCCGTCGTCCGACGAGCTAGACTCCAGGGGTGGGTGGTCGCTGCCGACGCTCCCACGGCGGCTTCCAGCACGTCCAACCTCTGCTGCAGGCCGCTGATGACCTTGTTCAGCGACCTGACCTCGCCCCTGGCGATGTCCAACTCCCTCTGGGTGGCAGTGGCGACCTTGGCGCTCTTGACCATCTCGATCTTGGCGATGTCCAGCTCCCTCTGTGCGCCCGCGGCGACCCTGGCGATGCGAGTCATCTCGCCCTTGCCCGTGTCAACCTCGCCCTCGAGGGACTGGACCCTCCTGCGGAGGTGGACAATCCACCGCCAGGTGGAATCCGGGTCGCCGTTCCCTGGTGGGTCGTCGGGGTCCCCAGGGGGTCCTCCAGGAGGGCCTCCGCCGGGTCCGCCCGGTCCAGGGGGTCCTCCCCCGCCCGGTGGTCCGCCTCCAGGGGGTCCACTTGGTGGGCGTCCTCCAGGGGGTCCTGATGGTCCTCCGCCAGGGGGTCCCACTGGGTCTCCGCTGGGTCGCCTCGGTGGGTCCGAGGATGGGCTCTTCATCATGTAGTCGAAGTCCATGTCGTCATCCTCGTCCATGTCGCCCCACCTGGGCGTCTCGGTCCCGCACGCGGAGGACTCCGAACTCCGGTAGGGAGGAGGGAGATCCTCATCCTCACCTTCCGGCTCCATGGGGACGTCTCCGCCTCCTCCGCCAGCCACTCCTCGGCGATGTCGGCGGCCTCGTTCATCCCCGTCGCTGGCGGTGAAGAAGGGGTCGGAGTCGTGGGGGTGTCCGCCCGCTGGTCTCCGTGACCTCTCGGGGGTCTTCCCCTTACCCTTCCTCCGTCGGTAGGCAGTGGGGCCACTGCTCCCACTGCTGCCCGTGTCCACCTCCTCCGGATCCAGCGCCATCCTGGAGGAGGCGTCCCCTTCGAAAAGCTTTCGAAGGGTCTCCACTCGGGATCCTCCCGGGGGAGTCTCGCGGCGGAGCTTGGCCCCCCGCCTCCGCCATTGTGGCGGCCGTGGCTGCGGCAGCTCGCCCTTCGGCCTCCTCCCGGGCACGAGCCGCCTCGGCTTCCCGGGCCTGCTGCAGCCGCGCCTTCTCTGCTTCCAACGCCGCCAGCTCCGCCTCCGTCTTGGCCCTCTCCTCAGCGACCTTCCGTCGCGCGGCCTCGATGGCGTCCTTCCTGGCGGCGTCCGCCTGGGCCTTAGCCGTTGCCTCGGCATGGGCCCTTTCCTCCGCCTCCTTCTTTGCCCTCTCTTGGGCAAGCGCCTCTTCCAGCGCCTTCACCTGGGCCTCCTTGCAGGCAATGGCCTCCTGGGTCAGGCGGGCTTCCTCGGCGGCTGCCGCCACCTCACCCTTGACCTGGGCAGTCGCTGCCTCATGGGCGGCTGCGGCTGTGAGTCCGGCCGCAATGGCCGCCACGGTCGAGGCGTGGATGGCCATGCCATGCTCCCACTCCGCAGCCTCCTGCTGGGCGATGCCGGCGGCGCCCTCCATGGCAGCGTTCTGCTGCGTGGCCCGTTGCCGGGCAACCCGAAGGTTGCAGGGCACCCCACAGGCACGCTCCCAAGCGCGCGCCACGTCCCTTTGGTCGGGAGCGACGCTGCTGCTGGAGCTGGCCTGGTCGGCCGGCATCCTCCCGCGGTGGGCCGACTCAACGTCGCTGCTGGGGCCTGACTTCCTCAGGTGCAGCTGACGGGGCTTGGCCTTGGCCTGCTTGGCGACTTGGAGGAAGTCGCCGAGGGTGGTGTGGCCGGGGTGGTGACCACCACTGGTCCGTTGGGGACTGCGGGCCGGGGTTCCGCCCTTGGCGCCTTGGGCAGCTTCGGCGGCCAGGGACTCCTGGTACTCCCGCCACTTCCTGTCCCGCCTCCTGTCCCCGGCGGACCGCTTCTCCTTCCCCGGAGACGCGCTGCTGCTGCTGCCCTGCAGCGTGCGCTCGCTCCCCGGTTCCGGGAAGTTCTTCTCGATCATGTCCCACATTAAGACGTTGATCGTGGCGCCCGACGGGTACTCGTTGGGCTTCTCGTCCTCCTCAATCCCGTCGGGGCGCAGCCCTTCGCCGGGCCTGTCTGGCCGGGTCCAGACCCTCCAGCGCCTCTGGCGGAAGCGGAAGGCGAACCCTTCCACCCGCAGCCAGTCTTCGACTGACTGCAGGGGGTCGCGGCCCATGTCCTCGCGGAGCTCAAAGCTCCCGGGCGTGCCACCTTCGCACTGGGGGTGGCTGTGGCGGTGGTGCTGGTCCCACACCAACCCACGCAGTTGGCGCACCGCATGGGGGTGGGGCCGCGGCCACGTCTTACCCGCTTCTTGCCAGTTTACCATGGCAGCGGGGGGCGTACTTGATCTTGAGGTCCTTGGTGGTGGTTGTTGAAGCGGTTGCTCCGGTGTGGTTGTGGAGGTGGGTGACGCGGCTGGTGAAGCTTGGTGTGCGGCCTTGCTGGTCGGCCGATGGGACTCGCTGATGAGGGAGTCCTGGTCTGTCCACCTCCTTTACGGTCGCGGCGCTTCCGTGGTCGTTCAGGGCGATGCTCTGGGTGGCGCTGCGGGCTCCGTAATGGTCTTGGAGTCCTCGGGGTTGGGGTGCTGCTCGTACCCCTCGAAGGCCCCGAGTGGCACACGGAGGCTGGGTAAAGCCGCGGCGGTGAAACGCTTTTGACGCGTTCCCGTGGGGGGCCTGGCCACGGGACGCTGCGGTGACACGCACAGGCAAGCAGGCAGGCAAAGCACCGCGCTCACAGGGGCATCATTACGCTCGTGTCATGAGACAAAGCCCTTTCAGGATCCTTGCCACTCTGCAACGAGGGAACAAAAGTATGTACAGCAACACATCAGGATATGTACACATGGGGTTAAGACTGGACTGGGGTATGGGCATCACAGGTCAATAGACACTCAGTCCCAACTCATATCCCAATCCCAGGTCCGACCCTCTCAGTGGCTGGTGGGGGCGGGGGCTCAAACACAACCCATGCCCTGCTCAGTCCGGACCCTGAAACCCTGCCAATAGGGGAGGTGTCCCGCCCAGCCACAGGCGAGTTCCTGGAAACCAAGGAACTCCAAGGCCAACCGACAGTGGCTCCCTATGCTCCCTTAACGGCAGGTCCCAACTCCCCTCTGAGCTAGAGATATGGCCCCGCCATTATCCCCTAGGAGTTGGTAGCTGAAAATGGGCTGTTTCAGCCCAAACTGACATTAGCTCAAAAATCTCCAAAATTGACCCCTCGTCCGGACCCACCAGAGGTAGGAACGAGGCAACTGACCCTATGCCCTTCGAGTACAAACTCCCTGGAGCCCTCACCCAGCCTGGTTCCCTCTGAGGTCCCGGCATCAGGGCACCACGGGTTCGTCAAGTGGGGTCATGATGCCAGAATCACCAAAATTGGCATCATTCTCACGCGTGGTTCGCCCAGCCAGGGCAAGGCCAATAGCTCACAGGATAGGAGGCAGGACCTAAGATCGATATCTGAGTGCACAACTTGGAATTAGGTCCGGGCTCCTCATGGGCATAGAGATGTGGGGCCGCCAATTGACCACACGGGGGGGTGAAATTGGGGTCCCAAAAGGGGGTCATTTTCGCTGCTCGAAATGAGCCAAAATTCGGGGGTGCTCCCAAAAGTTTATCTCCACGCCGGCTCGGATCCGCCATTCCATACGCAATCCATGGGGAGTCCAACGGACACTCCCATGCCCTTGGCTCTCAAAGATCTCCATGCCACTCGGCGTGGTGACAATCCCAATTGGGTCCACAAATGCCAAAATGGCAAAATCATCCACACTCACTTTGGGCTAGCACCTTGACGAAGGTTGCTCCGCCTCGCCCACGTGGTGTGCGAGCCATGGGGACCAATGTCCATATCACCCATGTCATATATGGTCCATTGGTCCATGCGTCCGGCGTGCACGAGGGGGCTGAACATGGTGCACGGCGGGCAGAAAATGTGGAAAATTGCTCAAAATGGCCGAAAATGCGCACACTCATGGTTGGGGCAAATGAGGCACATGCCCGACTTCGACCGGAGTGTGCCATAGGATTGGTATCAAGTCATATGCGTCCAACATATCTTTTGGGCGTCGCCCCACCCCTCCGGTTTTGGGAATGGCAGGGTTGCCAAGTGAGCCCATGATTTGGGATAGTCCCAAATCGCCAACATGGCGGCCACGGTATGCCAAGCCCAAGAGGAGTTATTCGCCGGGTCCAAGATATGTTGGGCACCGAGGTATGTACCCCCATAACATACTTGGGTCATGATGTCAATTGAGCGCAACGTTGAGATACACGGTCGCCACTTGACATCATGACGGGCAAAAAACAGCAAAATTGGCGAAAAGACACGCAAAAGTGCCTTGAAAGCCACACAAATATATTATAATATCTTCGGCTTGGAATGAGTTATCGACCAATCCTTTGAAACACAATGACTTGACACCAATGACCTTCGATTCCACATATGTGCTCCACTCGGGGCGCTTTGGAAGGTCGCGCGCGCTGCCTCCCAAGTGGGCACATGCAAAAATGGAATATTGCAAAAAACACACCTTGCTCGCAACGCATCGCTTTGGGAGCGCTCCACAAGCGTCCCTTCACGAAGGTTAGGCTTGCGAGTGTTGGTTGGGAGTACAATGAAGAGCCTCGTGCGATATGGGGTCCATTGGCGGGATGGTCTTGGAATGGTGCACCCGCCAAATGGGCACGCGATATGACACCAAATATGGCATACAACCCTACCCACGCCTTCTACACCCAACCTAGTGGCCTAGAATCAAAGTATGCCTATATTTTAATGTAGCTTCCGTCCCTTAACACGCATGCAAGTGCTTTGGTCGAAAATCGACCTCCTTTCGGGAAGCCGAATTTTAGCATGCACGCAAAATATGTTGCCCATATATATATATGGAGATCATATATGTACTATCCGGGGAAGACAAGTGATATGCCCCGGATGTAGAGGCAAGCAGAGAGGGAGAAAACGCCAACTCAACATACTTCTACACGTACTTGGACGCCAAGTACGTGAAAAAGCGCACTTCTTGGAGAACACTCCAAATGAATAACCCTTTGGGCCTATGGAGTTGGGATCCTTTGGCCTCATCCTATGCCTATGGGGGGCAAAACCTCATACACAGTGCCTATGAGGCACGTTAGTTCGTCCTTGGGCGCTTGAACGCTCGTAACCCTTGTTATTCCACTTGGGGGTTCAAAGCGCCTTCGGCTGCCCGGATTTTCTGGGAAAAATCTGGGACGCGATCCGTTATATCAAGGAAAAAATTGCGGATCACTCGAAGACTGTTTCAGTCTTAACTTCAAGAAAGATCGTTCTACAGAATTATCTAATTCAGTCCACGGAACAGGCGACGACAGGCGGCGCGACTGCGGCGATTTCACGACAATTGAAAATCGCGGTAGAAATCGGGTATTTCACCGATTTCTAACCGCAAATCGACCAGGACAGTAAAATTATGGTAATTCCACATCGACTTAATGGTTAGAAATCGGATTCCAGATTTCGCGGGTTAGAGAA
Organism: Eutreptiella sp. 'Long Island Sound 2002'; assembly: GCA_964036045.1. NCBI lineage: Eukaryota > Euglenozoa > Euglenophyceae > Eutreptiales > Eutreptiaceae > Eutreptiella > Eutreptiella sp. 'Long Island Sound 2002'. The sequence continues at coordinate 36,868,763 of OZ038398.1, read as the reverse complement.
CAGGGATATCCCGCTGACAGCCGGTGTCAACGGCTTCCGCACGGGTGTGACGGCTCACAGGCCTCCGGGCCATGGGCCATAGGTTCTGGGTACCGCTTCAGTATCATAACGCAACTCTATTGCTGGGTATGGTGTCTGCTGTTGGGGGGAGTCCACCAGTCTCCCGGAAAGCTGAGAACGCATCTTCCCGGGTGGGCGTGGGCGTTGCTCTACCTCATCTATGACAATGCACTCAGTTTCAGGAATAGTTGCGGACACTCGTGCAGCTGGGTGGTGCTGTGTCCCTGTGGGGGCTGATGGGGCGTCTGACTTGTCAATAGCGCCAACAGTCAGTAACTCCACCTGCCGCCTCAAATGGGCCACTGTACGTTCCAGCTCCACGTTTTTCTGTCGGGTTGTACTGGTAGTACGGCACGAGCACGAGGAAGCGCAATGGCCTCCGTGGAGGGAGGTCACACTATCCCCTTTCTCGGACCCTACTCCTGACCCGTAATCTCGGGGGGATACCGGCCTCGGCGGATCGTCAATGGGCTGTTCCGGGCGGTAGACCCGGTAGGACAAAGGGTAGATCATGGGTTCAATTACCCTCATCCACCCGACGCATATGAGCTCAAACGATCTGCGTAAGCGCGGCTCCCTGCACCGGAAAGGGGTGAAGCTATCACCTCGGTTCACGGCCTCCCGAATGTCGTCAACACACGCCTGATGCTCTGCCATGGCCTCCACCAGGGCAGCATTATGTTCTTGCACCAGGTCACGGTAAGGGGGCTTTGCCTCCCCCAGGACGCTCCGTATCTTGTCCACACTGATTTGCACATCGCCACAGTACTGGACAAGTTGCGGCAGCACCCCGGGGTCGTCAGGCAAAGTCATTACCTTTCCGTGATCGGTTGATTCAATGTAATCGACAACGTCCGCGTACATCCCTGAGAGGACTACATGCACCCCAGGGGGCCATCTCACCGTATCTTCTACCCGGGCCTCAGATGGCACAGTGACCTGTGGCTCTGGCGTCCGGAAGGGTGACGGCGGTGGCTCCAAAGGGACACGTGGGTCTCTTGGTGCATTGTCTCCGGGGTTTATGGCGGAACCGGCAGACGGATTTGACCGTGTCACCATCTGCAACGGGCACTGTGTTTGCACACAGGGGCTTAAGCCCGTACACGTGTTGCAAACACTGTGATGGATACAGGTCGTTGCCCTCAGGCCTTCCGGGTTGGAGGCCATTGCTTGCACGGCTTCGGCCGGCTGGGTGGCAGTTTTCCACACCACTGCTGGCAGCCGTGCTGGCATGGGCCCTGGCTGTGCTGTCTGCTGTTCCGCCTGTGCAGCTTGCATCGCTGCTTGTCGTTGCGCCTCAATTGCGGCTTGGTGTTGCACTTGCATGGCCGCTTGCTGTGCCGCGGCTTGATGTTGTGCCCGCATGGCTGCTTGTTGCTGTGCCTGCATGGCTGTAGCTGCCTGCTGTTGTGCGCACACGGTTTGTTGCTGTGCCTGCAGGGCTGCTTCCTGTTGTTGCGCTTGCATGGCCGCTTGCTGTTGTGCTTGCATGGCTTCTTGCCGTTGCGTTTGCATGGCCTGCTGTTGCGCCTGCTGTGCCTGCAGTGCTGATTGCTGTTGTTGTGCTTGCATGGCCGCTTGCCGTTGTGTTTGCATGGCCTGCTGTTGCGCTTGTATGGCTGCTTTCTGTTGTGCTTGCATGGCCGCCTGCTGTTGTCTCCACAGGGCCCCGGTGCCCGTGTTTTCCCTTGCTTCCCCCTCGTCCATGGGCATAGCCTCATGAATTGCGGCCACAAAATGAGGGTTTATTTGTCCAATCGGGGAATGGGAGGTGTGTGGAGGTTGTTGTCAAAAGGTGTGAAAAAGAGGAATTTTGTTGGGGTCAATTTGCCCAATTTGAGAAAAACGGTCCTCTTCCACCAAAATGTCGTTTACCTCCTGTTCATACGGTCGGGGCTCATATTGTGGAGTATGGCACGGTCCCTGGGACGCGTCCTTGGTCATGCGCACAATGGGAGTCCCGGTATCTCCCGTACCCGCGCGCATGGCCACAGGTGCAGCCCAGTCGCGTTTGGCCCCGCGGAACTGCGGGGTGGCTTCCATGGAGGTGGGCGCCATGTCCACGCCCCAGTCGCGGCGCCTGGGCATGGGCCCAACCGGTGTGTCCGGTATTTCACACACGGATTGGGACTCCATGGCCAATGGCGCGGACCAGTCCTTTTTCATTCCTCGGAGTTGAGGGGTAGACTCGGTAGCCACAGGGGCCACGTCCACGTTCCAATTGCGGCGCGTGGGTATGGGCTCATTACCTGGTACACTCAACACTTCAACCTCTTCAACCGCATTCATGCCATTATTACCACCATAGTTGTGTGCAGGATCATACCAGTTAGCGCCAACATCATGTGGCGCCTCCGGTGCAACACATACCGGGTTAGTTGTTTCAACAATCAAAGAGCCGTGAGCCGTATGTACAACTTGTAATGCCCCGGAATGCCCATGGCTCGCATGATTCGCATTGTGCAAGTGCGGGTTGTGAGCGAGACCAATCTCTTCCTCTCTTCTCAAGCTCTGAAGGAGGAGGTCTCTGCGAAGGAGGCTTTCGGGTGGTGGGGTGGGGGCAAGCGCAAGAGAGTTTGTTTCGTAAAAACGCACCAACTCTTGTACCCCCCGCCCACACACACATACACTCTTACGACATACATTACAATGTTGACGTGGATGGAGTTGTTGTAGCAGTATATTCACGGGTGGCGGAAGCGGATGCGATGTGGGATTCCACGGTGAGTGTTGATGCACTTGTTGTTGATGTAAGGGTAGCGGCGATTGGTGTGGTTGTTGGGGCATGCGTGCTTGGTGTTCTTGTAGGAGTAATGGTGATTGTGGTTGTTGCTCGGGAATTTGTCATGTGTGTTGTTGTAGGAGTACATTTGCAGGCGGCGGGAGTGGATTGGACGTTGGATCCCATGGCAATACCTGTGATTGGGACGTCGATGTCGTTGAACTGTCCACGCACGTGGTAATGAGGTCGCCGACGCGCGGTTGTTGCATTCTCAATGAATTCAATAATTAACCAAGAGCAACTTTCAATCAATGGCAATCTTCCAATAAAATTCAATAATTAACCAAGAGCAACTTTCAATCAATGGCAATCTTCAAATAAAATTCAATAATTAACCAAGAGCAACTTTCAATCAATGGCAATCTTCAAATAAATGCTCAAAGATGCTCAAAGAATTTGTCCCAATGGTCTCAACGAAAATGATCTCAACGCAAATGAATTAGCCAATTGCAATATTCAACGAATTCGATAGTCGTCGGAGATAGTCTTCAATCGTTATTGTCCAAAGGCAGAATCACCAATCCAAGAATTGAACCAAACTCGTAGAATTCAAAGATGAACAACGGAATTGCAATGAGCTGAGCAAAGAAAACGGGACGCACAACGGAAAGCTCAAAGATTTCCAAGAGGAGAGATAACCAATGCAATGCCAATGAATATGCCCCAATGACCAATCGTAGCACCAACGACCCATTGTAGCACCAATGACCAACAAATGTCCAAAGATGCAAAAGAGTCAACAAGGACCTTCAATTCTCAATGAAGTCTTGAAATCACGGCGTTCGAACCCGCCGGTGTGTGATCGTGGACGTCGGCTTTGAGTTGTTCAATTTCGTCGGCGTCTTGCCACCGAATGCGTCGGCCTTGTAAAGCCGACCTTTCGAACTTGTCGAATTTGTCAAAGGATTCGTGACCTTGTTCACAAAGTCCTTGGAGACTTCGGATCACGGCTCGTCGAAGGACCGGGCTCACGGACGCACGTTACAAATACAATACTACAACACCACAACAAGCAAGCAAGTGTGCCAACCAAAACGCTACCATGTACTGTAATGGGCTTTGTTGTATATTGGAAAATAATTGCTTAAAACTTGGTTCGAAATTTCACTTGAAAAACACTTTAAAATGCAAGAAAAAGAAAACTTTATCCCATAGGCACGCAAGATGCAAGACACACAAGCCCACACACAAACACAATGAAACAATATTACAAACTTACGAAGATACTAAGCGTCCGGCACATGAGGTCCATTCTAAAAGAGAGACAAGTGGATAAATGGCACATGAGTTCAAGCTCTTGTTACAATGCATGCAAAATATTCTGAAATCTTGTATGATGCATGCATATGACTCACTGAGCAATTCGCATTTGAAAACATGATGCAAAACAAATATATCTCGTAGTTGTCACTCAGGTCGATCTAGCCGTACAAATTATCTCAACACGTGTAATATCATTTATGCCTAAATACTGACAGAAAATCCGATTCGGAAACTCTTTCTCTGGGTCTGTACCTCAGCAAAGTCTGTCTGTGCGCGTGTATGTTAGCGTTCTGCACGCGCGCGGGAATCCTTTTTGTGGACTGAGGCCTGAGGTGGGCTCTGTCCACGGTACAAGGGTCTTCGAAAAATGAAGTCTTGGGGTGTAAAGGTGGTTGTGTTCCCCCCAAATCTGACAAATGTCATCCAGCCACAGGACAAAGCCGTTTTCAGAGCACCGAAGGCCTCGTTTCGCAAAAAGGAAGAACACTGGAATAGGAGAAACCATCACAGAGCCCCGTCCCCTGCAGACTTTGTGCAACTTTGGACAGATGCATATGATGATGCAGTCACACCACGAAATATTCTGTCAGGCTTTAGGTCCTGTGGCATCAGCCCGTTTGATCCCCAATATTTTCTGGAACATTGTCCCCCTGAGCGCATCCAGCGCCCGGACCTCCCTGCCTGCCCTGCCACCCGTACTCAAAGCATTGATGCATCGCAAAATCCTTCGCAAAACTCTTCGCAAAACTCTTCGGCAGCTCCTCCTCAGGTGTCAACGAAAAGCGATGCTTCAACACAGTGCAGTTGCAGGGCCATCAGTGCGGCCACGCGGGACGATTCTTGGTCGCTGCGCCTCGGGGGCTTTGTGACAGCCCAGGATTTTTTGGATAAGGTCAGTGAAAAAGAGAATGGTGCTGCCGCAAAACCAGCACCCAAACGGAGGGCACGGCGAGTGGGAGAGCCTTTCAGACGGGTTTACAGGCCTGCAGCAAAACTTCCTGCCAAACCAGGGCCACGCCCAGCCCCAAAACTCAAAGCTGAGAAACGCCGAAGGGTTGATGACCCTGCCCCAGAAGCATCCCTTGGTCCTGACGAACCACAGTCTGCCTCCGACGAAGGGGATGGTGCAGGGGATCCGTTTGATTTGTATGTTAGCTACCAAAGTAGTTGTTAGTGTCTTTGGGTTGGAAAGTGTTTGTCAACGCGGACCACCGAAACAAAATGAACCCGGATCGGCCTGATAAATGGTGCAAGAACAGTGCATTGGCAGTGCTGTGAAAGGGATTGACAGCGCAAAGGAAAAGGTACCACCTTGCGGCGCGGCAGTAAGGCTACCACAACTTTTCACAAAAAAAAATTTGAAATTTTTCAAAATTTTTGGTGCATGAAGAACAGGATGTATACGCTGAAAAACACATTGCTAGGCAAAGAAACATGGTTTTCCTTTGAGCATGGGATACAAATAGGTGATGCAAAGGAGTTGGCACTATGAATAGGAGGTTGACGGGCCTAGCGGACCTCATTTCCAACAAACATCCAAAATTTGCCTGATTTCTTGGTGAGAGCAAAAAAAGGGAAAATTATTATAGGGGCCCCCTAGGAGCTTGCTTGACCCAAACTTGTGTTAGACAATCGGATTTAGGTGCAACCAAGCATACCCCAATGGTAAGGCACCCTTTGGTATTGCTAAATCCTACAATAAACACTAAGTTTTCATGTGGAAAGTGTGAAAAACTTATGGTGATACAACAACTAGTGCCTGGTACAAAAACTGGCACCTTTACCGTACATGTGGTGGCAATGCGCAAAGAGAGAGATATAGGTGAAACAAGGGTGTAAATCCAAGCTGGGTCAAAATCACACTTGCTTCATCACCCGTGCCGTCACGGGGTGCTTGCACGCACCACGCTCCCCCACAGGTGCCTAGGGAATCGCCCATAATGCTTTTTTGACCACTTCTCAAATTTGGGGCATTTGCGCGAAAAAAAATTATGCGCAGAAAAAAAATCTCTCGGTAATCTTTTCTACCGCGGAATATTTTGCAGCACAGCACATTTTTTTGGTGCGGATTATCTTTTTAGCTAAGCGAATACAACCTCTGAAAAAATAATCCGCATCTAAAAGAATACGGCACCGCCCTCTCTATTCTCTTTACTTGTGTTTGTCCTTTGCTGGATTGTAGGCAGTATTGTGTTGGCCTCGTGGTTTTGGTGCGGTGGTACATCCACATGCACAACAGCAAAAGATGCCACCTGATGCAATACCGCAGTTGGCTGAGCACAGTCACTGGTTGTTCCAATACACGTTGCATTAGGTAAAGATGACCGGAAAAAAACACTTAATCGCGTCGGGACCTACCTCTACCTCTACGATACAATGTGCATCATCAGGACTCTAGGATTGCAGTCCATAGCACATATAAGCACCAAGAAGCAAGTGTGTTGGATGAAACAGGTCTACCAATTGTTCTACGAACTCGTCCATAGTAGTGCCCATAGAAGGTTTTTGATGTTTTCAATGATTGTTTTTGTGTTGATGTGCCCCTACTTGTATCCTGTTGCTTGCCTGCTTCTCTGGTTTTTGTATTTTAGAAACCAAGGAAAAGACCCAATCCACAGTCCAAGTAGGGCACAGTTCAGGATCTTAAACTGCAAACATGAAGGGCTGCAGTCAAAGAGAAACAGATGTACAGTGGATTCACAACAATAGATCAAACTGTGACTGCTGATTGGAAAAGATAGCCAGAAAACAAACTAATCGTGGTAGAAAGTTGCCCTCAGGGGCATCCTCTTTGGGGCAGGGTCACTCTGAGATGTGAACCCTTTGTCTTTGGTCCCTTAAGTGCTGAGATGGCATGGCTTGTGGCACTGAGGTCGCTGCCATGCCACCAGTTTGCTGTATGCACAGCACAGCAAACCGCGGCGCAAACAAGACATGCTGATATTGGCCCTGTAACCAAAAAATGGGACCGTAAATTGCATGAACCAAGCATTTTGCGGAAAAAGCAACCCATGCTGTTGGGACACAAAGCAGGGGAGGGGGGGGGGGCTAGTCATCAACGATCGATGATTCACAGAAATCCGTCAAATGACGGCCTAGAATTTTTCTCACGGCACATACCTTCTCAAAACTCCATTGTGCATTTAATGCACATGTTTCGGTAATTTTTCGTCATCTCATGAATTTTTAATTTTAGAAGTTCACATACCAAAATCGCCCGCGTGTCGGCGCGGTCCTTACTTAGTCAACAGATTACGGAAAGAAGTAAGAATTTAAGCACGTATGTTACGTCTTTAAACGTAGGTTATAAATCAAGAAAATAAATAGGACCTATCGTTCCTCACACATGCTAACAGAAGATTTTCAATGTATGAAAAATGAAAACATGTTCAGGTTTGTCAGCATGCCACATGTACGCATTGCCCTTCGTACGCTGGCCCTAAGCCCCTTCGCTTGAGTCAGGATCGCGAACGGATTAGACATTAAGATTGCCGAGATGCAGGGTGAGGGTGATTAGTGCATAAGACACACAGATTAGGCAATAGATGGCACACAAGTAGGCTTGTTTTCACCCTGTAGGCCTCGCTCTCGTTTGTGTTTGCTTGCCTCCGTGTGTGCTCATTACTCCCTCCCTCCTCTCTTTGCAGGAACAACGCACGCGCCATGGCATGGTGCATGGTGAGTAAGGTAGATAAGCCCAAGAGGGCCACCTCCTGGTTGAGTCGGGGAGTGGATCAGCCCATGTGCCAGCAAAAAACCGAAAAAACCCAGCACAACATCACGGGTAATTGGATCGAACTGAATTTCTCCCCAGTTTCCTCTGTCTATAGATGTAATTTTGTTTCTAGCCAATAATGCCCACAAATGCTAGACCTGGAAATCATCCGCTCCCTGAATGGTAAATGGCAGCACCGCGGGCAGATGATAGTGGAGCATGCAGTCAAATGATCGGTCAAACGAGATCGATTGAGGGCGCCACCTGCCACATTTCAACAAGTGAAAAACACTCTGATGGCAAAATTCACCACTCATGACAGTTGGGAAGATTTTATTCAGGTGCTCAGAAGTAAAGATGGCAGTGGGCAGGGTGTGTACAGGACAGCTGTGACGAATTCATGAAAGTTTTGACAGCTGACATGAAGATTGCTCCCACTTCTAGAAGTCTTTATGGGTTTTGGTGGCTCTTGGAAACTTAGAAATTTTTTTTTCACTGGTGACAACCCAAACTTTTTTTTATATACTAGCTACGGCAACCACTTAAAACAGTATTTTGAGAAAAGAATGACACTTCAAATTGGATTCCTTCCCTTGCCACGATCATTCACATTGCATATTTTATTGCACGGAGAAATTATCACAGGTCAACTTTTCAGCAAGGTTCCCACAAAATGTCACTTTGGTTGGTTGCAGAAAATGTTCCCCCGCAAACACATTGCCTGATGCCCAATATGATCTTGCAAAACACTCATAAATTCATAATTTGTTGTGATGTTGTGATGGAATGCTGTGATGGAATGAAAAGCAGAATCAACAAACCGGGCCAGCTGCCTACTATCTCTCTACAAAACACTGAGACAATACCTCATTATTTGGTGCTAAAGCCACTTGAACAATACAACACACAAACCCTCATTCCCCTTAGCAGAGCACATAATTTGCAATGGCAGCGTCACATGAAAAATCATGGGAAATCCACCTCTTCGCGCCGCACCACAAGCATGCGGCACACACAATTCACAAACTTCATCCTGTCTCCTTCGCATGATAAGACAAAAGATGTGAGTCATTATTTCGATGGCAGCCTGCAACGGACAAAGCTCAGCCATCACCACCTAATTTCTGGTCATGCTTATAGGTTTGTCTTGTTGTGAGCACACCGATACACTGCATTCTGCAAGCACGCATTTCTGCACCTCAGTTTCCTGCCAGTTGAAGGCAATGTCACTCTTTTGGATGGCACAGTTACTCAACCCAGTGTTTCCTTCTGCTGCGTCGCATGTTGTCTTCAATGAAGTCCCAAATTAATGCTTCTGCGGGGGGGGGGGGGGATTATGGTCTGGGAAATGTAAAATCATTGCTGTTGAAAATATGACACAACCAACAGGAGGTGTCTAAACTTTGGCATATTTGCAATTAATCACAAAACAAGAAATCGATTCTGTCAGGCGATACCTCAAATACAAAACCGGAGTTGCATAAAACCGGTCTACTTAGACACTAGATTTCACCTCCAAGAACCTTTTCAGATAATAAATTTGGAAGAATCCCATGGTGATCAACACAAACACTTCGAACATGGACCAGTAAAGCATCCGCACATTCGTCGTCTCAATAGCTGCGAACGGGTGGAGGGCAATGATGAGCATGAGACAGGGTTCAGGGGTCAGGTGTTCAGGGTTCAGGGGTCAGGGGTTGAAGCGCACAAAGAGTTGGGGTGCAGTTGAAGGCACAGAATCCACATGGGGCAAGCACGGGGGATGGCTCGCTAAGGCACCATGGGCAACTTGGTGGCGTGCAGAGAATTAGCGGAGAGAAAGAAGAGCACTATCAGTCAAACACACACACACACACACACATAATGTGAGGGAAACCAATGAATCAACGACCATGAAACCCAGTGTGGTTCAGGCCAGAAGAACAATGAAAGTCATGTGGCTAGGTGCCTTTATGTTTGCAGTCAGGGAGGAGAGGAGCGTAGGAGGGGCCTCATCTCACGCGGATTCACTGTCTCCCGCAATCTCATCTCGACTTAAGCCATGGGGACGGAAGAAGATACACGTGTACCTGCAGCACACATGGCTCACATACACACACACAAATCGGTTTTTTTGGTTTGAACGACGGGAGGTAGATGGTGGCAGAGCAAAGAATAGTTCAGGCTCCGGATCTCCGTTCAGTTTCAGTTTGTGTTGCAAGTCCAGTTTTTTTTCTGCACTCTGTGAAGCATGTGTGTGTGCTGTGGCTTGTGGGTGCATCTGGTGTTGATGTTACGCTGTTGGCAACATGATACGAAAATCGTACTAGACATACTGCATTGCTGTGCTATCACACACAGGAATGCTTTTGAGCTGTTGAGCCTCTGCTGTGCATGGTTGCACTGTGTTTGACCGCACACATGCATGTAAACCCACAAACGGCAGCTATGTCTGCGGAAACCAAACAAACAAAGTGATTTATCATGGTAGAAGTGATACCAGTGATATGGGTGTGCATGGTTGGCGGTGTGGGTTTCCATGGTGGTACGAGTTTTGTGTCGTGTGTGCTCTGGGGCATTGATGTGCTGTGGGGTATTGATCTGCTGTGGAGCATTGATCTGCTGTGGGGCATCAATATGCTGTGGGGCATTGACGGGCGTTGGGCATCGATGTGCTGTGGGGCATTGACAGGTGTTGATGTCCTCAGGCAGCATGTGCATGTGGTGGGTGGCACGGGTGTGTATGTCTGCGTGCGTGAGTGCGTGTGCGTGTGTCAGTGTGTGTGTGCGTGCTCGGTTGTACACTCGCTTCTGGTTTTTGTTCACTACGTTACCATCCGGGGTACCTGTGTGGGGGCCATTTTATGCTGTTCTTTTTTCGGTATCCCAAGACGGTGTACGGCGAATGGACCCTTGGTGCAGTGACTTGCCCCTCACAGAACTCAGCGATGTCAGTGAGACGTCACACCAGGGCGCTCGCTGATGGAGAGGGAAAACTTGGACCCAGGTTGTAGCAGAGCACCATTCGTCCACGGTAACACTATTGGACATAAGTGTAAACCACAAACCAAACTATTTCCTGTCCCGAAGTCATTTCCTATGTTGACTTCACCCTGCACCTGTCTCAACGATACAAACTTTTCACTCGATCCCAAGCAATCCCCGGAAAGGCGACCGAAACCAACGTGGTCTTTGTTGAAGCTATTCTATGCCCTTTGCATTGCTGCTGCTGTGGTGTGAGGGTGTGCGTGTGTGTGTGTGCGTATTATACAGCGGCCACCAGACGGAACCACAGGGGCCTGGTGTAAAGATGCCCCTTTACTCCAGGCCGTAGCAAAGGGACACAGCATCACCGATGATGCTGAAGCTCAAATCAAACACTGAACCTGCAAGCAAAACTGACTGGCTGAACTGGAACCAAATCTTACCCAAACTGAAGCTGAAGCAGAAACTGAAACTGAAACCGGAACTGTATCGAAACTCAAGTAATCTAATTTCGCAACACACTTTCGCGGTGGACCCGCTCAACACTCCTCAAATACTTCTGCTCCTCCTGCAACTCCGTCAACCCGTCACTCAATTCCATAATGGTCCGCTCAATGGGATCAATGTGCTCTGCACAGGCGGCGAGACGTGGCAGGTGCCCGAGTTTTGCAAAACAATCAACAAGCGTAGTCGACACAAATGGTAGAGAAAGTGCCACCCGATCAGCAAAGGTCACCGGCAACTTATGGACTGCAAATTTGCAGCCAACATCCTCCCCTTACCCCTGCACACCAATCTTCGCGAGATTTGGGTTGACCCCCTGACTGAGGTAAAACGAAACCCACTTGGGGGTCCAACGGGCCATTTGGTTGCCGAAGCAAAATTTGTACTTGCCATCTGTCTCCGGGGTCCACGTGTGCTTTCCTTCTGTTGCAACCGACCAACTCTTCAATAGCGAACCATCGGTATTGTAGATCTGCAGCAGCGAGCAGGCACGGCAGCTAGTTTCACAGTGCAACAGCGGATGGAAACTACCCTGCGGCATTCCAACATGCCGCCCAGGTCGACCAACATACGCTCACATCAATATCCAGCAATCCGCCGGCAGTGACTTGAAATTGCAATGTTGCTGCTGAGCCTTTGGAGGCTTCTTCAACGAAACATTCCTGCAGGAGAACAACATGTACCCAGAACATCGAAGAAGGCGGGGCACATTGTGATCGAAGCCGCGTTGCCGCAACTTACAAGCCAAACATTCCTCACACATACCTCAGTTCGTGGCTCAATCTTTAAAGTCAAGGAGGAAATGCATATCACCAGGGACAAGAGCAGTGTTGCTCTTAACAAGTTCATTGAGAACTAAGCTGAACTGGAGGGAAGTGGAAATCGGATCCGCGCCTTTCTCGCAGGCACGCACAACTGGAACACTGGTGAAACAAGAAGTTACATTCGAAATTAAAGTTGGTAGCTGACCCTCCCACAATTTTGGTCACATAATGAAACGGTGCCGAGGGCGGTACAGGCGACAGCCAACACTGCTTCACTCATGGAACGGGAATCAATAGAGAGTGGGGGGACAAAAGTGTATGCTTTGGAGTTGACGCGAAGGCACTGTTTGTTGGGGTGCGTGGTGGGCCCCAAGAATATGGTTCCACAAGTGGTGGCGGCCCCTGTCCCGTGTCGCCCTTAGGGATGCAGGTGCGAGTTCGCAGAAATTCGAAGAATCTTCGAATTCGCTGCGAATTCACCCAATTTCAGAAGGCCTATAGCGTGAATCCAGCCAAAAGGTTCGATTGAAGTTGAAAAGTTTGATTCTAGGTTGAGGCCGTCGGCAGTGCCGCAGCGCATTTTGTTTCCACAGTTCTTAAAGACTTGGAGGCTGAGAGTGAGACTTTGGTGATTTCATCATGAAACCTACCCACCAATCGTTTCAGCTTCTGTTGTGGTGTACTTTTCCTTTAGATCTTGCACCTAAAAAATCGCACTTTCATTTACTTTAATATTCCTAATTATAGCACATGGACCATATTCCTAATTTAGCACTGGGTGATGCAGGCATGGACCAGATTCCTAATTTAGCACTCAGCTCCCTAGGAAAATGGACATATTTTCTAATTTAGCACTCAACCCGCCTCCCTGTGCCTTTTGAAATGCACGGAACACAAAAAGCGCTTCACAAAACTCACGCTTCGTCTTGACCCTCTTGGGCTTGTTGCTCGGCTTGGGCTGCGCTTTTGAAAGGATCCATCTTGCCAGCGATGGTTGTCGTGACATAGTTTGTCTGCAAAAGATCGTTGGCAACATCGGTTGTATGCACCAGAAAGCCAAAAACACCACCTCGGGCTTTTTCAAGCACTAGCGTCTGACCGCCTGTCACAGGCGCCCGCCCAAGGAAACCAGGCCAATATTCCAAATGACGCACTTTCTGGCCCTGAAAATCAGATATTCCTATTTTCGCACTCGGCCCAAAAAATAAGATAAGTGCTAAAAATTAAGATTTCGCATCTAAAAAAAAAGCTTGGACCCACACCAATGCCTCTAATCGCTTCCACTCTGCTAAAGTTTTGCATGTGTCGGGTTGCACACCCACCTCACCACGACCTCAAGAGCCTCCCATTGATATGCCTATACCCCTTTGGGAACCATTGATGGCGGCGCCTCCAGCGCCCCGCCCGTGCCCCCCCATGCCCCTCCCTCCCCCCATCCTGCCCATGATTACCTGCATACATGTTCTTCTGGCGGCCCTTACATATTCTTGACACAAATACTACACACGAACATTTGATGACACGAAACCATACGCCTAGATGCGTCTCACTGGTCAGCAACCATCCCAATTTTTCTATCGGCGGCTCTACCAGCCCCATGCCCACGACCTCGCACATCTGTGTATGACTTCTTGCGATTGCAAACATGACACACAGTGCCTCACCTACCATCTATCAAGGTCCTACATCTTCATCGGCGGCGCCTTTGGCGCCCCACCCTCGCTGTCCACCCCTACACGCACTCCAGGGCTTGCAAGACCGTTCAGCTACGTTGCCCCGGTGAAGTGCCATGGGCTCCTCACTGTCAAGGTCACGCTCCTTTGCATTCACAATCCTGTTATGTACATACTACGGTGTTGTACATAGAAGGTCACTGTCTCAGAGAACTCGCGCTGAAAAACTTTGTGACGGCTTCAAAAAAGAACACTAGCAAGTCCACTGATTTTTATTCAACCATACCCTCTTGAGAGGCCTGCTGCCTCATGCACCATACGTTGCCCCTCACTTACATCTGCAATGAATGCCGAACCTGATCGAGTTCTCGAGAGTACTTGAGGGCAGCCACACGTGACTAAACATGCGGGCACAGAGCTACCGGACAGCTCTGGACAGGGGGCACACAGGGAGATCAGGGCTGAGGTTGCGGCTGTTGGGTTTGGCGGTATGCCTCTCTGTGATGTGCTTGGATTGGCGCCTAGACCCGCAGGGGAGCGCCAAAGCCCCTGTGCCCCCTTACACGACCTAGCACATCTCGCGGAAAAGCACACTCTTGCAGGTGATTGCATTACAATGCACGATTGGTGACACAGAAACCTGGCAGGCTAAAGGGAAAGTCGGCTTTGGTGAAAAGAACAAAAAAAAGTGCTGACGTGACATTTGGGGGCATGGAAAATTCCCGCACGAATTGATGTCAGAGAGTGAGAACAAGACAATATGGCTCGAAACAGCATGGAAGGCCGGCTATGGGCATGTAAAAGCATGTTAGGTCTGCTTCATGGCGCATGAAAATGGCTGACACTGATCATGACCTACGGAGAGAGACAGAGGGAGGGGGGTAAATTAGACATGCGCATGTAGAGCACAGTACTTTGCAAGCGACGTGGGATCCAACGACAATTGCAGGTAGAGCACGGTGCCGTGGGGGCCTTGATAGTTCCCGCATTTGGCCATGGTGAAAAGAACAAGGCGGGATTTTACGAGGGAAAGGTACTCCAAGGTGGGTTGAGGAACCTTGCCCAAGCCAGACAGACAAAGACACTCCCTTGGCAGCAGGTGGCAGCTGGTGCAGCAATCCTTACTTTCACCCTCCCTCGCTCCTTGTCACAACACCTATACATAAATCCTTGGGGTGTTGGGGAGATGGACAGCCGTCTGGGTAAGACGTTTGCCAACGGTGATTTGACCCGCTGATGAACCACAGAAGAGGTGTGTGTGTGTGTGTGTGTGTGTGTGTTAACATGATGCATTGATTGAAGCCACAATGACACAGCCGCCAATGATAGGCATGCAGAAAGGAAAAACATGTGAACATAGCAAGTCAAAGGGCATATCAAAAGCACAGCCATACAGCCATACAGCCATACCATAATAGACAATGAGAGGGGGAGCCCACTCACGAAGCCACCGTGACAGAGCTCCAACTGCTAACTTCATGATTTTAGGGGTGGTATGCAGGGTCATTTTGCCCCACCCCATGGGCACGTACCTCCGCTTCCCCCCAACTGGCCCTCCCATGACAGCCTCGGAGCGAAGCCCAAACAATGGCAGAATTGGAGTGCATCTGTGTGTACACTGACCTCTGACTGGCTCGCCCATGGTCAGCAGCCTCGAAGCGAAGCCAGAACAATGGCCGAGGGGGACTATCATGACAATGTGCTCCGTGCAATGCGGGGGCACAGGGCTGCTGGACAGTTCTAGTTCTGGACAATGGGGACCACAGGGCTGCTGGACACTTCCAAACAGGAGGACACAGTGCTGCCAGATGGTTCCAGACAGAGGGGTTGCTAATTTGCCCTACAAGTGGCAAGTTTGATTTATATTTGTTTCCTCGGTGCTATGTTCGCCGTTTTGGAGGCCCCTGAAAGCTTCAGAACACATGATTGACGGATTGAGGAAGTGTGCAGAGTGCAATGGACAAACACCAAGCTAGCGCACTGTTGGGCACTCCATTCTCTACGAAGCGGTACCTTGTAGTTGAAATTGCAGCTGCCCCACAATGCACCTGAATGGTTGGCCAACCTCCTTGCGCGATGCAACTTCCATGCCTTCCACCCTCGGTCACTCTTTCGCATCGGTAGCAATCAAAAAACATAGTTACACGCAGCAAACTGGGCACGAGCACTCACCACCAGCGGAGCAAGGACTGATCCTACCTGTCAGGGGCCGTCTGCCCTTCAAAACAAAGGACAAAAGCAAACCAAATGGCAGTCAGCACCTGCAAAATGCACATAGCCCCTTAGCCCCATACCGTTATCATACAGCCATACGCGACTCAAACCTGGGGGGGTGTTTGCCCTGCGTGCTACTTTTAGTATCACTTTCCAGATTCAATTCCCAAGTTCACCATTATCCAATGAAGCCCCCAAGTAGACCAACAGATGCCTCTTGCCTACAAAATGAAGCCGCAAACCATCCCTGCATTGAATAGGAAAAGCATATCACCTTGTTCAACCAAATTTGTTTACTCAAATTGAACAAGCAAGACTATTCAATAAACAGTCTTGGACCCACAGGTGGTCGGACCCGTGGTCGGAGCTGTGCACATTCGAAGGCATTAAGGGGCAGAGATTGGCGATCCTCACGGTTTCCTCGCCAGATGCAGGGCCTGGTTGGACTGTGTGTTCATGTCAGCACGTGCAGTGGACACGTCAGCAGGATGGGCAACAGTACGCCCCACGTCGTTGACCATTGGCACCCGGACTCTGAGGCTGGCGTGGCCAACAAGTCGCTGAACATTGAGGCTTTTGTGGATGAGGATGGTATCGCCCTTTTGGCAATGTGCTGCTGTTGACAGAGTCCAAGCAGGAACTGCCCGTTGTGATTGAGCGCCTGACCCCAAGGCCGCAGAACTCGGATCCACCACTGACACGCTGAACCATGAACTAAATGTGAAATGACTTTGCAATGCCAGTTCTCAAAAACCAGTGCAAACAGTGCGCGGGGTCTGTACTTTATACCACCAAGTTCGTGTGACAAAATCGCCACATGTATTGCGATGTGTGATAAATACGCTCGACAAGCATGCCAGGTGAGGAGGGGGTCCAATGCATGCGTATTGCCAGGGGGATGGGGTACTAGGAAACTGGGAAAGGGAGTGGTCCACCGGTGTACATACACCCAGGCCAGTTGACACTGCACTCATTTGACTGAACTCATGGACTTCGCCAGGCGGAGGATCACTGCCACCAAAAAGAAAACAACCACAAGGAAAACCTTTGCCTAAAACACAAACCGTACCGCCTGGGGTTGCACGCGGTCTCTGGGCCCGGAGAGTGGTCAGAAGGAGCATGGGATTGAAAAAGCAACGCGGTAAGACAACAGCACCCGAGCCTTCCACCCGCCCCAGGGATGGCATTGGCCTTTGGTGTTGTTTGCACGGCGGGCGTGGGTTCGGGTCTTCATGGGGAGATGCTGGGCGCTGGGATGCTGATGGCCCAGGGCCTGGGGGAGCAGGGGCGACAAGAGGAAGCCCGGATGTTTCGCCCTCTTATGGCCAAGTTCTTGCACCGTGTGCGCACTGCGTGCATACTGCGCACGCAGAGGCTGGGATACTCACCCAAGAATACCTGTCACCTGTCTAGTAGCATGGCGAAGCAGCAAAGCCCACCGGTGGTACATGTGACCCCATTCAAATGCCCCACCAGATCCACAATAGCTTGCTCCTGTGTGTTGTGTTGGGAACGTTGATGAGCCCCTGCTGCAGCCTGACAGTCCTCCAAGCTGGTGTCGACTGGCAAGATACGCCTAAGGACGTGTTTATATCGATCTTGAAACTAATCGGGTTTGTAATGCTGTTCATTGATCAGGTGTTTCCGAATTTGCAGACAACTGGCTGAAGAATGCTGCCCTCCCAATACCCAGTACCGCCCAGCTGGAAGAAAAGGGAGTGATAGTGATTGTCATGTCAGGTGTCTGACACAAACAAAATGTGCAAGACATCTTTCCACGGTCCTTCAGCAAACAGTCCACTCGTCCAAGGTCCTGTCCATTATACATGGCAAGGGTGAGGGGGAGGAAATAGGGAAAATGGTTGAAAATGGGCAAAAATGGTTGACAATTCAAATATGCAACATTCTAAATGCTTAGGAAGCTTAAAAAACCCTGGTACGGAACCAAAAACTTGTGAAAAGGGGCCGAAACTAGGATTCAAGTATTTGCTGACATCCAAAACTTCGCACTGCGTGCGCACTGCGTGCATGGCATTCCCTATGACACAACACCGACCATCCCCCATAATCAGGTTGGACTTGGCCCGGCCTTCGTCTATCGTTCTACCCCCCCCCCTTTGTGCAAGCACGCTGAAAGTCAGGAAAACAACGGTCAGACGGGCTCTCGCTTGGACGTACCAGTGCTTGCGCAAGAAAGGGGGGGGGGCAGCCTTTGGGGACGACGATATCCAAATCCGAGAACCGGCGCCAGGGAATCGAGAAACCGGCACAAGGTCGGGCATTGCGGTGAGGCATGGACAGGCGGGAGCACTCCATGGGCCACAATCCTGACCCCAGAGGGGAAAGTCGCGGTGCTGCCACGTGGGGCAGTGCGCTGGCCGGGGCTTGTGCAGGGGCGCAGTCCGGCGAAGTGCACCAGGGGCCCTTGCGTAGAGAGACCCCTGGTGCATCACAGCCCCGGACAACACCCCGCAGCCAAGTCAGGCGTGACATGCGGCTGGCGGCATTGGCGGAGTGGGGGCCGGGCGGCCCGAGCGGTTTCTTTCGTGGTGGACTTGGGTGGGGCTGCGCCATCTGCAACGGCGTGGCAAGCCACGGGGGCACATGCGAAGGCGCTGGCCGGCCGGGGAGGAGTGCTGCGTTGCGGAACCTCCGTGACTCTTTGCGCACCAACGGCCTGACAGGGGCTGGGCGGGAAGAAAATTGCTTTGCGGGGGGGGGGGGCGTGACACGGAGGCCCATTTTCCCAACCCCCCCCCCCTCCCTCCTTGGCCGCCGTGACGGGAGGGGAGGGTCAACCCAACATGTATGGCTCAAAATGATACCCACGTCACGCTGATCATTTTGACTACTCAAATGTGGGGGGGGTAAATTATTGGTGGAAAAAACTATTTCGGGCCAAATTTTGTGTTCCTGTGCCTTTGGCGCCAACATCCGTTCTTACACAAAACAAAGGGCCCGACACGGAACCCCATTTCTCCAACCCCCCCCCCCCTCCTTCGGCGGGCGTCCATGTCACCCCCCCCCCCCCCCCCGCAGAGCAATTTTCAGGTTGCCCTGGCACTGGGAGCCAGGCTGTCAATCCCGCACGAATGCTTCGAGCAACACCAACCGACACCCGGCGTTGGCTTGACAGGCGGCCATACGAGGGGTGAGGGCATGTCGGGCGAACCCGCGAGCCACAGGTGGCCACTGGATTGGCACCAGCAGTGCAGCCGCCGGATTCATTGTGTGAAGGAGGAGGGTGGCTTGGGCGCCGACGATGGTCGGATTTGCTCGACTGAAAGGCCGCATCATTAGACATTGGGCCATGAGGCCATCGGTATCATCCACGTTGCATGTGGGACATGTAGGACACAATCGACGACGACAACAACAACAACAACAACAACAACAACAACAACAACAACAACAACAACAACAACAACAACAACAACAACAACAACATTCGTAACCAGTTCAGTCTGAGACTGGGCCACGGACCACCCCGCGCGCAGGCTGCAGATGTGTACATACTCACCCGCACATGCACTCACTGACTGACTGACTGACTCACAACGCCTGGTTCTGCACTTTGCGGTGTTCGTTGCCTGGTGCGCGTGACGATGCGGGGAAGGCTAGAGGAGAAGGGGAAACTGAGTTTGAAATGTGTGGGTCCAGAAGGTAAGAAAGCGGAGGGGAGGGGAGGGAGAGGGCTGGCTGGCGGGGGAAAGCGGAGCAAGGGGAAGGGCAGGGCTTCTTTTGAGCAGGGGGAGGGGGGGAGGGGGTTTTGGACCCAAAACTTGGTGTACCAAAAATGGCCTGACCAGATTTTCCCGATTGTAAATTCCGGTTTATCCCGCGATGGTCACTTTGGTCTGGGGAGGGGGGGGAGGGGGTTTTGGGGGGAGGGGTCCCCCTCCCGCTTGGTTTTTAATTATTCTAAAGAAGCCCTAGGGAAGGGGGGGTAGTGGGGTTAACGTGGAGGTCCTGGGCCTTGAGGCCGAGGTGTTGCGGTTGCGTGGGGGGACGGGGATGGGATGGGGTGAATGGCACGATGAATGGTGTGTGTTGGTGTGTTCTTGGGAGGTTCGAGGCGATGGAGGGGCGTTCGTTGTTGAGCTGGGGTTTGGCTGCGACGTGGGATTGGCATTGTGGAGATTGGCTGAAAAGTTGTGGTTTGGAAGCGGGGGGGGACGGGGGCAGGTTTTTGGGATTTTTTGGGGGCAAACCTTGACTGATTTGGGCAAAACTGGTCCAGCGTACTCAGGGTGGCTGCGAGGGAGAATGCCGGGGCGGGGGTGGGGGTGCTGAACGGTGAAGAGTTGGAACCCATCGAACGTTGGTGGATGTTGGAGGCCGAGGTGGTGCTGGGCTGTCTTAAAGCCATTGGGTTGCCCGATCATTTGTAGAAGTGACTGAGTAAGTCTTCAGGGCTTTGTAAATGTCACCAGGCGGGAAATGATGAAGCAGGCGGCGAGCCAGGGAGGGAGGAAGGAACCCATCTGCTGGGACCCACATCTGCTGGTGTGCACGGTTGGTTGAGTTCACAGCACATACGATTGAGGCAGATATGGAGACTTCGGAGAATACAATCAGACCTTCAGACGGTGCACTGTCCCATTTGACTCTCAACACCCCGGAGGACATTCGCACTACGGGCCCTGTACCTACAAATACAGATGGTTTCGAGTCGCACGGAAGGCGTTGTTGGGCAGAGGCTGGGTCCCACATGGTTGGGCTTGTACGTGTGGGAGGTCCGGTGGACGGGGGACTCTGCGGAGGTTGAAGGGGATCCGCCTTCCTATCACGGGGGAGCAGGCTTGCGTTAGAAAGGGGGTGGGGAGGGGGTCTGGGGTCCGAGGGTTTGTGGACCAATAATGGCCCCAAAAACCCTTTCCATGTACAAAAATGAACTTTTCCAATGAGGAATGTGTTGACGGACCTGCAGAGGGGGGGGCGGGGGGGGGCGTCCTCACCTTTTTTCCATTCAAGCAGCACGCGGGGGGGGTTTGTACTTTGGATGGTCTTTGGGGTGTGCGAACTGCTCAAAATGGTCCTCCGTCTTGCGGTAGCAATCCATGCCGTAGCGGCACGCCTCCCGGGGGTCCGCGTCCTTGGGCTGCGATGCCCCACCCCCTTTCGCGTCAAGAGACTTCGGGGGGGGTTTGTACTTTGGATGGTCTTTGGGGTGTGCGAACTGCTCAAAGTGCTCCTCCGTCTTGCGGTAGCAATCCAGGCCGTAGCGGCACGCCTCCCGGGGGTCCGGGGGCCCCGGGGCCGCCGCGTCCTTTGCGCCCGATGGGCCCCCCTTTGCAGGCGCGGATGGCTCCTGTTGGGGCTTTGGCTCCGGTGTCTTCGTCGACGGGGCCGATGGGCCTGCCTTCTCGGTCTTCTGATCGCTCCCTCCGATGCCGAAGAAATTCTTAACGCCTTTTGTAACCGCCTGGAAGATCCCGCCGCCGAACTCCGACTTCCGCAGCTCAGGGTCGGGCGCCGGCCGCTTCTGCGTGTGGACGGCGTAGAAGTTGACGCACTTCGGCCCGGTGACGACCAGGGCAAAGTACTGCAGCTCGTCGGCCTTGCCGCCCAGCCACTTCAGGTCCACCTCCATCGGCTTCGGCCCCTCGAGACCCCCCCAGTGCCGCACCCGCAGCCGCGGGGGGTCCCGCAGCAGCTCGAGCCCGAGGCTCAGGCCCGCGCCCGCCGCGGCGCGCGCGTACCAGCCCTCCCGCCGGTCCCGCGGGGCCCCCATGTGGGAGAGCGTGACGTTGCCGCCGTCGAACGTGACGGCGAGGGTGGTCCCGCCCTTCCCCAGCTTGTCCTTGGCGTCGACGCTGGAGAACAGGACCTGGAAGCCGTCCCCGACCGCGACCAGGTAGACGCAGAGGGGGTTGTTGGGGACCCGCTTGAGGGGCACGAAGGTGGGCTCGAGGTTGGGGAGGAGGGACATCATGAAGCCGTTGGGGCCGTTGGGGCCCAGCGGGTGGGGCGCGTCCGTGCTGAGCTCGACCGTCAGGGCGTTCAGCTCGGCCTCGGTGTTGCACAGGCGGGGCTTGCCCTGGAGGTGCCGCTCCAGGTTCTTCTGGTCGCTGTCCTTGAGGTTGGTCCAGGAGTCCTTCAGCATGACCACGTGCTGGACGTACGAGAAGCTGAAGAGGCTGGGCAGGTGCCCTTCGAAGATCCGGTGGTTGCCGTCGCCGTTCGCGCTCTTACTGGACGGCGAGGCGGCAGGGCGTGAGGGGACGGGGCCGGGGGGCGATGGGGCGGCATGCAACGCGGATGGACCATTGGCTCCTGTGCCAACCCCATCCTATCAGGGGGTGAGGGGGCGTACACTAGGGATGAAACAGAAGGTTGTGACAGGATGGGATGCAGTCGGGCAGGCCGGTCCTTAAGAGAGAGAGAAAAGTGTTCCGAAACGGCAGTTTTGCATAAAGACCGCGTGTAGCTCATATATTCAACCATGGGTGGTGGCGGTTGGCGGTTGGCGGTTGGCGGCCGGTGGCAGTTGGTGGTGGTTGGCGGCGGTTGGTGGTTGGTGATTGGTGGTTGGTGGCGATTGGCAGTGGTTGGCGGTTGGCAGTTGGTCGCCGTTGGCGGTTGGTGGCTGGCGGTTGGCGGTTGGTGGCGGTTGGTGGTCGGCGGTTGGTGGTCCCTGGGAGCGGTCCTTAAGGGCGGTCCTTAGCAAAAAAAAATTGGGGTCCTTAAGGACCGCCCTGCAGTCGGGACCAAGCGAGGTGGGGTTGGCTGAGGACCCTCCCTAAGGGACCCTAATACAGGACCTCCCTGTGGGACCCCGCTAAAGGGGCCCCCTAAGGGACAACCGAGGAAGACCCCCCTGTGACCCCCTCAACTCATGTCCCTCAAAATGATCATCGTCATGCTGACCACTTTGAGGTGTTCATGTTGCAGCATCCTTGGTTCCCCTTGCCTGTGAGCCTTGCCCCAGCTTGCACCCCACCTCCCTCGTTGGGCCAACAGGATAAGATGGGCTTGGGGGTACAAAGTTGATGGAGAGGGGTCCCCTGAAATACCCATGAATTGACAGGTGCTCCGAGAGGCACTCCGAAAACGCACTTCTGGTCAAAAATACACATTGAAAAATAACACCAAACACTGAATATTGGTCTATGGACCTATGTTGGGTCCTTGACAAAATGGCACTCCAAATCGGGTTGGTTTGAAGGTTCTGGCCAACAAATTCATGGTTCTACTGCTCGCAGTAAAATGTTGGTGAATTCTTCCGTGCAAGCGTGCTTAGTGGGTCCTGGAGGACCTGTATTCCTTTTGAGGACGTCAAAGTGCCTCTTTGGGCTAAGATGCGGTACAAGCCCTAAAAACAGGTTTGAAAAGAGGAGCAAAGGAATCAGCCACCCATCCTTGACTGCATAGGATGGCGCCAAAATCCAAAAACATCAAATTGAATATGAATACGGCTCATTTGTGTTGGTAATGTCTTTCGTGATATTGTTCTACTGCTGGCAGTTAAAGGGGGACATGGTACGAATCATGCATTGTGATGAGGTTGGCACAGGATGAAATGTGGTCGGGACCAGACGTGATGTGGGAGGGTTACGCTTAACCGCGTCTCATCATGTCACGACCCCACCCCTTCTTCTTCCCGTCATGGCCCCATCAACTAGGAACGTAGGGGACGGGGGTCTTGTGAGAGGTGCTTTTTATACAGATGGAGGTGCAGTCCCCAGCATTTGCAAAAAAAATGCAAGAAAATGTGGGGAAATGCGGCAAAAAATGCGACGGAAAATGCGGTTTTCTTGTAATGGTGTATGCCCCCCCAAACCCCTATGTTTGTCAAGACGCATGTTGATCTGTTGACACCATCGCTCTTTTCAAGAGACTGCGGCCCCGGCTCAAAATGCAAAGCATGGTAGGGGATCACGCCCTTCTACGGTGGTTCAAGAGGAGGGACAAAAAAATGCAAAAAAAAATGCGGACTGCACCCCCCCCCCCCCTGTGTTATACCTCTGCCGCGGAAGCAGCTTCTGTAGAAAAAGTGGCCGCATAAAGTACGAAGAAAGGCCCACACACCGGTGCCTAGAGCGTGCCTTGTGCATGCCCTGTCTGTGCCCCGTGCCTGCACCCTTGCCGTGAGTATTCCTTGTGCATGCCCGGTGCTTGCCCCATGTCTGCCCTGTGCATGCAGTGTGCATGCACTGCACCTGCCCCATGCATGCTCAGGGTGTACCCTGTGCATGCCCTGACCGAGCCCTTGGCCTGCCCTTTGCGTGCCGTGTGCACCCCCTGTCCATGCCCCGCGCATGCCCTCTGCGCCCCTCACTTCACTCCCTGTGCGCATCCAGTGCGTGCCCAGAGCATGCCCACTCCATGCCCGATGCATGCCCGGTCCATGGCCGGTGCATTCCCTGCATACGCTGCCCTCCGACGTGTGTGTACACCCACCAAGCCAAGAGCGGGCCCTGTGTGCGCCATGCGCATGCTTTAACAGTTCCCCCGCCCAGGGGCCATCGTGGGCCTTGCTAACACCAACCAATCTGCGTTCTGTCATTCTACCTTTCTGATTGCAAGCGTTGTTGCCGTTAAAAAGCCGTTTTTCTATCGTTTCGGGAGTGCATTTCAGATGGCATGGCCGGCCGATGTGCAGTGTCATCAGGGACACCATCGTGCCCCCCCCCCCCCAAGGCGGCCTGTGAGCCTTAGAATCCCCTCCAAATCCAAAATCCAAATCACCACCTCACCCCAACCTTACTAAGGCCAAGATCTTGCACTGCGTGCGCACTGCGTGGGCACCGCGTGGGCACTGCGTGCATATTGCGCACGCAGAGGCTAGGATACTCACCCAAGAATACCTGTCACCTGTTTACTAGGTGGAAGACTGAAAGGTGTCAATACCATAGGGTTGGCCAGGTGTCCATCGATACTTCTGGTTGTAGTTATAACCAACAGCATCGTCGAAGAAGAACTGTCCGGTCCTAATGTCGACTCGCCACCATCGAGTATCGGCGATCGAGAGCCTTCAAGCGACGATGACCACAATGACTTCTTTGCAGTTGTGGACGTGGCCATACCGATCGATGATCTTGAGCATCTCGGTTTGACAATCACCCTGAAGTCGACCAAGGTTTTGGTGCACGTACCATCTGTCGGGAAGAGTACTCTGTAGGGCGAATCGAACCGCCTCTACGGAGGCTTGTGAAAAGGGGCCAAAACTAGGGTTCGAGTATTTGCCGACATCCAAAACTTCGCACTGCGTGCGCACTGCGTGCATGGCATTCCCTAAACCCTCACCCCACCCTCACCGTACCCGCACCCCAGGGATGCATTGGAAGAAGGGGGGGGGGGTACCCCTTCCCCCCCCCAAGGCGCCCATCCTGTGCCCAGCCACTGTCTCCCTGACGCCAAGCGCCAGGCTCAAGGGCATTTGTAACCGACAGTAACCGCCCCCGACCGCTTTGGCAACCTCCTCCAACTGCCTGTCTAACGGCTGCTGGGGCCGCCTCCGAGGTCCCTTCCCTTCCAATGCATCTCTGCCACACCCTCACCCGCACCCTCACCACAGCCTCACCGAATCCTCGCCCAACCCTGAACCAGCCTCACCCGACTCGGGGTGGGGAGATGACGGGATCGGGGCGGGGTCGGGACCTCTTGTACCACTCCAAAAGCTCCAGATAGGTCACGTCGCAGGGGTCCTTGCCCTTGTTGTCCGCGATGAACTTGCCCAGCAGCTCCAACGCGACCGTCCGCGCGAAGTTGGCGTCTTTCTCGTCCGTGCCCTGGATGGCCGCGTGCAGCTGCGACTTGATGTAGTGCTCCATGGCCCCGTTCGTGTCGGCCGCGGGGTCCACCCACGGCCGGTAGGAGGCGTTCCCGTAGGCGCCGCCGCGGAAGAAGGTCGCGGCGCAGGGCAGGACGAAGGTCTCCGGGTGGCGCACGATGGAGTGCGACATGACGAGGACGATCTTGCCGTAGCCATTGTAGAGGTGCGGGCCCAGGACCGAGAACACGGTGCTGTCGGTGCCCATCTCCACGTCGCCCTGGTAGCCGATGCCCTGCGGCCGCAGGGCCCCCTCTAGGGCCCCGTGGACGATGGCCAGCACGATCTGCCGCGCCTCCTCCGGCGACGACTTCACCTCCTGGAGCATCGGGCGGACGAGCCCCAGCTTGTTCGTGACGGCCTCCTCCGCCGTCCGCAGCTGCTCGGGCGTCACCTTCTTGCTCTGCAGCGATTCGGGCGCGGCGGAGGCGTCGTGGTGCTGCGAGTGCCACTCCAGGACCGCCGCGTGCGTGCACGCCCGCACGAACTCCTCCGCCGCCTTGGCGTTCCGCTGCGCCCAGTCC
The DNA here is from genome assembly GCA_964036045.1 of Eutreptiella sp. 'Long Island Sound 2002'. Lineage (NCBI taxonomy): Eukaryota > Euglenozoa > Euglenophyceae > Eutreptiales > Eutreptiaceae > Eutreptiella > Eutreptiella sp. 'Long Island Sound 2002'. The sequence goes on along the minus strand of OZ038398.1, from coordinate 36,842,525 downwards.
GAGAACGGGTACCGGGCCAGGCCGCTGTTGACGAGGTTCGGCTCGTCGGTCGCGGCGGTCATGGCCTGCCGCGACATCATCTGCCCGGTCCGCAGCATCGACTCCAGCTTGTTCTGGTCGCACCGGTGCACCAGCGTCCAGCGCTGGAGGTGCTGCACGATCTCGCGGAAGCGCTGGCTGCTGGTGCTGAACTTGTTGCTGCTCTTCTGCTGGAGGAATTTCAGGGCGGCAGACCCCATGTGGTGCGTGTTGTAGAACCACGGCGTGCGCGCGGCCGCGGCCTTGGCCTGCGCGCCGGGCCCGGTCACCCCGCCCTGGTAGTTTGGCTTCATCATGATGGGCTTCACTGACACCGCCGGGAGGCACGTCAACGCGTGGGTGTACTTGCGGATGTGCGCGGGATCCGTCAACTTGGGGCACTGCGACCCTAGAGACAGCGGTGGCAATGCGTCAATGGTCAATTGAGCCCTTTTCCCAGACCCCTCCCCCCCAGTGTTGGGGGACTCTATTGGCCCCACCCCCCCCTCCGTTGAAAGCCCTTCTGCCCCGGAACCCCCTGGGCCTGTGTAACATTTTCCACGTCAGATGGCGTGCAAGAGCACCCCAGGGGCGCATTGGAGCGGAGGAGGGGGGGGGGGGTCTGAGGGGGGGGGTCCTGAGGGGGGGGGGTCTGGTCTGAGGGGGGGGGGGGGTTGACCCTCCTCGTTGACGACTGCTCCATGAAAGATTTCAGTCACCGCAAGCAGTGGCTGAATGGTAATGCAGCCGAACCGTGAACTTCTAGGGCGGCGGTTCGAAGCCGGCCGACGACACTTGCTGATTTGAACCGCCGACTCAAAACCAAAACCGCTGTCAACTGCGCCACCGCTCGACCGCCGTGCTCTCTAGCAGCTCTGGCACCCTTCTTCACCCTCAACTTGCACCTGAAACTGTGAACGGAAAAGATTTTCCAGGACCCCAACTCAGACTTTCACCTGCAAAGGAAGAGGGGGAGGGGGGGGGGGGGGGGGGCTGGGGGCTCTGGAGGTGGGGGGGGGGGGTTGGACCCGGGGGGGGACCTCCTCCTTCCATTTTTTCTGTTCTAATGCGTGCCTGGAGCACCCTCCACCCTCCACGGTCTTGGGAATGACTGAATGTGACGCATGGCCGGTGCCGGTGCCGGAGGGGACGCCAGGGGGCAGAAGCAGCACGCGTGAGCCCATGCAAGTGCCCGGCCGGCGGAGCATGGGCAACGCTGGCAAGGCCAGGGCAACGGGGGCGTGGGGCGTACCGTCCTTGCAGGGGGGCCGGATGTCCTTCACGCCCTTGTGGCTCGCCCCCCGCAGGTGCCACTCCGTCACCTTCGTGCAGGTCTCCCAGTTGGGGCACCGGCGGTGGCACATGTGCACGTGCTGCCGCACGTGCGCGCGCGCGTCGGGCTTCGCCTTGTCCGGGTCCTCGAGGTACTCGCCCAACTGCTTGCACTGGTCCCCCCACGTGCACACGTGCGCGAACTGCCGGCGGTGCTCCGGCGTCTCGTCCTGGCACTTCTCCAGCTCCGGGCAGGGCGGCAGGAACGGGTGCACGAGGGTCGCCTGGTGGGTCGCGTCGCGCCAGTGCTGGCAGGTCGCGCCGTCGGGGCAGGGCATCGCCCGGTGCCGCCACCGCTGCTTGTGCGCCGGGTCGTCGAGCTTCGCGCAGCCCTGGCCGTCCGGGCAGAGCGGCAGGTGCCACAGCTCCGCGAGGTGCTTCGGGTCCGCGGAGTCGCACGCCGCGCCGTGCGGGCAGGGGTCCGGGTGGGTGTACCACTCCCGGTGGGCGGCCTCCACGTTCCTGGCGCACTTGGCCCCGTCTTTGCAGTGCTGCTTGTGGAGGAAGGTGAGCGCGTGGATCCGCCCCGCCGCGCCGCGCGCCGCGGGGCAGTGCGCGAAGTCCGCGCAGCGCGGCGGGTGCGCGAACGCGTCGCGGTGCTTCGGGTCGTCCAGGAGGCGGCACTCCCCCCCGTACTTGCACGGGAGGACGGCGAGGTTGTCCCAGCGGATCCCCTCGGCCCGGGCCGCCTGCACCGCGAGCTCCCTCTCGAACGCGCGCTTGAAAACCGCGAAGTTGGGTCCTGTGATGGCGAAGATGACCTTGTCAAAGCAGTGGGCGTACCGCGGCAGCACCTCGCGGAACAGGGCCGCGATGTCTTCGGGCGGGTTCTTGAAGGCCCCGCAGCCCAGCGCGCTGAGGATCAACACGCGGTTCCGGGACGCCACCGCCGCGGCCAGCAGCATGTTCAGCTTCCGCCGCGTGTGCACCACCACCTCGGCCCGCAGCCGCAGCGCCCCGTGCCCGGCGTCCTCGGTGACACGCTCGGTGCCCACACCGGTGCTGCAGTACTTGCCTTCCTCGAAGGCGGCGACCGACAGGACATCGATGAGGAAAGGCTTGTCCAGGAAGGCGTAGCCCTTGTTCTTTGTCATTCGCAGCACCTAAGGTAATGCATTGTGCGTGCATTGACAGGGATGTGTATTTGTTTTGTGTTCAGAAAATTTGGTTGGATTTCCATGCATCCCATACAGTGGTCATTTGTTTTGAGAGCACATGACCAATTTTGGTCATTTTGGCATGTATGCATTCGAGTGTTCCGTTGAGTTGGTTACTGGGTTCGTTTCAACCAAGTATAAGCTTTCAAAATTACCATAGCCCGCTAATAGGCCCGCCAATAGGCCCCCCTAATAGGCCCCCTAAGAGCCCCCCCCCCCTATATATATATATATATATATCTATATATATCTCGGGGACGATAAGGAATATGCCAACATGGAGCATTTTCAGGGATCGCCGTGATTGTTGCCTCGTTTGTTCCCGCTGAGTGTCCCAAAGGGGGGGGTATGTGGGGTATGTTCGGAAAGCCCTTGAAAAGGGCTATTCGGAACACCCTGGGTCTGCATGTTGTACTGACAGTATGTTTGAGATTTTTGTCTCTTTTGGACAGTGCCTGTGTTGCTTGCTGGCTGTTTTTGTCAACAGACAGCCACCATGTCCGGATACAAGTTCACGCCACGTGCTGTTGCATCCCCGGATGCACCGCAACAACCTTTGGGCAGCCTTTCCCCTCACCCTGGTTTTGCCTGGATGAAAGCAGGGTACAGCGAGTCCATTGAGTGGCGCAAGGTGAGGCTGACCAAACAACGGAATGTTGACCTCACAACAGATGGTCTCTGGGCAATGCCTCTGAATTCAGGGTGGGTACCGGTAAAGAGCCGCAGGTTGCAGGATTGGCAAAAGCTGAAAAAATATGTTCCTAACAATAAGCATGGTGATGTCTGCCCAAATGGGGTCCCAGCCCTGCCTGAAAAAGACAGCGCAAATGACGATTCGGAATAAGCAAGTGTGAAACATTCAGTGCATGTTTGCGTGCCGACTTTGCAGCAACCTGGGGTCGAAAATCGTGCAAACACCGAAAAGTTTGGCCTCGATGCTCAAAAATATCGTCAGCTACCCCCCCCTAACCCATGCATTTCTGAAATGGCCTTTTCTCACAGATTTCAAAAAGTATACACATACCCCCCCCTACGGAATAAAATTTTGGTACTCTGGACGAAAAATGGAGAAAACCCTGAAAATACACGAATTTGCTCCGCGTTGGCATATTCTGAATGTCCCCGAGAGAGAGAGAGAGAGAGAGATATATATATATATATATATACACATCCTCTTATCTACACCCCTCTCCCCAACTCTAGGTGGCTCCACCATACGGCTCTAAGGTGCGTGCAAAGGGTACAACTTGGTGCATACATGTGGCGGAAGGGGCTAAAATTGATCAAAACGGGCTCAAAATGGGCTCAAAACACTTGTTCGTGCACCCCCAATGGTCCAGGATCACTTTTGGAAAAACGCGTTTCTGACCCATTTTTCACCCATTTTTGCCCCCAAAATTGCCCCTTTTCAAGGCATTTTGGGATTTTCCATGGGCCAAAACCCGTCCCAATGGGCTCAAAATGGGCTAAAAACACTTGTCTGAGCATCCCAAATGGTTCAGGGTCACTTTTGGAAAAACGCGTTTTTGACCCATTTTTGACTCTTTTTTGGTCCCAAAATGACCCATTTTCAAGGCATTGTGGGATTTTCCATGGGCCAAAACGCGTCACCACGGGCTCAAAACGGCCTAAAAACACCTGTTTGAGCATCCCAAGTGGTCTGGGAACAACTTTGGAAAAAATCATTTTTTCCGCCCCGGGGACCCTTGTGGACCCACCGTTGGCCCCCGCCGTGCGCGGGCCGCGCTGCCCTCCGGCCGTACCAAATGACCACTAGTACGGGTGTCTAGGCGTCCGTTTGGGCGATTTCAAGGGGTGGAAACCACAAAAAGTGGGCGGGTGGACTGGGTGCCCTCGGAATCGGATTTTAGAGAAGCATATGACAACTGGCAGGATCAACTAGAATCACTCGACTGCATCATGCCCAGGAGCGACCATCGAACCCCATGAAGGGGTGTCAATGGCCTCTCCACGGTGGCTTGCCGTGAGCCACGCTCTCCGAGAGCCATGTAGCCCAAGATACGGCCCGTGCTTGGTTTCGGGGTGTTGGTGCAAATTGCGCAGATTTTGGGGCTTTTTGGCGCCTTTTTGGGCCGTTTCTCGGACATATCGTGGAGTTGAAGGGCACTAGAGGGCTCTTTGACTCGGCGAAGTCAAGCCGCACGTAAGATGTAGCCATTGTTTCCCTTTGATTGGGCGTTTTGCCCGGGTTTGGGGGCTATTTTGGGCAAAACATGGCTGTTTTTGGCCCAAATGTGCGCAGATTTGGGAGGGCACCTCCCGACTTGGCGCCATCGCCCCGGGGCGCCACCGGTGAGTTTCTGGCTCAAAACTTGGATTTGGCAAGGGCACCACCTAGGCTCCAAGATGGCTACATGGGCAACTGATCCGAAGTGTTGGGACGGAGCAATGGCCAGAACGGCATGGAGGCGTGCTTGTTGTTGTTGTTCTTGTTAGCTAGATTTAAGGGGAGAGGGGTGTAGTAATATATAGGCCCCATGGCACTGGGGAGGCACACAAGTAGCCCAAGCAGCCCACCCACGATGCACCAATCTGGATGACAGACTTTTGCTTGTCCAACGCCATCTTTGGGACCTGGTCCGGCTCATGCAAGGGCAATGCTTGGTGACAGCTGGGGCCCGGAGCGACTCAAAGTCCAAAGCTAGCCCCATTTTGTTTTTTGTTTTTTGACTCATGGAAAGTTTAGGACAGGTATCGATGGTCAAACGCCAAACGCCAGCGATTGGTTGCCAACTGCTAGTGATTGATTACCAACGGTCAAACGCACAATGCCCAGTTGACAGTAATTGACAGCTGCCTCAAGGTGTTCTACAATAAAAATGGAATATCTATTCATTCATTTAAATATTTATGAGGGCTGCTTTGTATTGTCTTTTTTCTTTCTGGCCCACCCACCCAGGGGGTACCCATTTTGGTGCAAAGAAATGGGACGCAATCTACGTTGGTGTTTTGTCCTTGGCTATTGTGCTGGAGTTGATCGTCCAGGCTTGGCCAGCTCCGTAAGGCATCTCCAATCTCGGAGTGCCCATGCTGGAGTGGCATTCAGTACCAGGGACCACACCCAGCTTGGTCTGCAGCAGCACGTGTCTTGCGCTCTGACCCCATCCGCTGTCTCCTCCTCGGATCTCCCTAGCCTGAGGGGGAGCACTTGATGCAACACGCGCGCGGCACGGAGCCCGACCAAGCAGATGTAGATTAAACCTCTCCCCCGTACAAGAACACGCAGTCAACATAAGAACCCGCACGCATGTTCTTATTGGTTAGTCCAAAATAAGAACATGCAGCCGGCCCCAGGGTCCTGGGGTCCCAATGTCCGCGCCTACCGGCCCCTGCTGGCATACCAGCAATTCTTGATTTCTAGTCCCGGCTGGGCTGGGAACACTGCACAGGGGGGTTTCCCAAACGAGGACACGCAAAAATAAGAAAACACGTACCCGGAATGGGTTGGTATTTACCCCCCCACACACAAAACGCCCCCCAAGGGGAGCAAACCTGGGGTACAAGACTTTTGTAAACATCCCTCCGTCTTGCCCTATCCGGCGCCTCGCAAGGTGCAAATACACAAGATGGCCCCTCCCTGCCGGATTGTCGATGTTCTCTACCCTTTTCCTAATCGGGAAACTATGGCTCTTTCGGCCTAGCCACCACTTAAACCCCTCCCCCCGTACAAGAACATGCAAACCTGCCGTAAAAGTAGCGCGCGGCGCGTGCGCGGCACAGATACCCCCCCCCGAGAGGCCCCATTGTGTGGGCACCACGCCCCCTAGATAGGTGCTGTGGCTCTCTGCACAAGCCGCCTTAGGGCTCCCCCCCCCCCCCCTGTGTGACATTCCGTCGGGTTGTTGCTCCTTTACGGGGCCCTGGACAGTCGCCCGTTCTTCCCTTCGCATGTTGGGTCGGGTCGCTGCGTTGTGTCGGCCGCTGCGGCCGGTGCTCTTGCTGGTGTTGTTTCCGCGTTCGCGGAGCCAAGCCGTTGGTGCACCCGGGGCTGTGCTGAATGTGGCATGGTGTGCCGTTTGCGCGTCAGCGGCGCCCAATAGGTGGCATATTGAGGATGTGCTGGTTGTTGCCGGGGTCGTTTGACTGTGTTTGCTGTCCACACACCTCTGTCCATAGGCCGTCCATAGCCTGCCTCGCTTGGATCTGTGCGGCCCAGGTGCCCCGTTCCTCCACCCCCCGTATGGAGTCTTTTTGAGTTGCTGTCTGGTGGGGACAGGTAGGCGTGCAAGATCAAAACAAAAGCCTCATCAGTGGTACCATAGGCGCCTTTCGGTCTGGAAGGAGAGCAAGGAGCTGCATTCCAGGCACAGTAGATAGTCGACCGCTGTAATTTGCACCTACATAGATCATAGTGTCGGATGACACCATGACTCTTTCTTTCATCGACAAATCACGGCAACGCACAGCACTACCGAGGTACAACCTTCCAATGTTGCAGCGGTAACAAATCTCGCCAGGCAAACACCAGAAAAATAAGCAACTCACTGATATATGATGCATGCCATGCCGATTCCGTGGTTCACCTAAACACCCCCCCTTAGTCATCTTTTTGCTGTGTGCATGTCGTGGAAGCAGGATAGTACATCAAAATCGGCATCCCATGGTGCACAGACTGCTGAGGATTCACCGCTGTGCGGGGCATGCCACGACAGGTACATTCCTTCATGCCAAAAGGCCTCCCGTCGGAGCCAGGTTTGCAGCAGCTCCGCTGTGCGACTGGGCGTCCGTTACGTGCCTGCAGCACAGCCCAAGAAATGGTCGCATCAACACACCAGGGGCCTCTGCTGCATACTCTATGGATGGCGCCCTTCATTGCGCGTAAAACAAGGGCTGACTGGTGGTCACATAAATATGCTAGCTGCATCCACGCAGTGATATTTAGAAGTAAAAATCGGCGGGCCCACATCGGTGGTACACAGACGTTTTCTGTATGGGGGTTGTAGCTGAAACACGACCACAGTGCATCTTTTTCCTTGTGTGCAGCGACAAGACTATCTCGTACTGCAGAACAGTCGCTTAACCACCGCTCACCCTTGCTTGCTGCCTGACTGATACTCCACAACCGAACACCGGCTGCATCCAAACCAAACTCATGGCGCAGGATTTTATCATGTCCATGGGGCAGGCACAATCATATTTTTCTTCTTGTGACGGAATTTGTGTGGAAGCACTCAGCAGTTGCTTCGCTAGGGACAATTTTGTTAACGCTGATTGGAGTCTGTTATGCAATAGGAGTAGCTCTTCGTTGACACTGGTTAAGCAGACACTGCTGGTCGGGATGCAAAGCACTTTGGGGGGATCGAACCATGCAGGATTGTTTTCAGCCCACGATTTCGTGTATTTCTGGACACATTATTTAGACTCAGCAAGGTGGAGAGCATCTCTTCGGAGGACCACTCCTTCAGCCAACTCTCCAGTCGTTCTGCTTGTCTTGGTGTCCAGTCCACCAGTAATTCATCCATCAGGGCATCTGGCCACAGCTCGCCTGTTGAAATCCCAGTCACAGGCTGCAGTGTCATATACCACTCAGTATTAGTGGACCCAGGTCTCTTCTTTTTCGGTCCTGTGTCAGGAGAAATTGCCGCAGAAGAACTAGAGGCACCATCCCTCTTCTGCCTTGCCTCTCGTGGTGGAGTAGTCCTTTGCGACATTGCATCGACGTCCGTGGTGTCATGTGTCAGCGTCTCGTTAGGAAGCTCGGAGCGTGGGATGATTTTGGCTGCAATCAGTGCCTTGTCAAATGTTGTCAGCGCAGATTGGTGGTGCATCACAGTAGTCTCGGTTTTGAGGTGTGCTTGCGCATGTTTCTTCACAGTGAGGTCGAACCCAGTCATCCTGTCCTCATTTTGACTCATTCGTTTTTCAACATCCGATTTCCAATTGAGCAGCCTCTCTACTTGTCCCTTGATTGTTGTAATGTCCGCCTCAATGTCACGAATTGATGATACAGCCTCCTCGGTACGACTTTGGCGTTTCTCCAGATCCACCATTCGGTCCAGGGCAGAGTCAAGGCCAGAAGTGGTCGCCGACAATTTTTCACCCATTTCTCTTTGTGCTATCGGTAGGCGCTTGAAGCATTCTTCCCAGTCATGGCCCCGCACACCGCACCACTTGCACCCACGAACATCATCTTCTGAATCTGGCATATTGATGGCAGGCTCAACGGATTTGCACGTCACTGTGCTGTGGTCGGTCGTGGCGCAGCGCATGCACCAGACATTCAGCTTGCCCACTCCTCGTGTAGGATCCTCTTTGACTTTATTGAACTCAGGGCAGGCTTTGATCCAGTGCTTATCAGAACCGCATCGGATGCATTGCTTGTTGCGACGTCTCTCCTCTTTTTTGGGGCACGTATTACTCCAGTGGTCTCCGTCACACCACCAGCAAGGGGACGGCAGTGACCCATCACGTGGCGTCCGAGTTGTATTTGGGACCATTGGGCACTCTGAGACATGATGGCCTCCTTCGTGGCAGAACGTACAGATTTGGGGCATTGTGCTTGTCGGTAGATGAAATGCTTATTTGGGGGGTTGTGACAGCGAAACGCAGCGACCGTGACAGTGACCGTCGATTGGCAATCGCGTATTTCCTCCCGTATGGAGTCTTTTTGAGTTGCTGTCTGGTGGGGACAGGCAGACGTGCAAGATCAAAACAAAAGCCTCATCAGTGGTACCATAGGCGCCTTTCGGTCTGGAAGGAGAGCAAGGAGCTGAGGCTCGGGTGTCTCCGGAGTTGAGACTCTTCTGTACCCGTCAGAATGGCGACGTAGGGGGCGCTGTGTCTCTGCCCCCTACTGCCTTGTGCGGGCCAGCCCATTATGTGGACCGCATCACGTGGGTCCCGCAGGAGCTGCCCCTCCAGGTGGGGGGGGGGGTGCAGGGGGGTAAGAGGTGTCCGGGGGGGCACTTCCTGCCGTCCTTTGGGGGCGTTTTCGCACAGCGCGCGCACAGCGCCAATTATTACGGTGATTATCCAGGTAACAACCCTGAAAACCACGCATCTGCGGAATCATGCACAATCAATTCAAAACTCAAAAATTCAAACATCTGATGCTTGCCATGGGTCCCAGGGACCTAAATTTTGCCCCCTACAGCCCCGTCCACTGCAGCAGCCATTCAACGACGTCCTTTCAATCTTCTGAACTTACCGAACTCCCGTTGGTGGAGAACAGCCAAGCGCGCGCACAGCGCACGGTACGCCCCCTTTGACACACTTCCTCCCCCTTCCCCTACAAACACCTGCACTCCGCTGGTGTTGATGACGCTGTAGACCCCCAAGGGGTCGCTGACCGGAAAGCCGCGCTGTCCATGGGCCGCCGACAGCGTCGTCCTGCGGCAGAGCTCCTCCTCCTGCGCCGCGGCCCCCGTCTTCCAGCCCCCGCCCGCAGTGGTGGGGTTCGCCATGTTCAGCACCAGCGGCGTCGTCCCCTTCTCGGCGTACCGCTGCGCCACATCCAGGCAATCCTCCTCCTCCACAGTCACCCGCACCGCCGCCGGGGGCGGCCCCTTGGGAGCCGCGGGCCCGTACAGCCATTTGTCCGGGTCGGGGGGCAGGTTGGTGCGGTCGTAGCACACCGACCGCAGGCCGGTGACGTCGACGGGCACCCACTCGAGCTTGGCTTTCTTGCGGTTGTACTTGCGCTCCTTCAGCTCCGAGGCATCGCTGGCCTGCCGCTTCAGACTCTCCGTGATCGCTTGCTTCACGAGCGGGCCTACCCTGTCATACGTCACACACTTGACGCCCGGCATCCGCTGATACCACCGAGAGATACCACCGGTTGAGAAGATCGGGACACCCGTCGGCAATTCATCGATCTCAGTCTCACTGAGGTACGACGCACCCGTCCCCAGCACGATCGCCACCAGCTCTTTATTTTCACGGTGGACAAGGGTTTTGACGACCCTCACTTGGTTCGAGGGGATGTTCCGCAGGGCTGTGTCGGCGGAGGAAGGCAACTTGCTCAGCAGAAAATCGGTCGCCCCAATGGTCACGACCATTGTGTGCTCCTTGCCCAAGAGCGTCTGCCTGTCCCCGGCTGCGGTCTGGGAGACGACCGCCCCCAACCCCCCCACAGGGAGGTACCCGCCGCGACTGATTGCAACGTGCGTCGTAAACGCGACGATCTGCAGGAGCCCCCGCAGGTTCCAGTTGCCGTGCTGGGGGCCCGTCGACCGCTCCTCCTGCCGGCGCCAGCACTGCAGCCAGTCGCCCGCGTGCCAGTCGCAGTCGACGTACTCGTGGGCGTTTGCGTGTTCGAAACGGAAGGCGCTGGGCCGCTTCAGGTCGATGTTGGGGAACCAGCGCGTGATCTGCGTGCACTGCAGTGAGGGCCCGGCAGGCGCGACGGGCGACGGGTCCACGGGCTCGTCAATCTCCATCTCGTCGACCGGCAGCTGCGGGTTGGCTCCGAGGCGGATCAGGGCACCCGGGCTCGTGATCGGCGCAACAGCCCCTCCGCCATCCTCGTCACGGTACAGCACCTCGTCTTCGGCGAGGCCCGATAGGGGGACACGTGTGCACAGGTCGTTCTCCATGTACACGTCGGTCCGTCGGATGTCGGGGCAACAGTGCAGGCGGCGGCGGAGGTCCGCCAGGCCCTGCGGTGTTGGTGGGGACGGGCGCAGCACCAGGCAGTCCCCGGCGTCCCTGGCGATGTAGAAATCTGCCGGGGCGCCGTGCAACGTGGGCTCCGTGAGGATCTTGATGAAGTGCCGGGCGGCGGCCGAGGGCTGGTGCACGACGCACAGGAAGAGCTGGGTCGGGGCCAGGTGCCAGTCCAGGCCCTGGAGGCCGTTGGCGTTGTCAAGCACTTTGGTGGCGTCCTTTGGAGACGCGAAGAAGATGCGGAACGCCGGACGGTTCTCGCGCGACGTCCCCGCGCGCACGACGCGCGCCGGGAGCGGGAGGCCCAGGGAGCGCAGGGCGTCCTCCAAGCAGCGCGCGTACGTGTCCGAAGGGACGTCGGCCGCGGCAGTGCCGCGCCGGTAAACGCCGTGCAGGACGCAGCCCAGGGGCGCGCACTTGTGGTGGAGCGCCGCGCCCAACGCCCGCAGCGCGTCGCCCGCCGCGTCGGCGAGCCGCCGCGGCTGCAGCAGCGCCGCGAAGTCGCGGAGGTTGCGCTCGTTCAGGCGGGCCACGTCCGCCTCGTCGACGCGCTGCAGCTGGGAGGCCCCCAGGCAGCCCTCGGCCTCCGCCGCCGCGCGCGCCGCGAGCGCGTCCATCGTGTGCCGGGCGTGGAGCCGCGCCACGTCCCCGCGGTCCGCCACCGCCTGCGCGACGCCCTCGAGCCACGCGCGGTCGAGCGCGCAGTCGCGGGTGATCACTGGGGACGCGAAGGGGCTGTCCTCCAGCAGCAGATTGCCGGACGCGGTCCGCAGCATCCCCTCCATCACCCCCTGGAACGCCTCCAGCAGGGCATTCCAGAGCCGCGCCTTCCCCTCGTCGACCACGCAGTCGAAGGCCCGCTCCCACGGCGACTGCAGGAAGACCGGGACCCCCTGCGCCTCCAGCGACTGCTGGTAGTCCTCGACGGCCCGGATCTCGGCTGCGAGCCCGTCCTGCGCGCGCTCGATCTGCTGGTACTTGTCCATCAGCAGCAGCCGGTCCCACGTCGCGTGCGCGTGGCCGGGGGCGGGCAGCTGCGCGTCCATGATCGCCTGGATCATGTTCACCAGCCCGTCCAGCAGGTCCATCCCGAGGTCGCGGCGGCGCTCCACTTCGCGCCGCAGCGCCGCGTGCAGCGCGGGGTCGCCGGGGGCCTGCGCCGCGGCCCAGTCCTGGATCTTCGCGTCGACCTTCATGCCCGGCGTCCAGCGCATCCGCAGGAAGTGGCTGTCGTTGTCCAGTCGGGCCTTTGCCGTTTGTTCATGGGCCTCCACGGCGTCCCCCTCGACGGAGTCGATCACCATTTCAGTGTCGCACTTCAGGCTCTCCAGCTCCTCGGCCGGCGCCTCGGCCTCGGCGAGCTTCTGCATCTGTTCGGTCGCGTGCTCGCGGGCCGCTTCCGGCCCCCGGGTGCGGGCGATCTCCTCCACCTCCCCGCGCACCTGCTGCACGTGGCCCGCGATGACGCGCTGCGTGACGACCTCCTGCATCTCCTGCACCCCGACGTCCAGCGCTGGGGACGAGAAGGCGGCCACGAGTGGCTCGAAGCAGTCCATAAGCATCGTCCCGTCGAGCGCGGTGTCCGCGACGCCAGCAGGCCTGGGCATGGGGGTTGTCACGGACGTAGGCGAGGTCGGGGCAGGCGATATGCCGGAGAAAAAGGTTCCGTTTCATAGCGCTGTTCCGAGCAAAGTTTGTAGCTAAAGAGGGGGGGGGATATTCTGTGCTGGGGAAAATATGAATCTACAAATTCTAGCGCGACAAAATTTGGGCCACTTCTTAAAAATGAGCGAATAAATTATGTATGGTTCCCAATAATTGCTCATGAGAAACAGTGGGTGCTTGCTGTTATTACCTGCACAAATCCTTAAAAACACCGAACAAATTGCGTACAAAATTTTTGTACAGAATTTGAAATGCAGAAATTCTAGCTTGTATAATTCCCCCTCCCGGTACCCTGGTTTGCTACGACAATGGGCCATATGTCTACGCAGGCGTTCCAAATCAAGCTAACGCCCTGTTTTTTTTAGATGTTTGGGGTTGAAGGCCGCCACGCCCGCCGCCAAGCCAGCCAGCCACCCCGCCCATGCCCCAGAGCGGGAATACCTATCAACATGCACCGCCACGGGAAAGAGATCAAGGCCGAGGAACGCCCCAGGCGCACTTCTAGGGTCTCATTCCCGGTGTCTATGCAGAAAGCCAGACCCCTTCGCCCTCAACCCTGTGACAACGCGCCTGCCCTGACCCATGCGCGATACAAACACCCATGCCCACTTCCAGGCTTATACCCAGGAGGGAGGGGCGGACAGGGAGACATTAGAAGTGAAGAGACCGCAGAGGCGGCTCCAGAGGCGGTTACACAGGCGGTTGGAGGAGGTTGCCAAAGCGGTTGGGGGCGGTTACTGTCGGTTACAAATGCCATTGAAGCTGGCATTTGCCGTCGGGGGGAACAATGGCTGGGCATAGGCTGGTGCCCGGGAGGGGGAGGGGGGGCACCTCCCCCCCCTCCAATGCATCCCTGGGGGCAGACCCGATCCTTGTGCGCGACCGCCCCTCCCTCCCGCCCACCGACCCCGGCCTGAGTAAAGGCAACCAAAGGATGTTGGTGCCAAAGACGCCGGAGGCCATTTCATTTCGGGAACAAATCAGATAAAAACCAGTAACCAACACATGTACAGCAGAAGGGGATTGGGTGCTGAGTCAAATCGGCGGGGGGTGAATTGGGCGGAGCGGGGGGTTGAGGGGGCATGGCATTGTATTGTTATTGTTGGAATTGAACCAGCATCACGAACGGTGTCCGTACCACCCCACAGCCTACCTCTCTTTCACACCCTCTTCGACACCCCTGCAAACGCTTCCAACAATGAGAGAAACAAACGCACCGCGCATTGCACCACCGCGCGCTCGTTTTTGGTTCGCGTTCATGTATTTTTGGCAGATTTTCAGGGCGGCAGGGACGCAGTGGCCTAAGGGGTTGGCATACAACAACGGAGACCTCCACTCTACCTCCTCAACAATGTCATGGGGGTTGTAGCTGCCCACACCCCCGGGGGCGTTGAGCACAAAGAGACCCCCTCGGCACGGCCCGCACCGAAGAGGGTGCCCCACAGGGTGCCCAAGCCTGTTGAGCATTGGTTTCGACATGTTTCACGGTTCGAACCTCATGGGGTACTCATTCCCTTAAGGTGCCCCTCACTTGGAGTCCTCCTCCTCGTTCTCTGCACCCTCCTCCTCAGCAGAAGTAAGGGATGTGCCCAATGTGGATGACTAAATGAAAACATGGTGTGTTCATAAAAGAATGCGCACCAAACTGTGCGCACCCTGCATTGCATCGCGCGCACTGCGTGTTCGTTCTTCTCAATACCCACAAGCCTTCCTGACCCTTCACAACCCTCACCGACCCTTCACCTTTGCACCTCAACCGCCTCTTCAACCGTCGCCTATTGGCATTCCGCACGGTCCCACAGCCAGCCTCCCTTTCACACCTTCTTCCACATCCCTTCAACCTTCCAACACTACCCCCGATCCCCACCAAAACGACAAAATCCTGACAAACCCTCACCAACACGCATGGGCAGGGGTCGCAAACATGGGGATGGGCAACCCCACAACCCGAGCACATGGGGCCTGGTGCTGCACTGCGCGCTGTGCCGCGGCACTGGGGCAGGATCCCCCGTGTCTGACATGCAAAGGGCTTCGGCGCATGTTGGGCTATGGGCAGGCCTCGGTATTCGGTTGTTTGCCTTTGGCGGTGCCTATTGGCCTCTCGCCACTGCTCATTCTGACCCTCTGTGGGTCCGAACGTGTTTTGGTTGTGTCAACGGAGCCCCCGGATGACTTGTCCTGTTTGACTACTCCGGGGTCGGCTGTCCCGGAGACGGGCTGTTGCCCGTGCCGTTGACCAGGTGCATCCAGATGCACAAGTCCATGATGGGTTTGCCGACTCCGGCACTGACTTGTGCGCGCTGGGGTGTGCATCTGCAGGATAATTTTCCTGACAGGGGCTTCTAACAACCACAATGATTCTTTCCCTCTTGTCCTTTCCTTCTCCTCCTTCTGTGCTCTGCATCATTTTCGGCGAGCGCGGTCTGCCCTGTCCTGTTATCTCCCCTTTTTCGTCCCTTTCGCCCTGCCTAGTGTCCTCTGGGCCCTCCCAATTCTTTCTGTCCTGGGGGGCATTGGGTGGCGGTGGAGCGTGTTGCTGTGAGGAGGGGGTAGCGGAGGGGGCGGAATGGCAGCCTGGGCTCCTCCGCCTAACCCCCCTGTGTGACATGCCGTCGTGTTGCTGTTTCTTTACGGGGCCCTGGACAGTCACCCGTTCTTCCCTTCGCATGTTGCGTCGGGTCGCTGCTTTCTGTCGGCCGCTGCGGCCGGTGCTCCCGCTGGTGTCGTTTCCGCGTTCGTGGAGCCCCGTCGTTGGTGTACCGGGGCTGTGCTGGATGTGGTGGGTGCCGTTTGTGCATTAGCAGTGCCCAGTAGTTGGCGCACTGGGGGTTGTGCTGGTTGCTGCGGGGGTCGTTTGACGGTTTTCGCTGCCCACGCACCTCTGCTCTGCGGTCGTCCACCACCTGCCTCCCCACGTTTCCGTGTGCGTGAGGCCCAGGCCCCCCACATCAGAAAATCTGTCTCACAAAAAAATGAAATTTATCAAATGGGCCGGAAATTGGAGGTCAACTTCAGGCAAACAACCTTTTTGTTGGCCTCTAGACCCCCCCCCCCCGGTATCGGTCACGGTCGCCACTACGCCGTGGCCCAGCTGTGGGACAGTCTCTGGCACACACTTCCGACTGCAAAAAGAAAAAGAAACGAGCACTGGGCACGGCGGCCCAGAGCTGTGAGCCAGTGCCCGGCAGCACCACGCAGCCCCACAACATCCCCCGCACACACGAACAAGGCACAAGACGCCCAACAACGCTGACCTGCCCCCGTCTTCGGCGGCCCCGCCGATCGCCAAAACCGGGGGTCGGGTCTGGAGCGCCGGGAGCACCCGGTCCCGCACGAATCGGGGGAACTTCTCGCTGAACTCGGGGGTGGTGTCCGCGAGGGCCAGGCCCCGCTTGCCCCCCGACGGGGAGCCGCTGCCGGGCACGGCGTTGGGCAGCGTGGCGAACTGGATGGGGTCGTGGAAGGCCGCCGTGAGGGCCTGGAAGGCCGGCGAGTTCCGGACCATCTCATTGTTGAGGACCTGGGGAGAAGGACGGCGGGTGGCGGGGCACACATCCCTCCCAAACATGCGGCCCAGGGATTCCGACGCGGTTCCCTTCCAACCGCCACCAACCGCCACCAACCGCCACCAGTTGCCCACCAACCGCCAACAGGGGTCGGGAGAAAAAGGTTTGCGCAGGGGCGGGGCTGTTTGAGCCCCCTTTCCAGACCGCCCCCCCCCCCCCCCCCGCCCTCCCTTGAGGGCTCAAACGTCAGGCAGCCCGAAAGGGTCTGGGAGGGGCTTAGGACAGGGGTCCGGGGGGGACCCCCAAGTACATCACCCAAAGCCCTTCACGTGCCAGACTGAAACTCCGTGACCCTGACCCAAAGGCTCGTCTCCCGCAGCGAACCCTCTTTGAATCCGGCGCCCCACGGGCTTGAGAGGTCCTATTGCCAATGGCCACTCGCGTCGCTTGGGGTGGGGTAGTCGGCAACCCCAACCCTAATCCCTTTCTAAAATGTGTGCAAATACACCCCAAATACACCCCAAATACACCCCAAATACACCCCAAATACACCCCAAATACACTCCCATGTGGCCCTGGGACGGCCCTACAGCCCCCTGAGAGGGGGGAGCGGGTAAGCAGAGAGGGGGCTTTACTAACAATACCACTACTGATAATGATGACAATAACAGTAGTAATGGTGGCGGTGGTGGTTGTGGCGGTGGCGGTGGGGGCAGCGGCGACGACACGACGGCAGCACAGCACCCCCGTGCTTCGTGCTGGGCCGTGGTTTGGGGGGGGGGGGGGGATGTGTCATGAAACACGTGGTGCAGGACAGGGGGGGGCATGTGCTCAGCGCGGGCGCGGCAGGTGCACGGCGCCCTTGGTTGGGTGGGTGTTCCAGTGAACCGCACCGGAAGTTTCCCGCCCCCGGGGCGCCCTCAGCAAAAGGTCCCTTGGCCCATTCTTCCTCCAAATCAGCCGGCGCATCAAATAGTCTTGCATCCTCGTGGCCGTAGACCTCGGTGTCGCGGTTGATCGAGTGCCCTTGAAGATGCTTTGAGGCGTTGGTGCGTGATGGTCTGAGATTCGGGGCTCCGAGACCGCCCTGATTTCCGCGCAGGGCGCCCCATGCACCCCACCAAGGATGCTGGAGCCGAAGGTGCCACAGGATTGGGACGTTTGCAACCCAACAGCACCGCCACCCACGCTGAAGGTTCAAACTGATGAGCGCGGCGTGGCGATCATTGTGGACCAAATTCTATTGCCTTCGGCAAGTCCACCTCGCAGAGATTCTACCCCAAGCCACACACACCCTAAATAGGGTAAAAACTACATAAATACGGCCTAAAAAATGCTTTACATACCTTGGATGGTCATTTTAAGTGGTGACAATATCAAAAAAACAAGTTTCGGAAACTTCGATTTTTGAGCTGCCCAGGTTGAAAAGCTGCATAAGCAGGTTGTGTATCAATCCCTTGGGAGACCCCCCCCCAGGACCTAATACCCAAATAGGATGAAAAACACGCAAATACAGCCTAAAACATGCTTTACATACCTTGGATGGTCATTTCAATGGGTGGCAATATCAAAAAAAACAAGTTTCAAAAACTTCGATTTTTGAGCTGCCCAGGTTGAAAAACTGCATAAGCAGGTTGTGTACCAATCCCTTGGGAGACACCCCCCCCCCCCCCGGGACCTAATACCCAAATAGGGTGAAATATACGTAAATACGGCCTGAAACATGCTTTACATACCTTGGATGGTCATTTTAGGTGATCACAATATCATAAAAACCAGTTTTGAAAACTTCATTTTTGAGCTGCCCAGGGTGAAAAGCTGCATAAGCACGTTGTGTACCAATCCCTTGGGAGCCCCGTGCGGTGACACGTGTTTGTGTCAAGTGATGATTGCGATCAAGGAGATTGCGAAAGCACCAACATGCACAGCCAAAGAAAAGAGATCAAGGCTGATCACGGACCGGAGCGACCGGCCCTAGGCGCCTTTCACCAAAGTCGAAAAAAAATAGACACTCAGAAAGTGGGAGCCCCCCCCCCCCCCCCCCCTCCCCCCCGGACCTAATACCCAAATAGGGGGAAAAACATGTAGATACGGCCTAAAACATGCTTTACATAACTTGGATGGTCATTTTGGGTGGTCACAATATCAAGAAAACAAGTTTCAAAAAATTCGATTTTTGAGCTGCCCAGGTTGAAAAACTGCATAAGCAGGTTGTGTACCAATCCCTTGGGACACCCCCCCCCCCCCCGCCTGGGACCTAATACCCAAATAGGATGAAATATACGTAAATACGGCCTAAAACATGCTTTACATACCTTGGATGGTCATTTTGGGTGATCACAATATCATAAAAACAAGTTTCGAAAACTTCATTTTTGAGCTGCCCAGGGTGAAAAACTGCATAAGCAGGTTGTGTACTGGCCCATTCACTAGGCCATTATTGGTGGAAACAGTCATTTCGCGTCTTTGGCACGGGTTGTGAACGGCCCTAGGCAAGGCTAGAGACTGCAAAAAACGTCCTTCCGTATCCTAGTAGGCATATACTGTCACAACATCCCCACTTACACCCCTCGGAGTGGGTAGCACGGGGTCACCGAGGTTGCCAAAACCGCCGACATAGCAAAAATGGCCGAAAAGTGCATAAACTGCATAAGCGCTCGTCCCACTCCGCCCCATACAAACCCCATAGAGTCGGGACCCGGAAACACTTTTTCGGCTCAAAATCGAAAAAAACCAAAAGATTCATGATTTTCGACCCAAAAAAAGGGGGGGTCATTTTTTCGACATTTTTGACCCCCCCCCCCCACCCCCACCCCCCCCCCCCACCTCCCTCAAAACCTCAAAAAAGCGGGTTTCAAGTGGGGGGGGGTCTGGGGGGGTCCGGACCAAAAACTCATTGGGGGATGCGTTTATTGGACAAAATAATGATTTTACAAGGGGTTAAACTAACAATTCAACCCCTTGGGGTAGGGTACGCGAATAGGCCCAAAAACGCCAAAATGGGGGGGTATGTGGCGTTTTCCCCATATATACACCTGCTTGGCTTTGATCTAACAACCTCTGCGAGGTGATTCCATTTTTGAGCTGCCGAGGCCGGAAAAATGCATAAGCAAGTTGTGTGCACTCACCAAAGGCCATTGAACCACCTACAAACGGCAATTTTGAAGCTTTTGGGGGGCCCGTGGCACATGCTACATGGGCCTGGCAACCACTACGTGGTTGCCCATGGGTGCTCAAGTACCTAATTGTCACTAAATAATCACCCAAACCCATCCTAGGAGCAACGGAAGGGTTTCATGAAACATCCAATTTCAAAAAACCTTCACGTGCCACTAAACAGCCTATCCGGCGTGAAAACGGCTAAGTCCTCATTGGCGAGGGGCCATATAGGGGGGGGTGACTGGGGGTACCTGGAGTTGGGACCCGGGACCCCCGCCATGGGTTAGGGGGTCCATATACAAGAAAAAAGTTCTTCAGGACCCAGGTCCAAATACACACACAGCAGCCACAATACACAAAGAAGTTTTGACCCCCCCCCCCCCACCCCCCACCCCCCCACCCCCCCCCCCAAAAAAAGGGTACCCCGGTGCGGGGGGGTACGGGGGTCGAAATCCAAAAAATCATTGGGGGATCATTTTTGCTCCTAAAATGATGATTTTACAGGGGGTTAGACGTTAGAAACCATACATCGGGGTATGCTACGCGAACAACCCCCAAAAAGGGGGGTATACGACGCTCGCGCCTGCGCTTGATCTAACAACCTCTCTTCGAGGTGATTTGTTGCCCCTCCCCCCCCCTGGCCCGCCCCCGGTCGCCCTCCCGGGATCTTCGACAAATAGCGCGTCAGGCATCCGGGCTCAGCGCCACCGAACTCACCGATTCACCAAACCAGGATTTTGGAGGCTGGAAAAATGGGGGAATTGGGGAAATGGGGGAACTGGGGGAATTGGGGGAGAATTGAGCAAAATGGGGGGAAAGTGGGGGGAAGTCGGGCATAGCACACGGGATGTGGGTTGTGGAGCGTTGTGGCGGGATGTGGTTGAGGAAAATTGCACAAAAATGGGAGAAAAATGGGAGAAAAATGAGACGAAATACCCATTAATCACAGTCCCATTTCCCCCATTTCCCGGAGGTCAAAGATCTTCCCCGCAGTTCCCTTTGTAAAGATCAGCTCATCGCACTCGCCAACAAAGAAAATGGGAAAAGAAAATGGGAATTCTTGCCACTCATCGACACTCACCACCACGGCGGCTGGTGCGGATGCTCGGTGTGTGTACATGTGTGTTTGGGGGGGGGGGGGGCGGGGGGGCGCACCGGAACTGGATCCGCGGGGGCTCAATTGACAGGATCCCCAAAATCCTACCGCGACTGACCCCCGGGGCCCCGGAGGTGACCCAGACCCAAGATTCGGCAAAAAATGAAAATGGGATCAGCGCGTCAAAGGGGGTTCACAAAAGTCATCATTTGCAACATATTTGGTGCAAAAAATTTTGGCCATTTTTAATGCGCAAAAAAATTTTCGGTGCCTTCAGCGCCAGAGTTCATAATTACTGATTAACGGTGCCTGTCAATTGAGCCCTTTTCACAGAACCCCCCCCCCCCAATTTTGGGGGGCTCTATCGACCCCCCCCCCCCCAGAAGTGAAACCCGGCGCCCCATGCGCCTCATCTCAGTACAAAGCACGTGCACCTGGTACTGCCACGTCTCCTGATCGCCCTGGCCGTGGGCATCCAGCTGCCAGTTGCGGGCCACAAGCAGGAGCCGGGGCTTGCCGAGCTTCAGCAGGTTGCTGGCCCCGGACTGCTTCACGGCGTCCACCTCCTGCGCCAAGTCCTGCAGGTCCTGAGAGCAGAGCAGACCGAACAGGACTGACCGGGTCTGAACACAAATCAAGGCAATCCTCAACAGTGAAATCGCACTTCGGGGGTTCAGTTACGCTGTGCTACGAACCGCCATTGGTCACTCACCAGCCGCTGAGCGATGGGCAGAGATGTGTTGGAAGAGAGGGAAAGGGGGTTAGGGAGGGGGGGGGTTGGCCGGACCCCCCCTCCTCCCCCCGACCCCGGCGCCAAAGGTGCCGGAATTTTTTGTTAGATTGAATCCTCTTGCGCCAAAGGCGCGGAAGAAAATTTTGCCTCAAACAGTGGAAGGGGAGGAGGGGGGGGGTCTGAGGGGGGGGGGGCTCCTCCTATGGTTGTCAGCCGTTCTAATACATCCCTGGCCATGGGGACCGAAATGGTCGGACGGTTGCCCTCCAGCAGCCGCCGGTTCCCGAATCTCAGCCTGTCTGCCCTCCCTCCTTCTCTCACCCCCCCCCGGCCCCCACCTCCCTCCCTCCCTCCCTCCCTCCCTCCCTCAGTCCCCCCCCCCCACCCTCCCTCCCTCCCTCCCTCAGTCCCCCCACCCTCCCTCCCTCCCTCCCTCAATCCCCCCCCCCCCCCCCCCCTCCCTCCCTCCCTTAGCCCCCTCCCCCCCGTCCCCCACCCTCCCTCCAGCCGGGCATGCCTTGGTCAGGGCGACGGCGGCGGGGGACCCGGTCCATCGAGGCCTGCCGGCGCGGCCACGGCGTGCACCGAGGGCACCCCACATGGCAAGCGGGGCGTGGCTCATCGCTGCCGGGGGCTGGCGCAGCCCGAGGGGACCAGTGGGAGAGGCCCGTCGCGGACCCGGGGGTGTGCATCACATGGCATGGCCGGCCGATGTGCAGTGTTGTCGGGAGTGCCATCGTGCGTCGCTGAAAACTGGGGACTTGTGAGAAATTGTCAAAAATACATTCTGGGAAATGTATAAAAAATGTGTGAAAATGGTTGGAAATGGGAGGAAAATCGGACAAAAATGGAACAATTCAGGAGAAATTCCCCAATTTTCCCAGTCCCATTTTTCCCATTTTTGCACAGCCTCACTACCTTTCCCTCAGGTGCCTTTGATGAATTTTGCCAGACAGACTGGCCGACTGACCGATTCGGATAGCGCAGAGGCTTGATTGTGTGGCTGCTGTGCCGGCCACCAGGCTCTTGCCTCCCTCTCCGGACGGCGAGGGACTGTGGGTGACCCCCCCCCCCCCCCGGCCCTTGCGCAGTCCCCATTAAAGGCGCAGAAAACGACGATGTAGTGGTGACTGCACAAGGCCGGTGACTACGCGCGGCACCCCTGGTCCAAAACCATTACAAACACGTGACACGTCCCCCAAACCCCAGGGTGTGTCTGCACACAAAAGCAAGCACACACGCAGCAGCACAGCATTGCGGAACTCTGGAATCTGTCAATTTGCGTCGCAGTTTGGCTGGTTCCCTGGACTTCGCTCCCCCAAGACACGGGCACAGTATAAGTCGAACAACCATCTGACGCCAAACTGGGCGTTCTGGGGAAACCTGGGTTTTTCATTTCATGGGTTGATTTTGTATGGGGACATTACTTCTGCATGGGTACACTTTCTAGCAATAAAAATTGCACAACGCACCGCACAAGACAAACCGAACACCTGATCTGGAAGCGTCAAATTGACGGTTCCAAAAACGACGGTCTCGCCGGGTAGCGGTGACTGCGCAAGGGCGGCGCTGGCGCAAGGGGGGGGCGGGGGATAAATGCTCCCACCCTGGCGACGCACTGTGCCCTGCGTGTGGGTGGGGAGGATGCCTGCAGGGGCAGGGGAGATGGTGAGGTGCGTAGGAGAGTGAATGGCAGAGAAAAAGTACAGTGGCTCATGGTTGATAGTCCGTGGCATGAGGGCGGTGTCAGGCGTGGCGGAGGAGCAGAGTACATGCGGTGTGATATGAGATATGAGACATGGGGATTACAATGACGACCACGGATGTGAAACGGGCTTGTGGGGCTCCTGCAGATGCACTGAGATAAATTCTAATGTCCTCGGATTGTGTACAGGAGGGGCCAACTCGGCCGAATCAGCCCCCCCCCCCCTCCGGCTTCTTTTTTTTGGTGTCCAGGCTCAACAAGTTCAAAGAGTGTAACGCGAGCTCTCAGGCAACCGCCTGGTTCAAGAAGTTGCAATCCAGTAGCTCTTGGTGGTGGCTGTGTCAATTACGGCAGTCTACCGGGTCCAGAGGGGAGGGGGAGGGGGGGGGGGGCATCCAGGCCAAAGAAATATTGTAATTCAGGCCCAGGGTGAGCAGAATTCCCAAGAATTCCTACGACGGGGGGCGGGTTTGGGGGGGGGGGGGTTGGCACAAGGCCTTGGGGGTGGGGGGGGGGGTGCTGAAATTCTGGAGGGAATGTTTTTGGCCAGCCCAGCCCTGCGTGCAACAACCTGAACGGCGCCTTCAGGAGATCTAGGCACATCCACTGTGCGATCCAACTGTGCAACCGACTTGTTTGGTTTCGCCACATTCGAAGCCGGAGGGGGGGGGCTGAGAGACAGCTCCCCAGGTAAAGCTGGAACACATGCTAAATGTGGAGCCCTCGTTTGTACTATATGCCCTACTTACTCAAAAAGGCACATAACTTCAACAAGAAGTCGGAAGGAGGGACATTCCGAACTCGCCGGGCTGATCGAGAGACCACTTCGAGGCCGGGTCACCTTTCCAGAAATCCGGCTGCAATTTGTCAACCCTGATTTGGTCCCCCCCCCCCCCTGTGTGACATTCTGTCTGGTCGCTGTTTCTTTACGGGGCCCTGGACAGTCACCCGTTCTTCCCTTCGCACGTTGCATCGGGTCGCTGCGTTCTGTCGGCCGCTGCGGCCGGTGCTCCTGCTGGTGTTGGGTTTGCGGAGCCCCATCGTTGGTGTACCGGGTTGCAGCGGGTGCCGTTTGTGCCCCCGGCCCCCCCTTTCCCTATCCAACGCGCGCACGCGGGCGACACTCGGGCACGGGTGGACCCTACAGCGAAGGGCTTGACTGGGAGCCATTGGCACGGGACCTGGAGGAACGGCTTGTCAATGCCCTGGCCAGAGAAGCGGTTGAACAGGACCACCGACGACAGGGCGGAGGCCAGCAGGAACAGCCGGGCCCAGAACCGCGGCGGGTGCTGGTTCATCCCCAGGCTGCCCGACCCCTCGACGTCCATGAGCAGGACCGGGGGGGCGCCCCCGGGCATGGGCACGGGGCCGGGGGCGAGCCAAATGCCGATGGTGCAGGCGTCCACCTTGTGGCCCACCCGGAAGTCCGCGTGCTGCACCCCCTCGTGCTCCGCCAGCCAGTTCAGGAGCGAGGACTTGCCGGAGCGGTACAGGCCGCACACGGACGCGACGCGGACAGGGCCCGGCAGCTCGCGGACCCGCTGCATCGTCCGGGGGCGGGCGATGAGGGGCACCCGGTCCCAGCCCTCGTCCAGCAGCACGCCGTCCTGCCGGACGTCGCGGCGGTGCTGCGCTTCGTAGGAGGCGTGCACCCAGACCTCGACCTGCCGGTCTTTCGCGGCGAGGTCCTTCCGATTCCCCGCTTTGTGGAACCCCATTTCCGCGAGGTATGCGTGCACGGGGTCGCCCGGGTGGCACTCCACGCGCGCCGGCAGCACCTGAGAAGGAACGCACGCGCCACATTGGGTGCGGGCGTTCATTCAAGCAACCCAACGAGAACCACGGGCAATGGTTGCGCACCGCATGGGCACCGCGTGGATATGCCATGAACCTCACCAGAACAGAGGCCTACCCAAAGCGAGCAACCGCCCAATAGGGCAGACTGAGAAGAATGGGTGAAATGTTCTGTTATCCAACCTTGTACTTGTACCTATGACCAAACAAATTAGGCACCCAAAGTACAGCTATGCAAATGACAAAAAAGATGGACACTGCTCCAGTGGCAAGCACGACACTCACTGCTCTTGAGTCATCTTGATGTGATATGCCACATCTTCTGGGTTCATCTTCCACCAAAAACATTTGTGGACCACAGAGGGAAGGCACCAGAGTCTGCAGCACACGATGCACATTAGGAGACCAGGCATCCGGCCATCTGGTTTTGATATTAGGTTTAACATCACAGTAACATAGAGTCTGCTGCTCACCACTTCAAGAATGGTAACAGACACCTCATATTGGATAGGCATCTGATAGATATGCTTGAATAAGGCAAGAAATACCACAGTCGGCCAGCAGAGCAAACAAGCCCTGTCAAATGTGCAGATGTTATCAAAGAATATTGTCCCAATGCCAAAATAGATTATCCTTGTTTCATGGAAAACCATTGCAGGTTTTCAAATGACTGCAGGTTTTCAAATGATCAGAATAGTCCCAAGTCTACAAAGTAGGTAAAGCAGGCAAAGCGGGATCAACTGAGAATAGATGTTTTCTTCAAGGCGATAGCATGTAGCCACAAGAGGGGCTGCAGAAATGAGCGTAGTGTTTCGCCATATCACGTGGTTTTCAAGGCTCCCCACAGCCCCTCAAGCTGGGAGTGTTGCTGCTCAAGTTCATTGTAACTTCACAGTCCGGCGTGTTTTGTCACGGATGTCACCAGACGCACAAGACATAGGAGATCAGTTGCAACTAAACACTGGGGCGCCCCAGAGGGGCAGCACTGTCACGGCCTACTTGCGGTGTGCATGAGGACCTTGTACCTATGTGCTGATGGAGGGGTAGCTGCCTCTACGGGGGAGAGGAGGAATCAGCTCTATAGGTTGTATGGTACACGTGGAGGTGCATAATTGTGACTGTGGGCGGTTGTGGGTCTGTGACTATGGGGGAATCCTTGCACTGCGCGCTACTTTTACACTACGTTCCCCCTGAAGAGCCCCCAGGCACGCACCTTGGAGACAATCTTAGAACTAGGCGACCCACACTGGACTGGACGGGACCTTGAGGGGGACCTTCCCGGTTCTTGTGGCAGTGGTGAAGGACCAGGGGCCTTGTGGGGGGGACTTGACTGTGTGTTGGGCGTTGGAGATGGAGGGCAGTGAGGTGGCGAATCTAAACTTGGGATGGCAAAGGAGATGGACTCCATCTTGCATTGCCGATTCACCACTCTCAACCCATCTTGGTAGTATTCCAAGTGGAGGAGTCCGTCTTCAGCCGTCCCGACCACCGTGGCAGGAGGTCGCAGGCCATTGGAGCAGGTATAGAACACCCTATCCCCAATAGTGAGATCCATGGAGAAAGTGGGCCTTAGAAATGAGGAGGGAAGTATGATTTCTTGTAGCAGGTACCCTGATAGTGTATGAAAGTGTATCACTATATCAATCAACCGAGAAAAAGAGTAGGTGTGGTGGAAATGGGTAAAAAATGTGTGCAAAAAGGTAGAAACGGGTGAAACAGGGTGAACATCCGAAAATGCCATATCCCCAATGCACCAAAACCTACTACCAAACAACAATGATGCCCAAAGTACCACAAAGTATGGGTTTCTACTACGGCCGGGCGCCCAAATAGTTGCACTGCGCGTGCAATGCGTGTGCACTGCGCTTAAGGCGCCCCCTATGGACGGCCAAAAACGCTGATAGAAGGTTGTCAAACCGGAGTAAAATAATGCGCATCCCCACACTTGCCACCAGACTGGGAAGGGAAGATCCCTGACGGGAACCCAATCTAAGTGGACCATCACACTCAAACAACGCACTGCCGGGACTCGATCCTAGTCTCCCTAGGCCGTGCGGCTGGGTGTGTGGCCACTCTACTATGACAATGCTTATGTAGAAAAGTGCAACATCAATTACCCAGCGTTCAGTACTCAACGTCAAAACCACCGGTGAAAAATGTCATGAAAGAAAACTATGGAGCAAGCACGCCTGCCGCCTGTTACAAGAGGAGTCCAAGACCGGTTGCAAGGCGCTGCTGGGACTCGAACGTGGTGTCCCATGATCGCGGGGCTCAGTTTGTGGCCACTCTACTACTCTTGTTTTCTGCACTTGCTCATGACAACTGGCCATCCGTGGACAGGCGCTACTAAGTCAACTGATCATCAATATGTGGCCGTGAGACTCAGAATGATGGGGCAGGGTAACAACGAAGAAATCGAAAATTAGGCGTAGCGTACCAATTCAAGACCCGCTCGTGCATCTCAAACCACCATCAGCCGAAAGTAACTGAGGGGTATCTATGCACAGAGCACGGAAATATTCTAGCGTGTCGGTAACATCGCCACACTATGGTTCCAAGTCATCAGAGACTGTAGAGGCTGAGGAATCACCGCTATTACTAGCATCAAACACCTGTTCACATTCAGTGCTAGCCCAATTGCTATGGTATGAACCCACATCAAAACTGTTAGAGCCATCATGGGATGGTACCTTGTGGGTGTCACCGACGTCTGTGCTGAAGTCCGACACACCCAATGCAACGCACACCGGCCCCTCCGCAACCTCTACAACCTCCGAGCACTCAGGGACCTCCACACCCTCAACCGTATCCTTTGCGCCAACACTAACACCGACGGTAAGCCATTTCATCGGCACACCTGCGCCTTTCCTTGCAGCCCTCAGGCTCTCTGGCAGCTGGATGCGGTCCCCTTTGAGGGGAGGAACGCAGTCAGCTCCCTGACCCCGCCGCAACCCTGGGAGACCCCAACCAGGCAATTGGTATGGCAACCCCCTCCAACCAACACTGGTCTTCCAAGGTATGGTCCCGTCCAACCAATTTTTGTCAACCCAACCACTAGAACATTTCAATAAACGAACTTTTGGTGTGTGATCTGCTGACCTGATATCGACCTCGTTGCCTGCACCAAAGTTCAGGGGACAGTGCCATCTCATCGTCTCTCAAGGGAGACATGGGGGACAGGAGTCCATCTGCATTGCGCTTTGCAGGCGACACTGCTGATGTAGAATCCAAAACAGGGGGATCTTGTGGACTGTGGTTAAGTTCTACACAACCCCAATGAAAACATCAAACCGTACAAGAACGTCGCCCCCACCACCCAATGGAGCGGAGGCACCATCATTCTTGTCAATATTTACCAAAATAAAATAGACACTTGCCAAGGTTAAGCCTGGGTGGGAGCCAACTGACAACCTAGAAAATTCATTGTTTAATTGTGGTTCAATTCTGATCCGAAGTAACCGCTGATCAGTCGCTTGGCCAAGCCCTAGCCACGGCAAACCCTGTGTCTGTGTCCACAGGTGTGTCCACAGGGTTCACACACCCTACATTCCTACCCACGCCATAGTTCACCAAAACTCGCAAACACCGAGTTTCATCACTTATGCCAAACTGCCGTCAGATCTTGAGCCATTTCCTTCTGAAATATGACTTGTTTATCAAACCTCTGTCAATCCAAACACTAGTAGTGTCTCCCCCCTGCGTGCCCCCCCCCCCCATGCGCTCTATATCAATCCAATGAGTGAAATGTTGTTTTCTCCCTGGCAATGCGGGACTTACTGCCACGCTATATCAGCTGAGGCGTTCAATAAAAGATCGTCTGAGTGTTTGCAATGGCACAAGAGAAATGGCAGTTTCCAGCAACACACCACCTCAAAAACCAAACAATTTAGAAGCGCTGGGGATGTTGGGCACCGTGTACAACACACCAACAGACATCGTCATCATCATCAGCAGCAGCATCACCATCATCATCATGAAGTGGCAAACACGAAGTGGCAAACACAGCAACACGGCACTGGGAGACGTGATGCGTTCCTTTCATGTGCAGCAACGACGGGCCGCATCGGTCGGAGGGCCCGGTGCAGGGTCTGCACCCCCTTACTACGTCCACTTCCACGCGCCCTGCCTTTCCTCCACACACCAGCGGTATGGCCTCGGGCGGGGCCTGGGACTCCGTCATGTCTACTTGCAGCCGCAACCCCTCGATCTCAATGGTGGCCATGGACCGCAGCACGGGGCAGTCCTCTCTGAGCCCCACATGATACGCAGTGCCGTCCCGGGCCACGGCCTCGATCTCACCAACACCGTGCCGCCGCAGGGCCTCGGCCACGCGCGCCTCGGAGGGCAGCATCTGCTCAGAGAATTGCGGGGCCCCCAGGCGGACCTGAAAGCGCGCCGCCTCAACCGTTGCCCTGTCCGTCGGCACAAACCCGCCATTCTCCTGGTGTTGCTGCTGGCAATTCTCGTGGTGCTGCTGCTGGAATGCAGGCTCCAGCGTCCGAACAAACTCGATCGCGCCGTACTTAAAGCCGGAGAGGGGGCTCGCCGCAAGGACGCGGTCCACATCGCCGGCCTCCACACGCATCTCAAAGATATCGTCGTGATCCTCGTCGTCGTCGCATGGCTCAACCTCCGGCGGACGCGAGAAGAGACGTGAGTGCTCTTCACTGGAGTTCAAAAAATTGGCGATCAGTTGATCCATGTCCTCCTCGAACCCTTGGCCCTCGCTGTTCGGCAACAGCCGCACGAACAACTTGATCCGGCTCGCATCATCTACCATCACGGTCATTGCGGAAGAAAGCGCTGGGCATGCCACAGGAATGGGCAGCACACATTGCACAACTTTTTTCTTTCAGTCCAGAGCAAGATGAGCAGGCGTACCCTGCTGCTCATATCGCACTCAAGACAACCTTCAGGCCGCCAAGCCAGCCTAGCCGCCCCACCCATGCCCTTTGCCCAAGCCTAAGGCGTGGCCTAGCGCTCTTCGTAGCAAGGTGTATTGTGAAAACACCACCGTTTGCCATTGCAATAGGCCATATCTCTGCATAGGTGTCCCAAATCAAGCTAAAACCTCTTTTTGAGATGTTTGGGGCTGAAGGCCGCTTGGCCTTCAGGCCGCCACGCCAGCCTAGCCGCCCCGCCCATGCCCTTTGCCCAAGCCTAAGGTGTGGCCGTGGCCCAACCTAGCCTTAGTCCAAGCCTACAATTGAAATGTATAGGGATGTATCCTGGATTCCTAGTCAAGGGAACAACCATCAGGGTATGCTTTCACGGCCATGGCGTCCAGAAATAGACACCCATAAATCGTTTCAACCAGAACCTCAAACAACCGTCTCTGTCAAAGAGTTCTATCTCTGCATGTGAAAGCCTCAATTTGAGCGTACATCATGAACCACAAATAGCACACAAATAGCAGCTACAATCCCGTCCCTACCCTCCCGTTGGGTTCCGGTTGCAGGGCCTGTCTCCAGAGGAAATTGCGGCAAGGAACAGTAGACAGGAAGAAAGGATCTTCGTGTGCATAAGGACAAGCATGTGCAGCCAGAATGCTCAGTAAGACCTAGGCTCCTTTGGCCATGTTGGTTTGCACTTTTGGATAATTGGTTCATGTCTTCTTGAGTGATGCCCCCCCAACAGGGTCTAGCAAGATCCATTGAATGTTAACCAATTTCGAAAAACTCGGCACATGCCATCCATGCTCCAAACCAATCCCTGTGCAATACAAACCCATCTCCATTCACACCAAATTGATCCCCGTGCAGTACAATCCGATCATGGGTCAGTGACAGGGCTGGTTTTGGGTGTGGACACAAGGACACAAGGACGCTCTTAAACGCAATTTCCTTGCGTTGGTTTTGACGTGTATGCTGGGGCTCGCCCTTCCCCAGCACACAACGGCACAACCCAAAGGCTTCAGGCAAACATTCGGAATGTTTGCAGAGGGCACAAACCAACGTAAACCCTCCACCCATATAGAACGCCTGTGTCGTTCATTTCGGGCCGCACGGTGCGGAATTTTCTTTGGGGGGCGGTGTATTGGGAGGGGGATCGTTCTATTTGACATGTGTGTGCCATTTGTGTGGAGGGTTGAGGGCAGGACTAAACATTCCCAAGAGACCCAGAAAAGGTGCCCAAGGCATCGTTTTCTGCCTCCTGTAGAGGCCTCTGGTCCAACAGAGCTGCTGGAGGCACCATAGAGTACTTCATTGCCACGGTGCCTGGGATATGTGCATCTCTTCCTTGTGTCTGTGCTGCCCCGCATGATTTTTTTCCTTCAGTCATGCAGAAATATGGCTGCACCATTGGATGTCCTGTTGCATGTTGCTCTAGCAGATGATGTTGGTGATGAATATGATTGTGAGTCTGAATCAAGTGATCTGTCATCTAATGTGGAGGTGTCTTGTGGTGAACCCAGCCCCAGGGATGTATTGGAAGAGAGGAGGCATTCGCCTTTTCAAGTCCTGGACGCTAGTGCGATTGAGGGGATCAGGGGGTTAGCGGGTGAGAGCTCATCTATGTACAACTGTATACAAATATATAAGGCCCTTACCCCCCCCTGCCCCCCCCCTGCATATCGCGGCGCGACGGAAGGACCTGGGCCTCCGTCCTATGTGGGATCCTCTGAGGAGCAACCCTGCCCAGACCTGTGCGCTCCCCCATCCGCGCCTGCAAGTGCAGGTGCGGCTGTGGGGGGTTGGGCGCCCCCCCCTGCCGATGACTGCACTTGCCGAGTGAAGCCCAGGCCAGGCTCAAGAGCCCACCCCCCCCCCCGCGGGGCGGCAGACGGGCTGCCGCACCCCTGCGCTGCGGGGGGCGCCCCTGACGGTCTGCCCCACGCGCTGCCTTGCTATTGGAAGAGAGGAGGGGGGGGGGGGTTGGCCGGACCCCCCTCCTCCTATGGTTGTCTGCCATTCTAATACATCCCTGCCTAGCCCCCAGATGCAGAGGTGCTGCCCAATCCACATGTGGGAGCTGCTTCTGAACATGTCGGATGTTGCACCCACGATGTTTGAGACGTTCAGAGCGTTTGGCTAAATTTACAACACTCACAGCAGAGATTTCAAGTTCTTCACTGCTCCAACATTCAGGTATGAAATGGTGGATGCTGTCATGGAGCAGTTCAAGAATGATATGATTGCAGCTGCAAAACCTGCTGCCGAGGCCAAACCTCAGCCCAAACCTAAGGCAGCAGCAACGCAAATGAGGATTGCCTACTTTTTGCGTTAGCAACCGTTGAACAGTGCAATTTCAATGCAAGTCCGTTGCTTGCTGATACGAGCTTTCTGCTTGGCATTGCAGCCCAATGCTGTTTGTTTTGATGTGATTTTCAGCCATGGCACCTGTTGCTATCGTTGGCATGGCGGTTACGTTTGCGTATTACGAGTTGCGCGCAAGCACGGGCTTGTCTAAGCACAGCGACCCCGTGTGACCGTTGTTTCCCTGACTTTCAGCATGCGGGTGGGGCATCAATGGTCAGGTTGCAATGTCCGCATTGAGGCCCGGCCTGCCCCACGGCTTTCATTGCCCTCTGTCCACAATGCGTGCTTCCAGCGCCGTCCTGTCCACTGATGATTGTTCTGGCCTCTTCCTCCCTGGTCGGCTGGGGTTGCGAGCTGCAAGACTCTACAGGTTTATGCGTGCATCCACGTCAGTGGTCATTCCTTTACCAGGGTGCTAATCAGCTGGCCCCATTTGGCCCCTGTGCTCAGGCTTTGGTGTGGTCCTGAAGTTGAAAAATGCAGTGGGTTCAGGCGATGGTCCGGAGGTTACTTACATACAACATACAGCAGTGGGCTGGGGGGTAAGGGGGGGTCTGCTTGCTGGGAGATGTGCCGGGCGGTTTTCCTATAAACTGACTGGCTTCTCCATTGCCATCAGCTGCAGCTCAGGGCGTTTCATACCACAACCCTTCCGTACTGCACGTCAGTGTCGTCGCTGCTGAGGCAGAAGACGACGCTGAGATGGGTAATACTGGGCTTGAAGGCTCCCCCACATCATCCATCAGCACCAAATCCAGGGACTCCAGCAGCCGCTGGGAGACCCGCGGCGTCAGTGGAGACCGCTGCTGTGGGGTGCGGAAGGAGTTGCACGCTGAACCCACCAGGTATAGTTTCGCTGTCGTGACGGGGGTGGAGGGTGTGGCCATTTCCCCTGCCGGGTTTCGTATCCGCGGGAGGGAGATATGTACTGGTGTGTGGACCAGTTGTTGTTTTGTGACCTGCACCAGTGGGCAAACCTCGATGTCCCACATTGACGAGGGTGGCTGCCGGCACTCTGGCGTGTGGTCCCCTCCCTGGGGCCATGGGTGGATATAGTGGGGGGGGGGGTCCCCCCAGCCCCCCCCCCCCCCCCCCCCGATGACAATTACGATTACGATTTACCCGTTTGACTGAACTAGCAGTTTTGCCAGCAGTTTTATAAGAGGACTAATGGCCAAAAACAGCGCCTGAGCAGGACAAATGAATCCAGTGCCTACGCATATACCATTGTACTACTGGGCCAATCCACCAACACTGAACACAAGACAATACATTGCACAGCGGTTGGTGTATCCCATGAAGACAGTCCATACAGTGCAATCATTTCTTGACACATTTTGCCCAAATGGCTTGCAATTCCGAATCATCTGTGCCTGTACAGCTGTAAAAGGAGCAAATCGTAATCGTCATTCCATCATCACTGCCTCCTGGCTCAACAGCCCCCCCCCCCCATCCCCCACCCGCACCTTGGTAATGTCGTCACTATTATATCCACCCCTGCCCTGGGCTGGCATCGCCCTCTGGGGGGTCTGTTGCAATGCCGCCGGGCAAAAGGGGGGGGGGTTCATGGTCTGGTTCATCCTCCCTCACCCACCCCTCCCACTCGTCCACGAGGCCCTCCTCCAGGGGGTCCTCCTCCGGCTCCTGCTGTCTGCATGGGTGTATAGACACCAGTCTAAAGAGGAGGGGGGGCTTTCTTCTCCCTACATCCGCTAAGTGATCCGCTCTGGAGTTTCCTGGAATGCCTATGTGCGAAGGTGTGTGGTGCCACTTCACCTGGTCCCCAGCTACTCAGTCGGGATCTCCTCCCACAAGTCCCTATGCGGCACAGGCCCTGACTTGTTGGTCCAGGCATGTCAGCGCCATTTCTGTTCCCACCCCAGGACCATTAACAAGGAGCAAGCAATCGGGCAGATGAGCGACCGCTCTCCTGGCCTGTGTCCCTCGAGCGCTTGCAGGGCCGCCTTTAGTTCCGCTCGGATGTTCGTTTGCTCCTCACCCAGCGGAACATACGCCGCTGTGTCCCGTTCATCTCCAAAGAACACGCCATATCCCCCCACCCTGCCCGCCTCGGGGTGCAACTCTGACGACCCATCCGGGTAGATGATGTTCCACCCTTGTTCCTGGTACACTTTGATGGCTCGTGCGTGCTCTGCCTTCAGCTCCGCCGCCCGTTCAAACTTGTTCTTTTGCTTTCGGGCCGGGAACCGTAACTTGGGGGGGGGGGGGGGTATGCGACGCCGACACCACCACTGTGGGGTGACGCAGGTCTGACGTGTTTGCATGACGTCAGCGCCTCTATCAACAGCGACGCTTCGTGCGGGTGGGGGTGGGGGGGTGCAATGTCGTTGGCTTGGGTCATGCCTGTTCCCCCTGTTTTCTATCGCTCCCCCCCCCCCTGTCCAATATCGGTGGCGAATGTGGAAATCTGTGCTGCGCATCCTTCTGAAGAGCTGCTTTGAGGGGGTCGTTGCAGTGGGGGGGGGGGGGTCGGTACAACGGGGGGCTTACAACCTTCGCCATCTAACTCAAAAGCACATGCACATGGCACGTGTGGGGACCCACTCCTCATGCCCCCGTTGCCCCCCTTGGTGAAGGGCGCACTGTGTGTGTGCGACAAGCTGGTGCACAAGGGGTTGCATGTCGCTGGCCATCACCGCAGAAACAACAGCCTCAAATGGCCATGACGGCGGACCCGTTCAGAGCCGGGAGCGCAGGTCCACCGCAAGGGTTTGGGCCTGCGCGGCCGCCTGCTTCAGTTCGTGAAATTCTGCGTACTTGAAACACAGACTGAGATTGCAATTGTTGGAATGCTGGTACAATGGATCCGTGGGCTGCAGCTCGTATGCATCCTCATCGACCACCAACTGCTGGGCCATGGGGCGGCCAAACGAGTGACGAACATCCTCGATGGTGGATCCACGGGGGAGGGTCAGCACCCTTTTCTCGGTCGCAAGCCGGCCCTGACAGGCAGCGTACACTCTGAATTCAGGGCACTTCTGTTCCAGTTCAGGTCGGCCTGCGCCGAACCGTTTGATTCTGCCTTCCTCGGGGCTAATCTTCTCGATCAACTTTTTGGACACGGTTTGCATATGCGACAAAGAGAACGCTGCAATGGAATACCCGCAAATCACACGAGCCACAAACTTGTCAAGTACGCAAAATGTTGGTGCAACCATGAACCAATGGTTTGAATAGCATGAACCAAACACCACTGACTGTGTCTGAAGGCGAACACTTGCCAAGAAGGTGCGTGCAGGCCATCTTCCAGAGTAGATTTTGGGTGTCACAGAAATGAAGGGGGGGGGGAGGCACAGGAGATAACGCCAAACCCTGGGAGATTACCCAATAGGAATTTCTTTGACTTTGCACTGGTTCATTGGACGCTTGCTGGAAAATGCAAAAGAAGACTGCCATGCCTGAGACTTTGGCTTCATGAAACAGCTGTGTGGGTGGGGCCAAACTAATCTTGTTGCTACCCCGTCCCCCCCTTGTCCTACCCCCCGCCCCCCTTGCAAACTCCCAGGTTAGCGCGCAACGGTCTCCCGGGTGGGGGGGGGGGAGACGGTCGCCAAGTGACGGTCTCCCAGGGGGGGGGGGGGGTTGCAAGGGTATTTCAAGGCACACTGTGGTACCCTCCACTAATGCAAGCAAAGAGAACACGTGTGAAGCGACTTTCGCGTTGATGCCAATGTGCTTTATCCAACACAAATGTTATTGAGGATCCAAAGGAACAGTAAAGAACTTCTGGGTACGAGAATAACACACTTTGAACTGTTGCACATGCTCAGTTTGCATGACAGGCACGTGGTGTGTTGCTAAGCAGGTGTAAAGCAGATGGGCAACACATACCAGCACAACACATGTTAACTACAAAAACATGGAAGTGACGGTCTCCCGGGTGGGGGGGGGGGAGATTGCAAGGGGGGGGAGTTTGCAAGGGGGGGGGGGTAGCTACGCCAAAGTCCCAAATTAATACGGTCCCTACGCCTACTGTAGCTTGGACAAGGCCGTGGCTTGCGCGCGACACATACAACTACCGTCACACACGTGAGTGAGAGTCACCAAACCCATGTCTTCTGTGGTTGCACGACATTTGGTACTGAATTCAATTAGGTCCCAAATTAATACGGTCCCTACGCCTACTGTAGCTTGGACAAGGGCGTAGCTAGGACAAAGGAGGGAGGGTACATGGGCTCGCATGCTCTGCCTGCAGATATGCAAAATAGCAGCCCTGTGCACAAAATCGTGTTTTGTTTTTTGCTCTCAGTGAACATAGTCCGTGGGTTGCGGAGGTTAGTTCTCAGCGAAGGCATGTTACATTTTGGTGCAACACCAGAGTCATAAAGCATCTCTAACACAGGCCTACCCCTTGCAAGAGAGGGAACACTGTCTTCTACTGACAACACTACAGAGTCACTTGATCTGGTAGGATGGTGTAACCGCATAGTTG
This sequence comes from Eutreptiella sp. 'Long Island Sound 2002', assembly GCA_964036045.1. Taxonomy (NCBI): domain Eukaryota; phylum Euglenozoa; class Euglenophyceae; order Eutreptiales; family Eutreptiaceae; genus Eutreptiella; species Eutreptiella sp. 'Long Island Sound 2002'. Next base: position 36,806,023 of record OZ038398.1, on the reverse strand, counting down.
GCAAGTGTTTCATTTCCATCGATTTAGCGACATCAACATGCTGAAATGGCTGCAGCCCGGTATGCAACCCCACCATATTAGGGCCCCAAAGCATGGAAGCAGTGTGCTTGAATAACCCTACAAAACTTACCCCGCCCCCCCCAGCATGGGCCATCTGAGGGTTCTGAAATGCCGATGTACCCCCCCCCCCCTTGTATAAGCTACGCCAATGTATGGAATTATTACGGTCCCTGACCACTGTAGCTTGGCCATAGAACAGTGGAAAGTTCAGCAATAGGTCCCCACCGACAGACCTATGCCCTCAATCAGCAAGTATCACGCGGCGGAGCCGCGGCAAACATTGTCCCATCTGTCCAGCGAAGCGCCCCAGCTCTCCTGACCACTCAGACCACTCAGACCACTCAGACCACTGTAGCTTGGACAAGGGCGTAGCTTGCGCGCAACACATACAACTACTGGCACACACGTGCGCATGCGCATGGTATGAGTGCACCTTGACCTCCGCCCACATTTCCAAGTGCATGCAAACACAAGAAAGCGTTGGGAACATGAAAATTTCAGGTTCACACCCATGTTGGCACAAGCAATGAAGGATGCGAAGCCTACAAATGTTCGGCTTGGAAACCCTTCTTGCAATCATACACCATGCGGAACAATTGCACATGCTGACCACTTGAAGATGCCTGAACTCGATTCTTGGGAGGGGGGGGACAAGGGTGTGTGACCATCTGCCCACCCTTCATGCACTCCAACACCGCAAATTGGTCCCTCTTCTCCAATGGTTCATTGTACCATCCACACGGTCACCGGTGGAACATGTGAAAGTAACTAGACGCCTAGGTTCAAAAAGAGAAGATTGCATGATGGGCTGATGCAAGAAAGGGGAATATAAAGCACAAATATTCCCAAATTCAGAGCCATGTGGGTTGAAGTGGGCAAAGACTCACAAATATGTCCATGGCTCCATGTAATTGGCAAACATGACGACAAACCCATGTCTTATGTGGCCGCACTACATCTTACGTAATTAAAATTACGTACACAATTATTACGGTCCCTACGCCTACTGTAGCTTGGACAAGGGCGTAGCTTATACAAGGGGGGGGGGGTAGGGCATAACACCTTCCTCAACGATAAAATGAGCTAAGACATGGCTACCTGACCTGTTCACATGGCTGCCATATTGGGGTCCCCAAGCAAAGAGGGCATGCAACCTTTGTCACATCAAAGCAAGGAGGAGACAAGCGTACTCAATACCCGCCGTACTAGGGAAGAAAAGGTGGCTATGTCACCCATGCTGCAGCGTGACCAACGCGGGGAGCAAATATAGCTACATAGCCACTGTGATGCATCTGTTTTTTGAGAGATATTTGGATGTTGTTCTCAGCATCCAATAGCCTTTGGGGATGCCATGCATTCGCAGTGCACACAACCCTATTTTTGGGGGATTCAGTACCAAGGTCCAGACAGGGCGGGAAAGTGGACCTTCCACATACCCCCCGCCCCCTTGTAATAGCTACGCAAAAGTACCCCCCCTTGTACAAGCTACGCCAATGTACACAATTACTACGGTCCCTAGGCCTACTGTACCTTGGACAAGGGTGTGGCTTGCGCGCCACACATACAACTGCCAAAACACATGTGCACATGCCACATATGCTGAAATTGGCAATTCAGGACTTATGGGATGCACCAGGCTGAAAAAAAATCCCTGGTGCACTAGCAGGGGGCCACAGGGTGCTGAAATTGGAAAATGTGATGACAAACCCATGTCTTATGTGGCCGCACTACATTTCATGCTTAATGAAATTACGTATACAATTATCACGGTCCCTACGCCTACTATGGGTGTGTGTGTGCACAGCGCACGCACATCGTAGGCACAGTGCGCACAACGCGGGCACGGCGCGCACATGACAGGAAGAAATTGGGGTTTTTTGCTACAATTGGCAATATTCTTGCCTGTACAAACCATACTACACCCCCACAACGTTGGACAGCCTGATGTTTGCAAAGGCGGAGCACAAGAATACTGCAACAGAACTTGGGACGGCAGTGACTCAGTGTCGCCAAGACCGGGCGAACCGGTAGTAGTATGGACGGGTGCGGTAACTTCCTCTCCGCAAGCATGCGGGACCCCACACAATCATAGACCCGCAACCGAAACCCAAGAAGAATCGCTGCAACACGGTTAGGCCAGCCCTGTGACACGCGGGCACGCCGGTTTCAAAAGGGAGGGCAGCTCCATGGTGAGGCACTCCTGCGGGGACCTGTTCCACCACCGGCGAAGGGGGTGGGCGGGCGGGAGAAGACTGAAAAACTGCCTAACTATGGAAGTGCAAACAAAAGTTGAAAAGGTCGAAAAAGATACCATGAACCTATAGAAAAGGATGCACAACAACACATACCAATGCACTAGAAATGAGGGCAAAGCATGCATGCAGCTCATATAAATGCATAACAAGGCTCATTGTTACTACGCCTACTGTGGGGGGGTGTTTGCCCTGCGCGCGCCTTGCACGCTACTTTTATGATGACTTTCCTAGATTGAGTCCCCAAGTTTACCATTGTCGTATGAAGCCCCCGAGTAGACCAAGAGCTGCCTCTTGCCTACCAAATGAAGCAACAAACCATCTATGCACAACATTGAACAAGAAAAGCATATCTGAATCACCTTCACAACTTTGTTCCACCAAATTTGTTCACTGAAATTGAACAAGCAAGACTTTTATTGTCCCCACAGGTGTAGGGGTCAATACATTCCACACAATAATTCAAATGACATTCACCACATTCTGTCGTAGTGTGCTTTTGACAGCACAATGCACATATATCAACCTCCTCCCCAACAACCTCAAAATCAAAGAAATCTCCTTGCGTGCGGGAAGGTCCATAACCATCCCATATCAATACATCGGCGGAGGTGCCAGGAGCCAAAGGACAAATCTATACAATCTTCCCCAACATATCAACGGCCACGGTGACCTTGAAAATGTGAGCCGCGTACTTTGGGTTCCAAAGGTCCACAAACCACATCCCACCAATGGAGCTGATCGGCATGGAAAGCACAAAATGTGTCATAAAATATGGGAAGTGGGGACACTAGTTGAAACGATTCAACCTGTCCAACCACCTAATTTCCTGAACAACATGAACAAAAAATACTGTACACGGGCCACACTCTGCCGCCATGCGATCTCCAAGCAATCTTTACTGCGCAACATGATCCGTCCGTCCGTCCGTATCCCCAACTCAAGGGGCCACACCAAAGCGTGGGAGTCCATGAGCGACCTGTGAACCGGTTATCATCAATAGCACCCGAAGGTTAACGATAATTGGCCCGGTTTCCTCAATAACACCGGAAGGTGGAAGGCCCACAATTGGGCGGATTGGCTACATCACCCATCATAACCGCTGCCTTGTCAGGGATCCCATCCCAGGGGTAGGGATCGGAAATAACCCAAAAAGTTGCCGTGCGCCTACCGCTCCCTCTGTAGCTTGGACAAGGCCGTAGATGCCCGGGTTCAAAAAGAGAAGATTGCACGGCGAGATGGTGCAACAAAGGGGAACATTATGCACAGATATCCCCAAAATCGGAGCTATGTTAGTTCAATTGGGAAACACTCACAACAAATGTGTACATGACTCCTTGGGATTGGCAAATTCGTCACCAAACCCATGTCTTATGTGGTTGCACTACATTTGATACCAAATCAAATTAGGTACCAAATTAATACGGTCCCTACACCCGTTGTGGCTTGGACAAGGGCGTGGCTACTACAAGGGGGCTGCGATTGGTCAGGTTGCAATGTCCGCATCAGGCTCCGGCTGCGCTTGCTCCCCACGGCGTTCGCCGCCTACTGTTATGACAGGGGGGGGGGGGGGAGTACGATTCTTTATCTGCATGTTGGACAGTTCCAAGATCATACAGCATCTTCCAAAGCAGGCATGCCTCCTCACAGAGAGATGCACCAAAGCCAGCTTCTTCAATACGATAAAGAAACACTGCTCAAGACAGCCATATACACACGGTGCACACAACCATAGTTTGGAGGCTTTTTTTGCACAACCGACCTTGTTTTTTTTGGGGGAGGGGTGTCTTAGTGCTTGGGAAATTGTGTTGTTGTCACATTAATTTGTTTGCACATGATTTTTCGGGTGATGCAAGATGTATGTATGGGCCCCAATTGGCCAAGGGGTCTCCTCCCCACTTTGGGGACCTCGATACGACAGGGATTATGTAACCATGTCTCTGCATCAATATGCTAGGGGCCAAATTAGCATGTTTCTTCCCCTCTTTAGGGACACCCATGGCAAGGGTTGTGGAGGCACCTCACCTCTGTGCTTTGAGGACCCCAATCCTACATCATCCAACTTTTCCATTGAGGGAGATGACCATGGCAGGGGGTCCAAATGAGCGTGATGGGTCTCTCTGGGTTGTCCTTCAGCCATAATGTGTCCGTCTCTCCCTCACTCGGGGATCTGCACCCCCCCCCCCCCCTTCCCTTTGCCTGGGTGGAGGGGTGCTTCGGCTTTTCACACACTTTTCCACACCCACACCAATCATTCTTAGCCAACTCCTTACCAGGCAGGTATTCTGCTGTCTAGAGTGGCCATGACCCAGCTTGTTCACAGAAGTTCACGCAGCGTGAACTTCTGTGGTGTTGGGTGGAACTTGCCGATGGGCCATGGGGGGCTGATTGTGGCCTTCCTTGGTGATCTTCTTGACCGTCTTTCTGCACTTTAGACATCATCTTTTTGTCTTCCGGCCACACAATTGCCTTTACCAAATGAAGATTCGTGGCTGCACAATGCAGACCGCAAGTGGTGCTTGGTCAACAAGAAGAGCTATGCTACCCTCCTCCATCACACAAACGTCTCATTCTGCAATGCATCGTCAGCAATGGTGCCGTTGGGCGCCTGCACGCTTTGTCGACCGGGCCGTTCAGCGCCCACATGACCCTTCCACCATCGTTCCAGGTGCGCCATTAAATACCCCATAGCTTATGCTCTCGCTATCTTCATGACGTGCTCCCCGACGTTTACTTACTTACTTACCACCTTTACTTATTCACTTTACTTTCTTACCTCCGCCAAAAGGCTCCGCAAGGCGTCGCACAAGACCACTTTCATTGACACTCCTGCCCTACGCCGCGCCAATGGTGCTTGGACACAGGGATGCCAGCATAACACAGAAGAAAGTGGTTACTCCAGGACAGCCCTGGATGACATGCCAACGTGCAATATAATGTTCACATTTTGTCGAGGCCTCGACGATTTGTAACCTCCGCAGCGCAGAGTCTTTTCCGAGTGGCCGGTGATGGTGAGACTACCGCTTAGGCTGTCCGGAGTACTGTGACAAGGCCGCTAATATTGTTCCTGCAGCAAATTGGGGGGGTTAAGAATGCTTCAAAACATGCGCACGGGGACGTGGTGATGTCGTGAAGATGCCCCAGGCGCTCTGTGCACTGCGAGCAGTGTGCCGTTATGGAACTGTGCTGGTCACGGTGAAGCTGAAGGGGGCTCGCATACGTACTGAGCGGTGTGCACTTTTGTCTGAAGACGCCGGCCAACAATGTGCCATCCAGAAGAGGGACAGGCCCTTGACTGATGTGCTGGTCAAAGAGAAGCGAGGCGCCAATTGCCACGCAGCCTCTGCACACATAAACAGCAGTACTATCAATCCAATCGAATCGAATCCCATCCAGTCCAGTCCAGTCCCATCCAGTCCAGTCCAGTTCAGTCCTTATCCCCATCCCGTCTAAGCACAAATGAACACAGGGGAGTACTTAGGCCAGGTGCACACCGCGTCACGTGCTCCGCCACAATCCACGATTCGACCAAAACAACGATGGCGCCCCTATTGGGTAGTTTGGCTTGGCCCAGGTAGGCAGGCAGGCAGGCAGGCAGGGGATGAGGTGTGCCGCAGCGCCACACTCTTCCAAACCCCATCACTTCCTACCTCTGCTTCGCTCTGCCACCAGCTCCAGCCACGGGTCCGAGGGAGCACACTGCGGTTTGTCTGCGCCGCTGTGTTTTTTTTTTTGGCCCAGACCAAGATGAGCTGGCGTTGCCTGCTCACTTCACAGTACTCGAGATAAACCTCCCGGGATCAAGGTTCAGAGCTGTCCAGTGCTACGATGATCCCACAAATGACTGTGGTAGCGGATCTGACACGTCGTGAGGATTAGCTGAGTCTGAAACCAGGTTATGCAGTGGGAGACTGCCACGCCCATAGGCTTCCCAGTGTGCGTGAGGCACAATGACTGTAGGCTGTAAAAAACAGCGGTATGATGATTGAAGGCCGAGATGCGTCAGCAGATTGCATGTCCACTATTCGCATGGGACCGGCATGGGATGATCAGGTACTGCGGTCTGTCTGCGCCGCTGTGTTGTGAGGTCATTGGGGCAGAGGGGGTGGGGGTCGGGGGGCAACGGGGGACCGTCCGGGGCCCCGGGAGGTAAACAGATCCGGATGCAGCCACACAGCCACCCCCCGCCCAAAGTGTGTGTGTGTGTGTGTGTGTGTGTGTGTGTGTGTGTGTGTGGCCCATGAAGCAACGGATACAGAGCTCGCACATACCCCCGCATCACAGGCATATGGTCATCGCCACAACTCTCTCTGTGCTTTGTGTTGCCTTGCTGCACCGCAGCACAAAGCAGACCAGTGCCGAATGTTGCCTTGACTTGGGTGGGCAGGCTTTCACCAAAGGGCCTCAAATGGTCGGGTTGCAGTGTCCGCATTAGGCTCTGGCCACGCCTGCCCCACGACTGTCATCGCCTTCTGTCCGATCTGCCAATGTTCGGCGGAGCCTCATTGCGAGGCCTGTCCAACTGTTCACCCCTCGACCCTGTGTCCGCTCGCTGCATTAGACTTAGAATAATTAGAATTAGAATTTCATCTGAGGGGGGGGGGTTCAATAGAGCCCCGTGGCTGGACGCCCCCCCCAAAAGGCTCAATTGAAGGGGCCCCCCAAATCCTACCGAGACTGACCCCTGGGCCCCGGAGGTGGCCCGGACCCGAAATTCGGCAAAAAATAAAAATGGGGTTGGAATCAGCGCGTCGAGGGGGTTCAGAAAAGTCAGCACTTGCCATGTATTTGGTGGGGGAAACAATTGATCATTTTCAATGGTCAAAAACATTGTCGGCGCCTTTGGTGCCAGACTTCATACCCCCCCCCCCCCCTTGTCCTTCCTCACCCCAGGGAAGACGGTCCCCCACCACCCCCTGGGGGACGGTCACCAAGTGACGGTCCCCCACCCCCCCTGGGGAACCGCACTACCACCGGACACGCACATTTGCAGGCACAGAAATTGCAGCATAAAACGAAAGAATTCAGCATACGATACATTCAAAGGGCTGCCAATGTACGGAGACCTACTCCTTGGCCAGCTCGGTGTAAATTTTCCTGGTCCTGCTCCACTTGACCTTGAACTCTTGCACAGCGCAGATCTCCACATTTGCCACCGACATTTGGACACGCCGTTGTTCGGACAAGGGGGGGGGGGGGGCTGATAGAGAACAGGGGGGGACAGGCATGACCCAAGCCAACGACATCGCACCAACCCCCCCACCCGCACGCTGAGAGTCGGGGAACCGACGGTCCGACGGGGTCGCCGTACTTGGACAAGCCCGTGCTTGCGCCCGACGCGCGGTACGAAAACGCAACGGCCGTGCCAGCGATAGCAACACATGCCACGGCTGAAAATCACATCAAAGCAAACTGCATTGGGCCGCAGTGCCAGGCAGAAAGTTGGTATCAGCAGGAGGAGCCACCACCAGCCTGACCCAGCCTCTCTTTCCCTGTACAATTTGAACACAACCGCGTCACATTCCATTTCTGACCACAAAAACCGCGGTCAGAAAAAACCAGGAAAACGACGGGAGGACGGGGTCGCTGTGCTTAGACAAGCCCGTGCATGCGCAAGGCGAGGGGGGGTTACCCCGCACTTTGTGATGGTGTCCCCCCACCCGCGGAGGAAGTTGCCACCAGATGACGGTGCGCCCCCCTCCCCCCGGGTCATACGCGCCAATAACTGCACCGTACTTCTGGATTCTTGCTGGCAATTCTAGAAGGCTTCTGGGGGTTGCCATGACTCTGTGGCTCAGGCTCTGGGAGTTCTATTGTGAAGGTTTTAGCACAAGGTCCTGTCTGCATGCAGAAGACAACACAAAACAAATGCAACTTGGAATGGCAGAAGAAGTAAAACACGCGGATACAGAAAATGGCTCCATCGGAATTCGCGGGAGTCCTGAGGACACTGCTTAGTTTCATAGGGTGCAGTACACACTGCGTGCCCACAGTGCCTGCACCAGGGCACTATTCAATCCAAGACAAAAAAGACCGGGGCTGCCCAGTCATAAGCTTAATCTTTAGATACAGAGAGAAGACGTGGTGGTCTATTATTATGGCCGGTTTGGAGGTCACTAACGACCGTTTTGCGGCACTGTCAGCAGTGGAGGAAAAGTAATAGCGGTTGTGCAGCAGCACTGCAGCATGTACGGCGGCGTATGGCGGCGATGCTGCTCCACGAACACCCGCCGCCATGCAGACCAGGGTGTAGCCGAATCGACGCGGGAGGGGTTTTTGTTCAATTTTGATAAAACAAAGTCCAGTCCAACCGCCGTCAGTCAGCCCACACCAGTCGGTTGCCGCATAACCGCCGTGGGTTGACCCACAGGTGCCGCACGTGCCCGGCGGCAGTGCCGCAGTATGTGCCCTGCTGCTGCGCCGCTGTGCGCGCATGCTGCAGTGCTGCTGTATGTGCCTTGCAGTGCCGCTGCCATTGCCATGCTGCAGTGCCGCTGCATGCACGGGGCAAAAGTACAAAAGTTTGATGTCAGAACAGGTCACAGATAGAGAAGAGATGCAAAAATTCCCATCGTTGGCATGAGTTGCCATCAGGGCCATGGTGAAAAGGTAAAAACACTGACTTTGCAGACGCCCCCCCCAGGGATGCATTGGAAGGGGGGGGGGGGGGTAACCAGCCTATGCCCAGCCTATGCCCAGCCACTGTCTCCCTGACGGCAAGTGCCAGTTTCAATGGCATTTGTAACCGACAGTAACCGCCCCCAACCGCTTTCGCAACCTCCTCCAACCGCCTGTCTAACCGCCTCGAGGGCCGCCTCTGAGGTCCCTTCCCTTCTAATGCATCCCTGCCTTCCCCCCCCCAGCACGACATCAATACTCCAGTACCAGAACACACGGGTTGAAAGGGCAGCACAAGACAATGCCGTCGTGCTTTGAAGCACAACAGGTCTTTGCACCGCGCTACCACTGGGGTATGCAGACATGACGAAGTGGAAGAGAGTGGGCGGGCAGCGTAGAACAGCACACACGGCAGCCAGAGCAGTGGACCAGCACTGTGCACCGACAGAAGCCACCACGATGTTGCACCGTGCGCGCGCGGCGTGCCCATGGTCCAGGCCGCTCCCTCAACAGCGGTCTGTCTACCTACCGAAAGCAAACAACTGAGTGCACTGCAGGTGCCTGCTGCCATGCGTCTGCACCAGCACAATGATCGCTGCGCAACAGGACTCGTGGGCCCTTCACTCGGCTTTGGCATGCCCCTGCGAGGGCAAGGGGCAAGGGAAGGGAACGCTGAGAAGCGCTCGGGTGCGCCTTTGATGGATGAAGTCATGTCCGAGATGGTCTTCGATGACCGGAATTGTGGGGGGCAGTGGTGCTGGGGTTTGAATACACAATGGACTGGTCACTGGTTCGAAAGCAGACTAGTGCATGTTGAAGGCTTGAGAGACACTTGCCCCCTTCCCCCTTCCGATTACGATTAGATTACGATTACAATTAGAGTTCCGCACCAAATGACACCCCCCGGCCTGAGGATTTCAACATGCTCGCCTGGATACGGATCGCATGTGAAAGAAACCGAGCATCCTTTCCCCTCCCGAATGCAGAAGCAACAGGAACACAACAATTAAACACACGAACATGCCAGGGGGAGTGCACGCAGACCTGCTTTGTGTGCCCATGTTGCAGTTTGTTGTCGTGTTGTGTGCCCCTTATGTGTGTGCCTCTTCCAATCCAGCACAAATGTTTGTGCATGTGAACCTGTGAGGTTGTGTGTGAGTTCATGTGAATCCCATGTTACAAATGTGCGAACAATTGTGAATCCCACAATCAAAAAGTGTGACTCCAAACGCGCACGGAGTCGCATTAACTGAAACTCTGTGTCGCCCTCTCCCGAATCATCAGTCTTCTATGGCCACCTCAATGGCAATGGTGTCTATCTTATCTGCATGTGATGCTTGCAGCTGTGTCATGCTTGTGTGCAACCATGGTGCGGATGTGTGTCGTTGGTCCGTCGTGGAGCACCTGTTCTGAGCCGATATTGCCACTGTACACCAGGAAGCACTCAAGAGCTTGCAACCCGAAAACTAGAACCCACAAGAGTTGCAGGAGTGTTGCACTACTTCTTGTGTTGTTGCAGGATGTGTGGTTGGTTGTGTGGCCTCCAACGCATACATGACACTGGCGTCATCCATCTTCTTGCGTTCATCGATCCTTTGTGCATTCAGACCCCACCAAACAAAAGGCATTTTCACATGCACCACACATTTCACACGCGGTGTCATACCAAAGCCCCCTCCCCCCCCCGGTGCTCAGCGTTTGTGTAGCACCAACATTTGAGTTCATGATACAACAGGACTGGGAACACAGCGAATCGGAATGAGGGGAGGTCCGTCACGGACCACAGCATCGCGTACGGCTGCTGGCGGCGGGTCGGCTCTGTAGAGAAGCTGCAGACGGGGCAGTACTCCCTCCTCCCCCCCCCCCCCCGAGGTCGCTGCCGATGCCGGGGTCCGGGGGAGGGGATGCCTCAGATGCAGAGCGGGGGCGGGGGCGGGGACGGGGGGCCGGCTGCCGCAAATTTGGTTGTCGGGGCCCAGGGTCAGGCCGGGACATCGCCCCGTCCCGAGCACCGGCGGTTCGCGGTTCAGCATGCGCGCGGCACTGGCACTGCATTGCCCTGGGCCATCCGTTGCATTGTGCAAAGTGCTGATGGCGCACGGGCCGCCGCGTTGCCCTTGCGCACGCCATCCGCCGGGACACTGCCCCGCCTCCGCGTCAAAGGCCCAGGTCCCTGGGGACGAACATGTCGAAGACTGTGGGCGGGATGATGGTGCTCCCCTTCATGGTGAAGGGCTTGGAGACGGACGCGTCAGGCTGCAGGTTGGCCCCGGGCAGTTGCAGGCGGTTGCGGCCCCGGCTCCGCTTCGGGGCCCCGAAGCGGAACTTGGACTTGGCCCTGAGACGAGGCAGATGAGCGGAGAGACATCCGCAAAATTGTCCGTCGGGGCCTTTGTCGTGAGCCGGACGCCCCTTGACAAGAAGCGACCACATGCGAAGATTGCTGCGCATATCCGACGTTGTCCCCAACGACTGCCCAGAGCAGCCATTGCTTGCGGACCCCGAAGGGGGGGGGTCATTTGGGGCGTGGCCGACCCCCTGCTGACCCCCCAACCCCCACATTCAGAAGGTTGTTCCGCAAAAAAAAAAAGAAAGTTAACGAAAACAATTTTGCTCAGACTTACGTGTGCCTCGTAAGTGCTTGGTCGGACGGACCGCTTCAGTGTAGCAGGCAAAGTACACCACATGTTATCCCGTGTGGAGACCGTCAATGACGGTGGGAAAACATCCTAGCAAGGAGTGCGGGTGTGCTAACCCCTGGTCAGGGATGTATTAGACGAGGGGGGGGGGTCTGGAACCCAAAAGTCTTTGTACCCAAAATAGCTCCAATCAAATATTTCCTCTTAGATATTTCAGTTTATCGCACTATGAAATCTCGGTGCCCGGGGGAGTGAGGGGGTCCAAGGGGGGCTGACCCCCCTACTCCTATGGTTGTCAGCCGTTCTTGTACATCCGTGTCCCTCCCCGACGCTCTTTCAGCACCACACGCACTCGGTTGTCCAAGAGAGAAGGGGGCTTGCGAACTATTAATACCTCAGCAGAAACAAAAGCAGCAATACACTCATCACTGATCATAGACTGCAGACAAGGGTTGGGCAAATGTGTCCTCTACTTACCACAGTCCTTCATCTTTCGTGTATTGTAACCTCACTCCAAATTATGTATAATCACATCTCCTAAGTTCAGCTTTGGTCTACACTGTCATTGTGGCAGGGGGCATCAAATCTTCATGCATAGGCTGGGGGCATACCTCCACAAGACACAACAAACGTGAGTTGAACTAGAAGTCATGCACAAGGGCTCAGGTGGTGCTTGGCCAGGGCTTTCGATGAGGCTTGGGTGACGCTCTAGTGCGCTTTGTGTGCAGTTGTCGCCTACCTACCACGTGTGCTAGGCAACACATTGTGTTGCGCCGAGGGACAGCGCACCCACACTCCTTGCCAGGATGTTTCACCAGAGCGCGCAATCCTTCCCCATTCCTCGCCTAGAGCATTCACCCCCATCCACCCCCCCCAAAGGGGACTACGGGGAGTGGGGGATGACACAGGAGGGAGGAGGTTATTCGGCCAGAATCGTGCCCTAAAACTTTGAGGGTTGGGTTGGGGGGGGGGGGGCAAGCAAATAATGTGTTCCTTTTTTTTGTGAGGCATGGCGGTCCCCCGCCGAAAGCATTGCACTGAGGCGGTCTCACCACGGGCATAAGAAGCGTTCATGGCGAGCCGAACTTCACCGACGGAGAACTATCAGCTTGCAGAGGCCCCATTAGGGTGAAAAACACCGCAAAAGTATGCGAATAAGGTGCTTCTTCTCTTGCATGGACATGACATCCGGCAAGGCCAGTCAACATAGGCACAACAAGCCTCATCCAAGCCTCAACCACAAAGCCCCACCGAAAGCCTCACCAGCACACACACACACACACACACACACACACACACTCTCTCTCTCTCTCTGTCACTCTCTCTCTCTCTCTCTCTCTCTCTCTCTCTCTCGCTCTCTCTTCCTCTCTCTCTCTCTCTCTCTCTCTCTCTCTCTCTCTCTCTCTCTCTCTCTCTCTCTCTCTCTCTCTCTCTCTCTCTCTCTCTCTCTCTCTCTCTCCTCCCCCACCCCGCCCCCGAATGGCTCAATTACAACAACGGGCACAAGCGAGCAAGAAATTTCTAACGGCCATCACCCTGTTGGAGTGGAATGCGCTACAGTACATTTTTTGGTTCATCGACATGCATAACATCTAGAAGCACGCGTACGGGGCATGCGTCCATGACACATTTGGGACACATGTCTCACTGACTCACACTACCGTACAACCAACACAGAAAAGCGAAAGCGAAATTCTCTCTCTCTCTCTCTCTCTCTCTCTCTCTCTCTCTATCTCTCTCTCTCTCTCTCCTCCCTCCCTCTCTCAAGAACACATGCTCCAGACGTGTAGTCATGAATTGCTAGTTACTCACACGCACACACTCACATGCCCAAGCACACGAAGCACGCACCGTTTGGAGGCCTCCATGTTTGCCGTCGTCCGCTCAAAGGAGTCCCGCTCCTCGCACCGCTCGGCAAAGGCTAGCAACCTCTCTTTGTTGAGGACGTGAGTAGGGAAGTCCGTCTGCGGCAGGACGGGGTCTAGGAGAGCTTCACCGTCATCTCCGGCCGGGACCTTTTTCTCGGCCAGTGCCTTTTTCTTGGACATGGTTAGGGGCCGAACGGGTGCAAGAAGCCACAAGAAGGGCAGCGTCTGAGAGAAAAGCAGCATACAATCCACCGTTGGGCACCACGGCATGTATGCCCACTTGCCACATGGGCCACATATGGTGGTGGTGGCACATCTCTGCATTGGGCATGCACATCACCACAGTGGAGCTTACCCATGTCACGGCACGTGCCGCAGCACACTTTCCGATGCCCCCCCCCCCCCCTCCGTGTCATGGTGGCACGGCCGGCACAGGTGACAGAGGTGACACAAGTGCCGATCGGCCTCACACAACACGACACAGCGGCGGCCCTGTGTGACACAACACACCCTATGTGGCGGCACCGTGGCATGGCACGGCCCAAGCCCCCCCCCCCCCCCCCTCCGTGGCTGGGTAAGCTCCAGTACCTCTGGTGGAACCACCGCTCCGGTGCTGATAGTTCATCGAATCGATGTGCTTCGTCCCCTCTGCGTCCTTAAAAGGGGGTTAATAGCCCGTTTTTTTTTGGCAGAAAAACGGGTTAACCTGTCCACAGTTTTGGCAGGGGGTTAACCCGTTTTACTGGCAGTAAAACGGGCGATTAACCCGTTTTTCTGGGCTAGGTAACCCGTTTTACTGCCAGTAAAACGGGTTAACCTGGCATTTCATAGGGGTGTGACATGTTTTCCAAACCACGGTGAGACACTTGTGCCAATGGAGGTGCAAGCAACAATTTTCATTTTCCAACCGAAAAAAACGCATTTTGGGGTGGTGATGTCACATGATGACATCATCCCAGGGTGCAAAAACAATGGGTTAAGATCAATTCTGGGGTGAATTTTTGACCCACTTTTTGAGGGTTGATTTGCCTCATGTCGACCTTGCCCATCAAGCTTTAGACCCGAAAAATGGCAAAACGATACCAAAATCTCTTGGATGCTACCATGCAAGCACCTCCAACCTCGGAGGAGTTTGCTCGTGTGCTACAAGGCGCCGTGGATGGTTTGGCCGCAAACCAACCTTCATCAATCTTCGATGGGGTGTTCGATGATGAGCCAATCGAGCCAACACCTGGTTCTCGTGGGGTGGCGCAATCATAAGTCAAAGCACTGTTGTCATTCATCGACATCCTAAAAAAAACAAACTCCCTACCAACATCACTGGATAGTCTCCTTGTTGCTTTTGGACAATTTGTATTGGATGCCGAGGTTCTTAGCGACAATGCGGCAAAGCGGCTTGAAATCCTTGAGCAACGTCGCAAGCTAGCTATTGATCACAACGTGCCCTTCAGGAAATTGGGTGTAACCACATTCCGAACGTACATAAATTCAATTGGGAGCGTCTTCAACAAAAGCGGCGGCACTCCAAAAATTGTCATGTCGTCGAAAACACAATTCCCCTTGTTCGATGCGTTCACCGCAAAATGTGCCACACGGCACCTTGACAACGAAGCAGCAGCTGCTGCCAATAAGGCTCCAAAGTGTAATGTGCTTCAAGATGACGACCTTCAGAAGTTGTTTGAAAAGACCAACTTTACAAGAGCATATGAAGCTCAACGCTACAATCTTATCATTTTTGGATATCGCACGGGCCTACGAGGTGATAGCTTGATGAAATTCCAAGACACCTCTTTGTCCATTGAGGAGGTTGATGGTGCTGAGATCATGAAGTTTCATTTGGGGACCATGAAAAACATGCAGGGCACCTTGCAAAATGTCAGCAAAGAACCATGGGTTGAAAGCATTCTACCATGCCCCGACAAGAAGTTTTGTGCCCTTGAAGCTTACAAGAGGCAATGTGCTCTATTGGAAACCAAGGGTAATGTCCCTCTCTTCCGAAGTGTCAAGTGTTATGATGTTAACCTTGGGCCACAACGGGGTACCACAGAGCTTTGCGCTGGTGCAGCTACGTGGGCATCAAAGGTTTTGGGACGCAAAATGGTGTTCAAGGACTTGGCACGACGTGCAGCCATGACTAAAGTTGCCAACTCAGCTTTGCCATTGTCGGAGACATCTAAGTATTTCCACGTCAAGGTAGATACGATGATGGGGTATCACAAGGTCTCGGAAGGCACTGTTCCCAAAGTGGCATCCATCTTGAGTGCATACCCGTGTGCGCCTAAGCCCACTACATCACCTCCCACAACCGCTAGTAGTGTAGTGGTATTGCTCACGCTAATGTGGAAGAGGTGGAAAAACCGGCAGAGGAGGCCCCCCTTCCCAATGCTAACGTGGAAGAGGTGCAAAACCCGGCGGAGGGGGTAGAGGAGGCCCCCCTTCCCAATGTGGGACAAGTGCAAAACCCGGCGGAGGGGGTAGAGGAGGCCCCCCTTCCCAATGCTCCCGTGCCCAAGTCCGAATCAAGCGCCCTGCAAAGGTTAGTGTGACCTCCTCCCAATCTGCTGTCTCCGTTGACTTGCTTGCTGATTGCAAAAGCGAGTCTAGTGCCTCGGAGTGGGACTACGAGGAGCGCCCGTTGACGCAAATGTCCTTGAAACGGGGTTTGGATGAGGCTCGCGAACAGTATAAGAATGCGGCTTGGGCTGCCCCTCCCACACCAGCTAATGCGCCCATTTCGCAAGATTTGTCGGATGCACCAATGCCCTTCCCAAAGATGCGGCAGCCCAAATACCCACCTAGGCATGTGGCTTCTGAGTTCATTTGCTATAAGTGCTCCCGTGAGATCAATGTGTGGCGGCCTTTGCAAGGGAAGCACCGTGTATTTTGTGTGATGTGCAATGCTCCCTACCACGAATCTTGCATGGGTGAGGGTGCCAAGAATGGTTCCATGCGCGGCCCTTGTTATTGTTCGGATTCGGATTCATCCTCTCTCATGTCTCTCCTTCCCTTTTGTGCACTCGGATTCGGAGGACAAATGCAACAAAACTAACTTTATAAGTATATATAAATGCTAATCAAAGGTGACTTGTCGAAACTATCCTGTATAGTGTATGTGTAGTGGAGGCTTTTTTCCCCATGCCGGCGGCAGGGTTTTTACTCATGTCATCCAATGTCACACGCAAGTGGGCACAAGAAACAGGACTCCTCAGTAACCGGTCATAGGCTGTCGAAGACAAAAGCAGTACAAGGCACAGGTTCACGGGGTTCCTTTAGGCACCTCTCCTTCATGGGGTGCCGCCCTGTATTTGCTTACATCCCCGGCACTTAATCTGTGATCTATGATCAAGTCTCAGAAAATCTACTGCTTCGTCAGGTGGCAGGGACACGGGCAGTTCTTGTTCCTCAGGGCACTCGTAGCACAGCACAAGAGCGGAAGAGAAATAAAAAACAGCCACTTACACCGGTGTATTCTGCAGTAGAGTAGTGATCAGCAGGTAGGACCAAACGCATGCATGCATGAGTCCATATCACCACCGTTGTTCACTTGAGCTTGAGTATCGCGGTCATTTGATATACACATCATGGGATTGGGCACATTTAACATACAGTCCACACCACATAGGTAGCACAACGTCAGGCGACAGGGCAGGACATTGAAAGCTAGGCATCTCATATGCAAAAAACCTTTCCACATCCCAAAAGAATGCTGTCCCACAGGCTTGCTCCATATCTTGCTGTCATCGTTCCACAGGGACAGTGTACAGGCTCAGTTCATCCCATTTGTTCAGGCCCTTTCTAAGATTTCCGGTCCACCATTGCTTAGGCATGTCTTTCCTATACAGGAGACTCAGGACCCTTTGCAGGTTCAACCTTTTCGTTTCCGGTGTAATCCAGTAGTGCAGACATTTTTTAATCACTGAAGGGATCCATGACTGTAGCATGCACTGTGCATTGGGTGCAGTGGCATCTAACATCTTTTTCCACCGTGGCGGCGACGACCCCTGCATTGGTTGTTCAGCATAATTAGGCAGAGACAGCGGAATTGGTCCACAAGGGGAGTTCAGCTCACACTCCAGGAAGGTTAGTTGTTGGCCCTGCTGCTCAATTGTGATTTCCATATCCGTCATGGTAGCAAAGCCTTGCTGGACTGTCGTAGTCCAGAGATCTAGTGAGAAATCATGCGTTGTGGGCTGGTGTAGAATAAGGAAATTATCTCTATAGCGCAACCACATCAGATCATTGAGCTCGGCCGGCAAATCTCCCCTGAGTTCTCTATAGATCAAGACCAGTGAGGCTGCCTGCGCAGATGTTGAACCCCCAATGGGGATCCCCGTATTCTGTGACATCACTGAAGACAGGGAAACAAAAATGTCATTGAGATGTAACTCAAAGACCATGTAATGTACAACATCATGAAATGTAAACTTATAAAAGATATCTTTGGATCCGTGGGCTGTGTTGTCCATTTTGCGGTTCCCATCTTTTGCCAAGTAGAACTCCACAGGCCCCCTGGTTTTCTTTTTCTCTTTTAACTGGTCGTGAATCCACACAAGAGCCGGGATAATGTCAGACCTCGGGATCTCAGGAAACATTTCCTTTACATCCATTTCAGTCCAGAAAGGCGACCCCGTCCCCGTAGACTTAGACACATCAATTCGTGACAACCATGCTTTTATGGTGTGTAGCATTTGGGGCATCGCAATCAGTTCACGTGATTTCAGCACATTAATCGCCATTTTCCACAACAAAGTGAGAGCACGGCCCATCAGCTTACATATCTGTTGGAATGGATGGCAGGCATAGGTTAGCACTTCCCTCATTTTGATGACAGGCGGGGATGCACATTCCTGACTCTTGTACTTCAACAGAAGTTGGCAGTTCGGTGCCGGCAGTGCCCGACAGCGTGCTTTCCCATGCCGACCGCCTGTCGTGTGGTACGATACTGTAGGTGTCGCATAGCATTCACCGTCACGAACAATCACAGGCCCTGAGATTGGGACACCCTGTGCTGCTGGTTCCGTATACTGAGGTGGGGGGGAACATACAGCTGGGTCAGGCTCTAAGGGTGCATGGAGAGGAGTAATCAGAGGTGGGGGCTCACCGGGACTGTGAGGCCTGTACTTGCCCCTCAGTCCCTTCGTGTATTGTCGGTTGGACTTACGGTTCGACACACGATTCGACTGTTCAGCGCGGGTTGTATACCTCTGGAGTTTCGTGTCACATGCATTAAGGGCTTGTTTCCATGTTTCCTAAAACTCTTTGGACATCGCATATTTTTTCGGTATTTCACCCTTAGCCATTTGCACGCGGTCAGAGAGGCGTGCACCCAAGTGTGGGTGCAGATGTACATCGCTCAAGGGTTCACCCCCTTAGGAGAGGAAAGATTTTGCTCCTGACACAATGAACCCGAAAGCCTGTTCTGATGCATCCGCAGGCGACTGTGCGCGCTGCAGTTCGGTAAAACGTTTTGGCTGCTGGAAGAAAGCCTTGTGAAACCTAGGGTACCAGAAATTCTTGCATCCTGCCCACAGCGCCGAAGTGCCCTTATCGAACCAGCCTGTGATCCACGATGCAGGGAGTTGCTGTAATTGTCGTTTCACATGGGACAGGTGATGGGTTCTCGGCGTATTGGCAAGTAAGCCCTGGTAGAAGTCCCGGATCGCTGCCATGACAGAGAGAGAGAGGTGATCTTTATTACCCATGACAGGGATATCCCTCAGAGTGCGACACAGGTTAGAGTGCACCCCATCCCTGATATGGCCCCACTTTGGGAGTAAGGCATTTTTCAGGTTTTGGGTAAGTGCCTGAGGGTCCGTGCCATTTGAATACGATGGCAGCCAGTCAAAGTCCCTCGTGACAGAGTGCCCATCCACTGTCGGGATACCATACTTCGCAGCAAGGTGCGCACACTCACATGGTTCAGGGTTTTCACACACCCTCAATACCTCGCTGGTGGGGACATGTAGCTGGAATGACTTGCATAGGTCCCCCACCGTAGGGGTTTTTTGGCGTACAAGAGTAACACAACTCACAAGATAATCTTTCAGGGCCGCAGGTGCTTTTGGGTCACGCGCAATTTCCCCTGATATGATCCCATGCAGGGTACTTTTCAGTTCCCTGTCCATCATGGGGACTTTCACCAAGAATTGCCGCCTGATTACCACTCCTGTGTCCCTTTTAATGTGTTTTCTCGCCTTCACAAACACCTGGCTGGCAAGCCCAGAATCACAGAATTTCTTGGAATCATATACCAGTTTCAGTTTTTCAGCCATGGACAGAGAACTGTGCATGCAATCAATAAAATGCTTCGCTCTCGCCGTCACCGCATCTCTCTCGGACGTCGTTTTTTTATTGTCGGACAGAAAACTCTTGGTTTTGAGCAGCCAGTGCCACTTAGGAAGTCGCACATCGGGTATCGCTCTGTTTAGCAATCTGGATCTCCCGAAACGGTGCATCCAGAACACCTCCCTGGAGTTCGCATTCCATGGCTGTACTTGCTCCGGTGGCGTCATCACCACTTTTTCGAAACCGTGTTTGGTAATCCAATCGTACAGTGGCACTGCAGCCCTTTTCCCCTGGGACATCAGTGCCCAGTCCCTCGCCTGGATGATGTGCTCCCTACCCCGGTCAAACACACTCCTGAACACCCCTCTGTCTGGCTCCCGTCTGGCCAATATAAACTTTGTTACATCCCGGGATCCACAGAGCGTAGATCCAAGACCCCTGCTCACTAACAGACCGGTCCGTCATCCTCCACATGTGGATCAGTCTCCCTAATTTGCAGTTTGCCCACTGGACAGACCTGTTCACCGTGTCCCATGAGCGTGGGATCGCTGTCCAGTCAAAATTTGTGTTCAAACGGCGGGTTTTAAAATTCCACTTCGACCTCAGGCCCTGTGCACGGATTTGGGTTTCTGTTCGCAGTACATACTGGAAGTATTTAGAGAGGGAGTGTGGAAACATAGACACAGGGACAACCTGGGAGGGGGGCATATGTACAGTCGCTCCGTGGTGGCGCATTAGTCCTCCGAAGAGTTTTACAAATTCATGGGGGCACACACACATGGTCGATAACTCCTCAGATGACTGGACCACCAACCACCATTGGCCTGTGGGTTCATCACAGAATGTGTGTTGTGGCCAATGGGTAAACATTCGCTTAAAACGGACTTGTGAGGCAATCAGGGTCGCCTTGCCTGTAGCCTTCCTGTTCTCTAGCATACATCGGGCAGTAGAAACGGTGGGGACTAGAACCAGCGCTGCTCTGGCAAGCCCGCAGTTCAGGGGAGAGAGAGGCGATTGTAAAAAATCTATTACATTGGAACAGTCCCAGCATGCGTAGGGGTATGCCCCTTGCCTGTGCTGTGTCAACCTGGGGTAGACACAGTATATCTGGGGGTCATCCGGGGGGGGGACTGTAAACGGCCTCAGGTCCTCAGTTGGTGCCGTCGAAACATTAGTGTGGGGACCCAGCGGTGAGCCTTCCCAGCAGACAGTACAGCCAAAAACTCTATTCAGTGTTGTCCATAAGGACAGCGACAGGGGTAGGGCTCTATGCAGGGACGCAATAATTCCTGACAGGAAGACCTGGAGGTCTTGGAAGAAAGTAAACATCGTAATCTCAGTGACATCAGTCCATGTGTGTAGTTTTCGTTGCATGGCCCAGTGACACCATATGTCCGCCAGGTGTTGCTGCTTTTGGAGTGCTCTCCACAGCACCACAACCGTGGGGTATTCCTCAGCCCCGAACTCAGGAATAGGGAGGTGGGTTTTAAACCTGTGGGTAACATACCAACATGCCTCCTCCAACAGCAGTTCGTCACTGGCAACAGCCCTCTTCATATCTAAAATGAAACATTTTTCTGCCATCTGCACTGCTTTAAGTCTAGACAGTGCCGCATCTATGGACGCTTGGGCACCGGGGGTTAAATTACACATTTTTTTAACGCATGTGTAACGCATGCAGTTGGCAGTGCGCGCCGTAGACACATATGTGGGGGGGTCGCCTGGCATCATACCATATGGTTTGTGTGACTCATGCACTTCAGCAATGGAAAAAATAGTTTCGATGGTGCTGGAAAGCAACCGGCATATGGGAGAGGATAAGGTATCCCCATGTCTCTGGGGTTTCGGTGACACACGTCTGTAGTATGTGTCGCATAGGGCACCCAGCGCAGCCCACCATGGCATGGTTATCTCCGTACGAGATTTTCATGCCTCTGTATCCATCTCTGACCCCATGGCTTTGGCCACTTCCGCATCCTGGATCGTCGGTATGGCATTCAGTGCATCCATTGCCTTCGAAGCGTCAGCCACATCTCCAAAAACCCATATTGGGTGTGTCTCCACGGTCTCCTCTCGACATGGTCCGTCTAGGAGTTTGATGGTGGACGCAATCGGGCCATATTCTTCTATGAGGCACTGTGACACCACGTATCGCGCCTCATCCTCATCGGGCTGGATGACATAGTACTGTTTCAGTTTGTTCAACTTAGGGAGTTGACGTCTTCTCAGGATCGATTTAGCCTTCTTGTCCAGTAGTCCGCAGTCGTGCCATTGGTTGGACTGTTTCATATTCTCAACCGCCTGTTTTTGCACGAGGTGGGCCACATTCGTGGTGATGTCGCCAACCGCTTTAGAATTCTCTGTGATCTTCTCATCCAATTGGTCCAACCTGGCGTTCGTGGCTATCAATCGTTGTGCCTGGGCTCTCTGTTCCCGCTCTACGGCTAGGATCTTGGGATCAGTTGCAGAGGCTTCGCCCGAATCGTCCCGTTTACGCTTCGGCGTTGTGGCCCGCTCGCCTTTTCCATCGTCCTTTCCGTCAGCTGGGTGTGTCGGCGGGGTAATTGGCGGCGGCGGGGGGGGCCCTTAGCCTTGGGCCTTCTACGGTGGATGGTAGGGTTGACCCATCATCGGAGCGCAGGATAAACTCCTTCAGCAATAGGGCAGCAACGTTTGCGTCCGCCTGGTTGTCAAATAGCAATACCAGGAGTCCCTCAAAAGGTTCAGGACATTCAATTTCCTTCAGCCCCCTGAGCGCCTGCAGTCTGGAAGTATACGTAGGCATGTCAGGCTTGGAATTCAGTTTTCCCCATCGCACTTCCCATGGTTGAATCGCAGCAGGGGAAAATTTTGGCTGTGGCATCCCTGTTCCCTGGATCAGCTGGTGTTGAGGCGTTTGCGGTTCCCCCATCGGTACACCGGGGCTGTTACCCGTGGATGTCGTTGGCGATGGTGTAGCACTTTGGCCTCCCGTCGGTGATATCCGGTCTGCAGGCATTTGAACCACCATCTGCCTTCCGTCAGGAGTCGTTACAGTGACCGGCACTGTCGCAGGGGCAATAACGCACCTTGGGGGAGTCATCGACATTGACATTGATCCCCATGGCTGTCCAAACTGGGCACCCGGAGGCCCCATCTGCATTCCTTGCATCGGCATCATGCCCTGAGAGAAACCCGGGTTGGTCACATTATTTTGGTTGTAGCGCGGGGCACGTCGTTCGCTCGGTAGTATAGACACCGCGTTGTGGAAGCCACGATCCATCAGAATCTGGTTGACTCGGCGCTGTCGGTCATCCGCCTCCGCATTACGCGCTATACGCGCTGCTTTTTTGTTCGCAATTTTCAAGTCGTCCTGTGGAAAAGGGCAGTAGTTAGTGCCACGGCCATATCCGTCACAGTTGTCGCACGGGAAATTGAATTTTCCTCCACCACCCCCTTGGGTTTGCATATTCGGCTGCCGTTGCATACCCATATTTTGCATGGGAGGTTGATTGTAGGCGCCAGTAGCATGCTGCGGAATGAGGCTGTAATTCCCGTTCGGTCCTGGTTGATAGTGTTGATGTTGGGGCATCACATTAGATGAGTTCACGGTGAACGGCGCTTGATTTCCCATCAGATTCGGCGGCTGGCCCATCATATTTGGTGATCCTTGTCCATTCGCGTTATTTCCTGCATCCATCATTGTGTTTTGCTGGCCGAGTGTCCCACCCATCATTTGCTGGGCTGGTGCCTGGAGCTGCATCGCATTCAGCATTTGCGGCTGTCCCATTTGCGGAAATAGCTGCGTCGTATTTCCCGTCATTCCATTAGGCTGTGCACAGGACATCGCTCCAGGCATCACCATATTGGCGTTGGCGGCTTGTTGAGCTTGAGTGTCTTGAGTACTCGGTGTAGTCGTGGTATTCATGGAGAATTGATACAAAGGACTTAGCAAGTAGTCTTGAAGTGGGTAGAGAGGTACACAAGGAGCTTAGTGCGACACCTTGGTGATCGTAACTTAATCTGTGATCTATGATCAAGTCTCAGAAAATCTACTGCTTCGTCAGGTGGCAGGGACACGGGCAGTTCTTGTTCCTCAGGGCACTCGTAGCACAGCACAAGAGCGGAAGAGAAATAAAAAACAGCCACTTACACCGGTGTATTCTGCAGTAGAGTAGTGATCAGCAGGTAGGACCAAACGCATGCATGCATGAGTCCATATCACCACCGTTGTTCACTTGAGCTTGAGTATCGCGGTCATTTGATATACACATCATGGGATCAGGCACATTTAACATACAGTCCACACCACATAGGTAGCACAACGTCAGGCGACAGGGCAGGACATTGAAAGCTAGGCATCTCATATGCAAAAAACCTTTCCACATCCCAAAAGAATGCTGTCCCACAGGCTTGCTCCATATCTTGCTGTCATCGTTCCACAGGGACAGTGTATGTACCCTTCGTGAACGGCCGTTAAGTGGCCGTTTGAATAATTGCGTGAATTTCACGTGAATTTACCCAAATTTTGAGGTTTTTGGGGGAAAATGCCATATTATTGGTTCATTCCGAGAGATTTGAGGGGCCAAAATTCCTCCCCTAGCTTCGTTACGCATCATCCAATGAAGGTCCCGCCACAAAAGCATCCATCATGTCCGAACCGTGCCCAAAACGAGAGGTGCCGAAACCCGGCAAGCCTGTAGCCGATTCACGGCCGTGAGTTCACGTGAATTCGTACGAAATTCGAACGAATTTCGTACGAATTTCACGTGAATTCACGTGAATTCATACCAATTTCACCCTTGTGCACCCCCTCATTTGTCCTAACACCCGGGGTACCTCCCCCCCAAACACCCCTGCAGGCACCCTGGCTACAGGCAACATGTGCACATGTGTGTGGGTGTGCCTTTGTGTGGGGTGTGTGGGTTTGTGTGGGTTTGTGTATGGTTGTATGGTTGGGTTTGCATGTGGGTGGATGCGTGACTTCCTGTTTGTTTCTACGTGCGGGCGTGCGTCTGTGTGTTGGTGTGTGTGAAGATGTGGGGGCCACCCGACCACATACGCACACAAACCCGTCCCAAACCTCACACCAACACCCACACACCCACACACACAACCACGGACCCATGGATACACACCCACACACAAACACGCACCCACGCGCACAAACCAATCAACACACACACACACACACACACACATAGACACACCCACAATGATCCGGGCAGTGTGTGGGTGTGGGTGGGGTGGCAGGGCGGTTTGATTCCACTAATGGCATGTGGGTGTGTGTGTGTGGGGGGGGGGGGGTACATGTACGACTGTCTGTGAGGATGTGAGGAGCACCAAACCATGCACATATACGCACAAGCCTTACACACACACACGCACACCCTTCCCGCACCTCACACCAACACGCGCGCACACACAAACACACACAACCACACACCCAACTACACATGGACACACAAACCATACGCATACACACACACACAGAATCACCCCCCTAAACATTTAACCGTGACACATCCACTGTCCAGGTACGTATGAGGGTGTGTGGGCGGGCAGTGTGTGGGTATGGGTCGAGTGGGGGGCTGTTTGCTTTCATTGAGGGTATGTGTGTGTTTGTGCATGGGTGTGTGTGTGTCTCTGTGTGGGGGGGGGGTGTATGACTGTCTTTTTGGTTATGGGTGTGGGCGTGCGCCTGTGTGTGTGGGGCGGGTGAGGATGTGAGGAGCACCAAACCAGATATACGCACAAGCCATACACACACACACACACACACACACATACAGACACACCCTTCCTGCACCTCACACCAACACGCGCATACACACAAACACACACAACCGGACACCCAACTACACATGGACACAACGACCCACCCACCCACACACACACACACATCTGCAGAAACCCATCCACACACACACAGGCAGACACACATACACACACACACACACACAGAACCCCCCCCCCTAAACATCTAACCGTGGCACATCCACTGTCCAGGTACGTATGAGGGTGTGTGAGCGGGCAGTGTGTGGGTGTGGGTCGAGTGCATGGGGGGCTGTTTGCTTTCATTGAGGGTATGTGTGTGTTTGTGCATGGGTGTGTGTGTGTGTGTCTGTGTGTGTGTGTGTGTGTTTGTGTGTGTGTGTGTGTGCCGGGGGGGGGGGGCAGGTACAGGGAAATGTGTGTGGGTGTGGGGACTTCGTTATTGCATAGGTGGTGTTGGTGTGGCTCTTCTGCCAGTGTCCTGCAAAAATGGTACGAAATTCGCACGAATTTCGCACGAAATTCGTACGAAATTCGTGCGAAATTCGTACGAAATTCGTGCGAATTTCGTGCGAATTTCGTACGAAATTCGTCCCCAAAGTGTACCGTGAATGTGGTTGTTACGAATTTCTTACGAAATTCGCACGAATTTCGTACGAATTTCGACCAATTTGCATGAATTTGTATCATTTTTATGCAGAACAAACACACTCAGCCCATAGCACACAGCACAGCAACACAACAACAACACAGAAGAACAACACAGTCACCCCATATCACACAACACAGCAACACAACAACAACACAGAAGAACAACACAGTCAGGTCATCAGCAACAGTCACCAATGAGGAGCAGCAGACAGACGAGGCACAACAAGCAGCAAGCAAAACAACGGTACCAACACAGCCGAAAAGCAGGCATTACACACACATCATGACAATCAGCAGCAACAAACACAAACGACAGACAGTCACAAACTACAAACAGCACAAAAGTATTGTCCCACATGATGCAACAACAGGCAGCCACCCATCCAACCATCCACACCCACTCATAGCACACATGGCAAGCACGGCGAGAAACGGTGCACAAGAACAGCTGCTGACAAATGCATTAGGCTGAAACCAGCGTGAAAGACACATTGGGATAGTCGGTCACAAATCTTCAAAACGAATCATTGTTTACCATAGCCCCGTGCATAACTCATGCCAATTCGAACCTCACACCTTTCGCTGTTCCAAAGACTCGCTCAACATAGCACATGTCCACGTTAGTAGACAAACATTCAATCACACAGTTAACCATTGACCACCAATGCTGGCATGCACCTACAGTACGCATGGTAGGCCAGTCAGAAAGCACCTCTGCAGAACTCGATCCCGAAGGTTCCAAAAATTCAGTACTTCATTAAAATTGCTAATCATGTTCAAAAAATATTGAAATACCTGCAGGAACAAGAGTTCACTTCACGATCCCACTTTGGAACAGGCGATTCTGGGAGCGGTGGTTTTTGACTAGCGCCACGGGTCGCATGTGCGCTTCAGCACCAGTGACAGTTGCTGCGGCGCTACCACAATTTAGGTGACAACCCGCGGTGCTGAAAAGCCAAGCATACTTTATCCAACCTTCCGTCAAGGCTACAACCTCAGCAAAACAAAACACACTGTGTATTTACCGAAACCATAAGAGAGAAAAAGTCCCACACCCTCCCACTCCAGCTCCTTCTCTCCAGGGGATATCTCGGGGCCACTCAGGATCTCACGGGCAATGCGGGTAGGACCGAGTCCCCGTTGTCTAGCGACGACAGGTCACCGTCCGTTCGAAGGGACCGTGCTTGTTTCTGCCACTCATAGATCATATGCAGGGGAAAAAAATGCTGCATTTCCCAGAAATCATATAATCGCCTGAGGCGTGCCTTCCACCACGACCCTGGGACACGTCGGTGGACCAACCCCCACACCATTGACCGACAGTTCAGGAGGACGTCCTCAGAGTTCCAAGCGTACCATATGCATTTTAGGAAGATCGCAGGGAGCAGTGACTGCCAAACTAACCTCGCATTAGGGGACAGGGGATCAACCCACTTGCTCCATTCGAGGTCGCTCGTGTCGTCAGACCCGTCAAGGTCGGACAGCGACAAGCATACCCCTTTCCGTAACATCGAGATACGCTGTGGGAGGACACGAAGCAGGCATTCCCCCCAATTCACGCTACCCTGTGGGTGCGGTTCCCACTTAAGCGGGATGCCGTAGGTGGATCGGAGAAAACACGCTACCCCAAATTCGACCCAAGGGCGAATGTGAGGGGGTATTCGGGACATCAGCAGATAAATGTTATCCCTGTACCTACCCATTAGCACAAACGGTAGAGAGGGGCCATCTATAGGGGAGTCAGAGGTGCACCGGGGTGGGGGGTTTCGTAATTCTCCAACAATGCCTTTGAGAACCTCGAAGCCTTTCAGGTGCTCTCCGACCTTGTGTTTATCCCTTTGCGGGGTGTACCGCAGGATTGTACTCAGTCGTCCCGCCGGCGCACCGTCCCATGGCGTGGACTTAACCAGAAAGATAGGGACGTCGTCCACCTGTAGTACGGCCACCAGAGATTCTACTGGGGCCCACCACCCGCGGAAGCCATTGGAATGTAGCTGCTCCCAAGACACAAGGGGGGGGAGTCTCACTCGCATTATACCTTCACAAACCGTCATCTCTGGGCCATTCACCGGGGAAGCAGAAAAATCTGTAGGCCCGGTCACAAAGCCCTGCACTGACGGAGCCGGCAGAAGCTGTGAGGGGCCTTGGGTATGCGGGGGCAGAAACTGGCGCCCAGGAGGGGAGTTGGTGGCTATGCACTGATTCAAGGCACTTTCAAAATGGGTCCGCACGTTCTGCTCACCCATCAGTTGGGTGTGTTCCTTCCACAGAGCCCAGAGCTCAGCGAGCTGGGCTGAAATAAAACCCCCAATAGGGACCCCCTTCCCCCCCGGGCGGAGTATTAGACTACCCAAGACAAACAATACATTCTGCTGCAAATCGAATTTCACAAACCTGGTGAGGTGGTCGTCATTTACCACTGTGAACTGGCGGTCAGCCGACTTTCCGAGGCGGTCCAGGCACTTAGCCTCTTTCGATAGCGAAAACCACAGAGTTTTCCCGCGAAGTTTTTTCTTGCACTCACCCACCGCCCAGGAGACTGCCTGCAGCGCTTCTTCCCCTGGAATCTCCCAGAACATGTCAGACATGTCTTGTTCCAACAGGGAGAGGGATTCCATGGACGCTTGCATTCTGTAGGCTGACCAGACCAGGTCTCTGACTCCTACTAGTTTCGCAAATCCTAGACCTCCTGGAAGCATGGTGCAATGGCAGACCAAGAGTTGCAGACATCTTCCCATCAGTTTGCTCCATGCCCTCAAGGGATGGGCTGCAAATGAGACGACGTCTCTCCAACGAATGAAAGGTGGCACCGCCGTTTCCTCACTTTTCCATTTGAGCAACCCGAAAATGGATGGCGATCCGAACCGTTGTTTTTTTGCTTTCGCTGGGTTAGACACATCACCGATCCGTACGGATACCCCATCAATAGTAACGCAAAACCCATGGGGTTCGGGTACTGGGGGTTCAGGCATCCCGGAATCATCGTCGCACCCGGGTGGAAGCAAGTCCATAACCCATGGTGTGACGTTGTCGGGTGTGAGGTTGGGTGGCAATCTGCGGAAGGCATCTGCGTCGCCCAGGACCCCGCACTCATTGGCTGAGTCGAGCAACTGTATGAGTGTTGTGGCCTGGGCATCACGTGGTGTAGGGCCCCATCCCGCAAGTGTGAACCGTTTGCCGAACAGAATTCCATCACACATGCGAATGTCATCCAGCACCCTACACACCGCATAATTGCGGTGGGCTTTTTTGTCCCATATCCCCCCACAAAACTTGTGCCACCACAGCCAATCTCTTGCCTCTAGTCCTAGGCTCTCATCAAGCCACTGACATTTGGACACAGACTGAGAGATATCGTCCCAGGTCACTGAAGCAATGTCATTGAGCAAGACCTGAACCCTGCCGTCAGGCAACAATCGTTCTGGCTTGGAGAAAGAACCTTCACCAGGTTGAAAAGACGGGCATTTGATATTCTGTAGGCTTTCAACAAATGACTCAAAGGAGTTGGTGAGGGAAGCAAGGGAGCGGAAAACACGATTTCGTGCGTTGCACGCCAGCGTGGAACCCAGACTGTCGCCAAGTAGCGACATCCACTGCTTGGTGGATCACAGGATGACGTGTCCTGTCGAGTTTCTCAGAACCGGGAAGGAGTCAAAGAGTTGCGGGCAATCACAGTGTTGCCCCGTGACGTCGATTCGAACCCGTTGCTCGATGAAACTCCATAGAGCGGGGAACGGGGACTCCGGACTGTCAGGTAATCGCAAAAGCCATGCACCTGTATGGTCGTCAACTGGCCTCCATGTGGCAAAAGGCACTTCATTCTGTGCTGCCTGCAAATAGTCAGCGACTCTATGCTGTGTCGTCCCTCGGGAAACCTTGGCTAGGGACGCTACTGAGGGGGACGGGGATGCAATTGAGTTCACGATTTTCTTAAGCCAGCTCTGAAAACCACTGGGGATCAGGACGTCAGAGATTGCCTTCTGGACCACCCGAGTGACAGTGTCAAGAACCTCTTGGTGGTAGGATGGCACCCTCACTACTATCCTCCTCGGCAGGTCTACCCCCCAAAATTGGTGCACTTCTCGCTTAATCTTTCGGAATAGGCGTTCGAAGACTGCTGTGTGCAAATGACCGTGCACCTGTGTCATGAATTCCAGAGCCGTGGAAAGTTCACCGGCCGTAAATGTTTTGCTGATCAGGAACTCGGCTTTACTCTGTAGGGTCCTGTGTTGTTCATCAGGGATTTTGTCTGTGGAAATGAATTCCCACGTAAGTCTATTTAAACCGCCAAAAGGGACCCTTTGGTTAAGGGTAGGGGCAAGGACACGGTCCCAATACCGTTCACGCTCACACGCTCTGCTGGCATCGACCATCTCAATTGGGAAAATTGTGACATGGTGGCAACCATGTCTGGCCAACACTCTTTGTAAGGAAGGCAGTTTTCCTTGTTTGACCGCATTTGCTTTTCTCTTGCACTTTTGCCCTCCATAATGGTTGCGCAACGTGCGCGCTTTCTGGCAATGTTCCCGGAAGCGGTCAATCAGCGGCCGCATACCTTCAATGGCACCACACTGTCCCACATATGTGGGGAATGGGCCACATACGGCGTAAATTACACAGCCTGGCGCAGTCAAATCGTAGTCTGGGTCAACAGAAGATAGGCGTGCAATGCGTGCTAACTTACTGTCCGGCGACCGGACCAGCAATTTGTTTGTTTGCCGCAGATTGGCTGCAATCTGGTGCCACTTGTTGCCACAGCACAGCAACACAACAACAACACAGAAGAACAACACAGTCAGGTCATCAGCAACAGTCACCAGTGAGGAGCAGCAGACAGACGAAGCACAACAAGCAGCAAGCAAAACAACGGTACCAACGCAGTCAATTAAGTCGAAAAGCAGGCATTAAACACACATAATGACATTCAGCAGCAACAAACACAAACGACAGACAGTCACAAACTACAAACAACACAAAAGTATTGTCCCACATGATTCAACAAAACCACCCAAGAACCCAAGAACCACCAATGCATGCACACATCACCCAGGCACGCACACACCATGCACCCACGCCCACACAAACAACAACCCCTCCGACCAGGCACACCCACACACACACAAAAATGACACAAATTCATGCAAATTGTTTGAACTTCGTACGAAATTCGTACGAAATTCGTAACAACCACATTCACGGTACGTATTGAGGGACGAAATTCGTACGAAATTCGCACGAATTTCGTACGAAATTCGTACGAATTTCGCACGAATTTCGTGCGAACTTCGTACGAATCTCGCACCATTTTTGTAGGACACTGGCAGAAGAGCCACACCAACACCACCTATGCATGTACCGGAGTCCCCACACCCACACACATTTCCCTATACCTGCCCCCCCGGCACCCACACACACATACAGTGCAGCAATGTACACACACACACACACACCGCACAGACACACACACACACACATACAATGCAACAATGCAAAAGGAAGAAGACCGAGGTACAACAAAGAATATGTTGGGAAGCTGGTCATTCATATTCCATCACTTGTCATGCATTGATTCAAGCATTCCGATCAGTGAGTGAGAGTATGTATCACTGACACAAATTCAGGGGTGTATGTTAGGGGATGTGGTGTACAAAAATATCCGATAATGGTACAATAGACGAATGGTGCTCCGGACTCACTTCAACTTGGGTTCATCCAAGTTTTCCCTCTCCACCAGCGAGCACCTTGGTGTGACGTCTCACTGACATCGCTGATTTCTGTGAGGGGTAAGTCGCTGCACCAAGGGTCCATTCGTCACTATACATCCCGGGGTACTCATCAAAAATTAGTACCACAAAGGCCGCACACACAAAAAATACCCCGGGTAGTAGTAGAAGCAACATAACCAGAAACGAGTGCACAACCGAGCAAGGAGGAAGGACCATGCTCCATTTGTGAGGGGACGAAGACATGGTAGGGCAAGTGGTGAGTTAGGAACAAAGAACAAAGAGCAAAGACTCTACCAACAAGGGACAACACGGGTGCTACGGCAGTGAGCAGACGTTGCCAGCGTTCCTTATTTTGTACCCGTGCACACGAGCGGTAACGAATGACCACCCACATGTAAGGAAGCACATGCACTTACCTACACAACAAACACACTCATTGAAGTTCAGTAGTTGTCGTACCAATCAATGAAAACCCTACAACCGGCTCTCTGAGAGAGCTTACGGGTGTCTTGGAGCTCCTGAAGTGGGGAATTCTTGTCGGAAAGTTCATGTCGGAGAACAATAGGATGAGCATCGTGGTGAATGCGGAGTATACGATCCGCTGCGCGAGGCATCACACAATGCAACAATGCAAAAGGAAGAAGACCGAGGTATACAACAAAGAATATGTTGGGAAGCTGGTCATTCATATTCCATCACTTGCATTGATTCAAGCATTCCGATCAGTGAGTGAGAGTATGTATCACTGACACAAATTCAGGGGTGTATGTTAGGGGATGTGGTGTACAAAAATATCCGATAATGGTACAATAGACGAATGGTGCTCCGGACTCACTTCAACTTGGGTTCATCCAAGTTTTCCCTCTCCATCAGCGAGCACCTTGGTGTGACGTCTCACTGACATCGCTGATTTCTGTGAGGGGTAAGTCGCTGCACCACACCACACCACACCACACCACTACACACACACACACACACACACACACACACACGGCGTGAGGTGACCAAAGAACCAAGCACACACATTTCCCGATACCTGCCCCCCCGGCACACAGACACACACACACACACACACACACACACACACACACACACACACACACACACACACACACACACACACACACACACACACACACACACACACCCATACAAACCCCTACACAAACACACAAACCCAAACACAAACACAAACATACCTGTTTGCTTTCATATCAGCACAGGCTACACCCCATCTGTACGCAATCCTGAAATAGCAATGCCGTCCCTGTTCAACATTGGAAAGTGCGCAAGAAGAGGCCTCTCAATACCCCACAATCTGTGCTCCCAATCACCCCTTCTACAGAATGCTCGTGCTGGATCCTGCAGAGCTAGGCCGTGCCGCGACGAGATGCGGCTGACTGTGGTGAGAAGCCAGGCAACACCTATGCCCTTCCCAACAAATTTGTGAGCAACGCAACAAAGATTAAGAAATGTAATGTGTAATGTTTTGATTTGATCTACAAAACAAATTGTTCAATATCCAATGTGTGCAACAAATAGCAGTGACAAGACAAAATTGGGGCCGATTCGTACGAATTCGCACGAAATTCGCACGAAATTCGTACGAAATTCGTACGAAATTCGTGCGAATTTCACATTCTCGTGAATCTGTGAATCTAGCGTGAATTTATGCGTGAATTTGGGTGCGTGAATTTTACATTCACGCCAATCTCACCAAATGTGTTGAACCATGCGGCTACTTCAAAACTGTAAATTGCACACATTTGTTGGATCTTACTTTGGGCGAAGATAGCACGACCAAAGCACACGATAGCACCAAGTTACGAGCAAAACACAGCAAAATTGGGTGAAATTCACGGTACCGTGAATCTCGGATTCAAACGGCCGGTTCACGAAAAGAACATACAGGCTCAGTTCATCCCATTTGTTCAGGCCCTTTCTAAGATTTCCGGTCCACCATTGCTTAGGCATGTCTTTCCTATACAGGAGACTCAGGACCCTTTGCAGGTTCAACCTTTTCATTTCCGGTGTAATCCAGTAGTGCAGACATTTTTTAATCACTGAAGGGATCCATGACTGTAGCATGCACTGTGCATTGGGTGCAGTGGCATCTAACATCTTTTTCCACCGTGGCGGCGACGACCCCTGCATTGGTTGTTCAGCATAATTAGGCAGAGACAGCGGAATTGGTCCACAAGGGGAGTTCAGCTCACACTCCAGGAAGGTTAGTTGTTGGCCCTGCTGCTCAATTGTGATTTCCATATCCGTCATGGTAGCAAAGCCTTGCTGGACTGTCGTGGTCCAGAGATCTAGTGAGAAATCATGCGTTGTGGGCTGGTGTAGAATAAGGAAATTATCTCTATAGCGCAACCACATCAGATCATTTAGCTCAGCCGGCAAATCTCCCCTGAGTTCTCTATAGATCAAGACCAGTGAGGCTGCCCGCGCAGATGTTGAACCCCCAATGGGGATCCCAGTATTCTGTGACATCACTGAAGACAGGGAAACAAAAATGTCATTGAGATGTAACTCAAAGACCATGTAATGTACAACGTCATGAAATGTAAACTTATAAAAGATATCTTTGGATCCGTGGGCTGTGTTGTCCATTTTGCGGTTCCCATCTTTTGCCAAGTAGAACTCCACAGGCCCCCTGGTTTTCTTTTTCTCTTTTAACTGGTCGTGAATCCACACAAGAGCCGGGATAATGTCAGACCTCGGGATCTCAGGAAACATTTCCTTTACATCCATTTCAGTCCAGAAAGGCGACCCCGTCCCCGTAGACTTAGACACATCAATTCGTGACAACCATGCTTTTATGGTGTGTAGCATTTGGGGCATCGCAATCAGTTCACGTGATTTCAGCACATTAATCGCCATTTTCCACACCAAAGTGAGAGCACGGCCCATCAGCTTACATATCTGTTGGAATGGATGGCAGGCATAGGTTAGCACTTCCCTCATTTTGATGACAGGCGGGGATGCACATTCCTGACTCTTGTACTTCAACAGAAGTTGGCAGTTCGGTGCCGGCAGTGCCGGACAGCGTGCTTTCCCATGCCGACCGCCTGTCGTGTGGTACGATACTGTAGGTGTCGCGTAGCATTCACCGTCACGAACAATCACAGGCCCTGAGATTGGGACACCCTGTGCTGCTGGTTCCGTATACTGAGGTGGGGGGGAACATACAGCTGGGTCAGGCTCTAAGGGTGCATGGAGAGGAGTAATCAGAGGTGGGGGCTCACCGGGACTGTGAGGCCTGTACTTGCCCCTCAGTCCCTTCGTGTATTGTCGGTTGGACTTACGTTCCGACACACGATTCGACTGTTCAGCGCGGGTTGTATACCTCTGGAGTTTCGTGTCACATGCATTAAGGGCTTGTTTCCATGTTTCCTGGAACTCTTTGGACATCGCATATCTTTTCGGTATTTCACCCTTAGCCATTTGCACGGGGTCAAAGAGGCGTGCACCCAAGCCCACGCCAACACACACTCACTCACACTCCGAATGAACGTGCACATGCAACGTGCATGCATAGTGTACATTGGTCTCGGTACACGGCTTTTCATTTCACTTCTTCCGCTTTGCTTTTGCTTTGCCTCTTGCAATGTGTCAAGGGAAACAACTACCTTAACGTCGGTCTGGTTACCACTTTTTTTTGCCAAAAAAAAACGGGCTACAATAACACCCTTTTAAAAAAAACGGGCTATTAACCCGTTTTACCGACAGTAAAACGGGCTGTACGAGGCACGAACTGCCGGTAAAACGGGTTAATAGCCCGTTTTACATATAAAATTATCAAATCTCATCGTTCAACCATCCTTGACGTACGTGGATCTTGGGGGCTTAGGGGAAGGCTATGCGAAGCACGCCGGTCACAAAGAACGCTTCGTGAGCACACATGTTGCTTGCTTGGACAACTCAACTTTGGTTGCCTTTGCTTCTTTGGTTTGGATTTGGGTTTTGACTTTGGCCGTGTTTGGAGCGGACTTTTGGTTGTGGAGTCTGTGGTTTGGTGCGGCTAGCTTCGCTGCTCTTTGGATTCATGTGGTGTTCACCCACATGGTGTGTGTTCATTGCTCGTGTACCATTGCTCAAAGAGACGGCTATGCTTGTTCACAACGTTTTGCATGCAACCCAGAAAAAACCAATACTTCTGCGACGCAATGTACAAACGAATGCATGCA
Source organism: Eutreptiella sp. 'Long Island Sound 2002' (assembly GCA_964036045.1). Lineage (NCBI taxonomy): Eukaryota > Euglenozoa > Euglenophyceae > Eutreptiales > Eutreptiaceae > Eutreptiella > Eutreptiella sp. 'Long Island Sound 2002'. The sequence continues at coordinate 36,769,980 of OZ038398.1, read as the reverse complement.
CCAACATGGCACCACACACAACAAAGTTCCATTCATTTGAGGTTTTGTCATGCAAACAAAAACACACAGCGGTGAAGCATACCACCGCTACAAGGCATAGTCGTGACACATACCCGCGTTTAAGTTAAAGCATGTGCAATTTGTTCGGGATTAAACTTTTCTTGATTGCATTTATCTCAACAAGACGGTGTGTCTTAGTAACTCGCAGCGCGGAGGTAGGGATAATTTTCGCCTTCGACTTGGGATCGTGCTAGCACAATGCAAAAGGGAGTTTTGGTTTGTGCCGAAAATTTCAAGATGTCTTGCCCTCTTGTCGTCTTTGTCGAGCCGTGTCGTATCTCATGTGTGTGGCGTGTTTTGCGGTGTGTTGTGTTGCATATTGTGCCGTGCTTGTTGTGTAAATTGTGTTGTGTATTGTGTTTTGCTCTCAATGGGGAGCAAACCTAACGCCGGACACGTCTGCACGCAGAATACATTTCAAGCTGTAACAAGAAGAACGTTCGCCGGCGTATCCTTGCCACCTATGCCACACGATCACCATGATTTGCCACATAAATTTCACCAACGTGAGCGGAGCATCCTCGCTTTGGCTTGTCCCACTTTACATGGGCCAATTGAAATAGCACTTTGAGACCTTTCCTTTTTAGAGTGACACCTCCCTCTCTCTCTTCGTCTCTACTAGAGTCTGTACCTCTCAGCTACCAAGTAGGCGAGTTGGGCTGTGTGAGTGAGTTACACTAGCACAACACCAAGCACAAAGCTGCTCACATGTACATTAGATTGAAAACGACAGTACGTGCCTGCATCGTGCAATATGAGCATTGATTGACACTTTGGACAAGTCAGTTTCAATGATTGTATGACTTTGTTTGAAGTCCAGACTTTTGTCGTTGACACTCCGGACTTAACGCATACCGAGTCGCAAGTACATCATTGCAGAGGTAAGAAACCCATGTCCAACATATGAGCAAACTTTGGGAGTCGCTACTCTGGACCTTCAAAATTGCCTGCAACACCAAAACATTGTTGAAAGCGTTTTGGCTCCATGGCTGCAACTACTGCCATATGCAAAGCCCTAGACCTTGATTGCACTTGTACAAAAAAATACTGATTGCAAAATGATTTCATGCGAGCATTTTTGGTTCCACTCGTGACAACAAGACATCAACCCGAATTCTTGAAGCACATGCCCCAAAAGCAGCTTCACCCCTTCCACCCGCAGATTCATGAAGCACATGCCCCCAAAGTAGCTTCACCCCTACCACCCACAAATTCATAAGGCACATGCCCAAAAAGCAGCTTCACCCCTACCACCCACAGATTCATGCGGCACATGCCCCAAAAGCAGCTTCACCCCTACCACCCATAGATTCATGAAGCACATGCCCGAAAAGCAGCTTCAGCCCTACCACCCATAGATTCATGCGGCCCATGCCCAATCAGCAGCTTCACCCCTCCCACCCACTCGGGGCGGAGGTACCCTTGCTGCGCAACTTCACCCCTACCACCCACTCGGGGCGGAGGTATCTTCACCGCATTGCCATACCATACCATACCATACCATAATCACCATCGCCACACATCACTTCATCGCCAGCACTTTAGCGAGTAGCCTTTGCTTTACCATCACATTATTGTAATACTTTACTATCATTGTATTGTACGTAGTGCTTTGCCTATACATCTTCTTATGGCTATGTACAAGAGCATGGTCAAACGTGGTGTAAGTGATACCAGCAATGTGGTCGTCGCAACCTTTAAATACTGTGGGCCTGTAATGAGGTTTGGGGTCCGCCAACAAAGCATATGCGTGTTCACGAACACGCTCTAGCAATGCAACCAAACCCTTAACATGCCCTGTATTTACACTTGTGTTATCACAGATAACAGACGTGCACCAATAAATGCTGGTGGGCTGCACACTCAGTTCCTCTTGTCTTACGTTCAAGCTGTCCCACAACTCTACAACCTTTCTCAAATAGCCTGCAGCATCTTTTTCAGTGATGTCCGTTAGGTCTGCTAACTCGACCTTCTGCTTGTATACAAGATGCACTTCAAAGGCTGACCGAGAGTACCAAGTAGTTGTCCCATCAAAGCCCAAAGCTACTTCCTGTACCTCTGCCAACTCTAAGCACATGCAGTCAAACAAAACAGAGTCGAGTTCCATTAAAGCATGCTGTGCGCTGTCAGAGTGGCACTTCCCTCCCAACAGTAAGTGGTATGAATCTGCAGCACAGTAGGCAGCGGCCCCACAGTCTACTTGCATCTCAGCCAACTTCATCCTGACCTCACAAGGTATGATGCCCTTCTTAGGCCAGCAGTGGAGATCCGTCAAGGATCTGCTGTACCAGGAACATCTGGACCAACAGCCTCATGAACCACACGTGGTGGTGCTTCACCAGGAAGTACAGAATTTGTGCGCACTTTCAGGAGGTGTGTTGATGCAGCAGACAAGTGCTTGCGACAGGATTCACAAACCAGAAGGCTAGACTTGTGCGACAACTGCCTGACTGAGCAAGTGGCGAGCCTGAAAGCCAGATCTGTAGACTCAAATGTGTGCGACACTGCAAACCTCCTACACAGTTCACACAGTGCATCAGAACTTGGTGGTGGCCTCTGCGAACTCTGGGGAGTAGAAGTCATCTGAGACGAACTGCACAACTGACTGCTTGCTGACTGATTGCTTGCTGTGTCCTCGTCGAAGGTAGGTGTGCGGCGGGTACGGCGACTGTCAGCAGGCAGAACACACTTCTTGTGCCACCATGCCTCACAACACAGAGGTGGACCCGGATGCGGATTCCGAAAATGTGACTGAAGGGGAGCAGGGAAAAGTGAGAAATAGGCATTCGGCGAGTGCTTGCCAACCGCACAGTACCGCGTCGTCTTGCCCTTCTTTCTGTTGCCTGCCAATGTGCCCCAGTGAAACTGCGCGGAAGTCATTGGTGCTCCCAAATATGGCCTTTGTAGCCAACATGTGATATTCCCCCCTATGGGGGTCCGGGTGCATACACCAGTCTAAAATGCACAGAAATGCGAACGACTGCGTACCTAACGTCGAACGCAACAACATTAGTTCAACCCAACGGACAAAATACCGGTCGAAATCGACATCGCGTTACAGCCTATGTAGGGCACAGTCTCGAAATCTTCACATTAAAGGGCATTAATCCATGGTCTCGGCACGTCTAAGAGCGAAAAGTTCCAAATCCCTTTTTAAGCCCTCAAAATGGCGCGTCGCACGCGATTTCACCTCCTGAGTATTCAGCCCCGTATTCACCTTCCCCAATCACGCGCGACGGCTGAAATTGTTGCTCTGTTGAAATATTTTTTTACATACAGCCCCGCCACCGAGCGAGCACAACAAATTCTATGACCATGGGGACCCCGCACGTGAAGCGCCGACGGGGGAATATTCGTCTGGCTCTTTTTATGAGCCGTCACATTCGAGCACCCCGGGGGCAGAGGTTGGGGAAGGTGAACTTCTATGCGATGGTGGACCTGTTCGGCGCACATTTCGTGCTTTTTAGATCGCGCCAGGTGACCGCACCACCGCACTTACGACCACAAGTAGTCTCAATGTGGGGCGCTGGACGGTTTTTGTCCGGTTTGGTCCCAATCCTTTTGTACGCGCCTGTTCCAATGACAAGATTGGAAGAGTGGGTCGTCGTTTCGCCAGCGCAGCACACATTGTCAAGTTGAACAATCAAGGGATAGCCACTACATCATTAATTCAACACAAGCTTCCCACAAAGGATTGATCTTGGAAAACATTTGGGGTAAGGGGAACACTTTGAATGCACTACTAGTAGAACGAAAGACGCTCTTTGTTTCACATTTCAAATCTATGGGCGCAAGCCATTATTGTTGATTTGCTGCCGGTTCGGACCCCCGTGGCCATCTTTGGGTCACTTGGGGTGTGTATCTATGTGCCGGCAAGCCGCCATTGGCTGATATCATACTCTCCCATCCACCGGACCTAACCTGATGTGATAGTGTGATAGGTTTGGCCATTCCAGCTGTGAGCGGCCATATTCAATACCGAGGCGCCGCCGGCTGAGATTTATATATCAGAATATCAGGAACCAACAGGGTTTTTTTATCATAATGTTTCCGTAATTTTTCCGCCTTCTGTTCTGATTGTCAATGTATCGGCGACTGTCAGTTGGCTCGCGATTTTGCGGTAACCGACTGGTTAACTGTTATTTACAGATATTTTGGCGGAAACCCCGATGAAGGGTCAGATTTCATCAGTAAAGGGTTCGTTGCTTCCGCAATTTTCAGGTTATACACTCGCAAAATTAATCCGATTTTTTCAGACTTTCAGAATCGGATTTTCGACTTCGACATCGCCGCACTTGATATGATGAATCTCGAGTGGTCCTTCATTTTTCCCCGATCACGAATCAACCTTCCTTTTGTTATCTCCCTCATGTTTCTTGGAGATATAGTCGAAACAAAAGTGATTCGTGAGGCCACTTTGAAGAATCATATCTCCGGCTCACGGCGGGGAATATCAATTTCGAGAATTGGGTTGGAACCGCCTTGGTCTCAACTTAATTTAGGAAGCATCAAACGCCTTTGATGTGTACACATGCCCGGTATAGCAAGGGATAATGGTCAAGAGGGTAGAAAGTGATATATAACTCTTGGACCGTGCAACCGAATATTTTAATGCGACTTTCGAGTGTACCGCATGAGTGTTGGTGTTGCATAGAAACTTTCCTTGGGTTCCTACGTATTTTGAAGGTGAAGTTATGTCCATGGAGGGGCATGGCATATCATGGTGGGAGCCACTTTTTGAGGGTATGTGTTATATGCATGGTATGCGCTTCGATATGCTCATGCCCATGTTATACATCTCCGTTTGTAGGAAGATATATGGAGTCATACGTGGCAAGCGCTTCGCCCATGTCCCAATGGTGAGCTCCAAAGTGCTAGACTAAGTCTACCGCCCATATAGTGCATGTGGGAGGGCTTCCGAAGCGACCCACAAGCGCCACTATCAATTTTCCCATTTTCATGGTGCGTGTTGGGAGGAGGTTCGAAGGTGTCCCTATGCGTCCATGTGGGGATCCAAGTGGGGGGATTGTTTGCAAATGGTCCCAAGCAATTGTGTTTTGAATCATGTGTTGATACCATGGGTGAGCGAAGTTATATACTATTGTAATTATCTTGATTTTGGCATTACTTGCATGTTTTTGACCTCATTTTATGCTCATTTTTGTGTTTTATGTGCTCAACTGGTCGGCTAACAGTAAAGTGCCTAGAGATCCGTGAACTATGGTATGTTGCTTATATGTTGGCATATGCTTCGCTGTTGCACCTCACCATATGCCGGAACACGTGGTCACTTTGGCTTGGCACACGAGGCCTCACAAAATTAGGTCTCAAATTCATGAGTTGACTTGTGAAGCATGTCATGTACATAACCGGAGGGGGTTCGGAGCCAATGATGGGATATTCTTGGGCATGGACCTTTGGTCTATATCACCCTTGTATACTACTTTCCGGTTTGACACCTGCATGGAGCATTTGAACATTTGCCGTATGCATTTTTGAGTATATAATTAAATTTTGGGCAATATGGTGTGATTTGCCTGATTTTGCCATGTTGTGAGGTCATCTTCATGGGGCAGTTCTCCAAGCCCATTCGACTTCAAGTCCAACCAAGGTTATGTCAGGGTAGGGCATGGTCCTGAGTGCCACTCTGGGGCATGACACGCCACCTCCCCCATTGGGCTAGGATTTAGAGGCTTGGGAGGGAACACATTTTTGGGTTTTGTGTAGTGACTTTTGACACATGGCATTTAGCCATCTTATTTGATTGGGTTCAGGGCATCATGTTGGTGAGTCAAGAGAAGGTCATGAGTCCAGGGAATGAGGAGTCTATGGCTGTGATTGTGTACGTTTCCATCTTACCCCAACTTTGCTTTATTTGTGTTCATATGCCAATTTCAAGGCTTTCCTTTTTGGTGCAATTCTTGTACATGCCCGCCACCGTGAGACAACCGGTGTGCTGAACGGAAGCCCGCAGTGTGGATTTGGATTTGGATTGTGCTGGGTATTGCAAGGGTCTTGTGTGTAGGAGTTTTATTCTATTTTTTTGTGGGAAAATGCTGACCCTGGTGAGGAGCAAGACCCTGGGAGTGACGGGTTATGGTGGAAGGGGAACAGCAGGGGCCGGTCCTGGTAGGGACCTTCTTTATGGTAGCAGAGGAGTACCTGCCCCCTACCGCCGCACCGGGGACTTGGGCCCTCATGAGCCCTGCCCAAGGACGCCCCGGGTGCAGATCGTGGAGTCCGTCGAGTCGACGCCGGACTGGGAAGCCCGAGAAGAGCGAAGATGCTCAGAACGGAGAGCCCTTGCAGGGCATGGGCTGGACAGGGAGGACCTGGCCTCCATGTGTGAAAGGCAATGCCGCAAGGCTTGCAATCTCCGCTCCGCTGCGGAGGAGCTGGAGGAGACTGGCAGCAACGGTGTTAACAACGGCAGAGCCCGGCGTTACCGGAAGCGCGGGTCCCCAAAACCCGCGGCGGAAGCCAGGCCGATGGAGACGGATCCCAGCCCGGTCAGGCTGTGGTCAGCTGCAGATTCCGAGGGGCACTCCGAGGGCTATTGACGCGTTCCCGTGGGGGCCTGGCCACGGGACGCTGCGGTTGACACGCACAAGCAAGCAGGCAGGCAAGGCACTGCGCTCACAGGGGCATCATTACGCTCGTGTCATGTGACAAAGCGTTTCAGGATCCTTGCCACTCTGAAACAAGGGAACAAAAGTATGTACAGCAACACATCAGGATATGTACACATGGGGTTAAGACTGGACTGGGGTAAGGGCATCACAGGACAATAGACACTCAGTCCCAACTCGTATCCCAATCCCAGGTCCGACCCTCTCAATGGCTGGTGGGGGCGGGGGCTCAAACACAACCCATGCCCTGCTCAGTCCGGACCCTGAAACCCTGCCAATAGGGGAGGTGTCCTGCCCAGCCACAGGCGAGTTCCTGGGAACCAAGGGGGCTCCAAGGCCAACCGACAGTGGCTCTCCATGCTCCCTTAACGGCAGGTCCCAACTCCTCTCTGAGCCAGAGATATGGCCCCGCCATTATCCCCTAGGAGTTGGTAGCTGAAAATGGGCTGTTTCAGCCCAAACTGATATTAGCTCAAAAATCTCCAAAATTGACCCCTCGTCCGGACACCGCAAGAGGTAGGGACGAGGCAACTGACCCTATGGCCCTCAAGTACGAACTCCCTGGAGCCCTCACCCAACCTGGTTCCCTCTGAGGTCCCGGCATCAGGGCACCACGGGTTCGTCAAGCGGGGTCATAATTGCCAAAATGGCAAAATCGGCCGTCTCGGGCGACCGTCCAGGGTAGGAAACCTTGGCGATTTTGTCGCGCCAAGCCTTGATTCACGACCCTTGATATCCCCTTTGGTCCCATGCCCTGGGTTATCGCTTGCTGTCACGCTGGCTGCTTACTGTTCACCAAGGGGATGAACACGCGGACGGGGCAGAAAGCAGCATGCGGTGCAAACGGGGGGATCATGGATCGCACCAAAAGTTGAATAACTCCGGATGAGCCGGAGGAGCAAATACGAAACTCAATGGGGTTCAACCCTTGGTCATAAGCTACAATAATCGCCGTTCCTTCCTGGCTAGATCCTGTGCCCCATGGAGATATGGTAATTCCAATATGGCATACAATGGCAAAAACAGCGAAATATGGCCAAAATGGCCCACACTCATGATTCCATATCTCCATGGTCACGGCGAGGATCCTTTCAACCAAAGATGCTATAGACACATGGGACTTAGGTCCCAATATATGCCACTTGCCAACCCTCATGGTCGCCTCTAGCTATTTTCCCCATTGGAGGGAAAGTGATACACAAATGGGGCAGAATGGCAACATACCCCAAATTGGGTGACTCACAACTCTCCCTTCAAGAGGAGAGGCCACATGGGGAAACACCCCATTCGATGCGGGTTTATGTGCCCTCTCCGAATTGCCCTTACCCTTGGTCAAGTGGCGCACGCAACCTCGGGGGCGAAATCAGGGGGAGAAGGGGCTTGTGGCCATTCTGGGCAAAACGGCCAAAATTCACCCAAAAGTGGTCCCTCCAAAAATCGTATCTCCGTATCACAAGAGAAAGGTGCCTTGAGCTTTTGCATGGATGCAAACCGAAGCTTTGCTTCCCTTTTGCAACAAGGGTTGAGGTTCAAAGCATAACAGAAGCATTTTCAACACCTCAATCCTTGAAGCACACTATTTATGGGAAAAAGTGCATATATCGGCGATATTGGCATGAACATATCTTTGGGTCATCGAGGAACCAAAATATCAGCAAACACTTTTGGAGTAGGCCCATAGTAGGTGCCTTCAAATATGCCCACTATGGTTAGATTGTCTCCGCCCACTCGTGTCGTTAGTGCTTGCATATGAGCGCGTGTGCAAAGAGGCAGTATGGCACGCGTGCTCACAAGGCGAAATTAGGTAAAATAGAAGACAAAGTTGTAAAAATCAACCAAGCCATCCACGATGTCCTTCGTGGTCTCTACTTTACATATTGCCTTGGTTCGAGGCTCAACTCCCCATAGGCTTCGAGTACGAGCCTCGGGGGTTTGGCCATTTTGGCCTAATTTTCGACCAAAACTTGCCCTCTTTCGAAAATAGACTTTTGGTACGCCTAGGGCTTTTGGTCTTGTGAGCATTGTGTTCGGTTATCAACGTTCATGCTCACAAGGTCACAAAGTTAGCGTTGGCGCACGCAAACGACTTGGGTTTGCGAAACCAATAGGCTGCCTAAAACATCGCAATTGCCCGCTTCCCTATAGAAAGTGATATGCCCACGTGAAAGGGGCATGGATGAAAGGCATAGGGGGGGAATGTAGGGTTCCGTCCGAACTCATGGTCCTTGAGAACCATGAGTCCGAGCGATCGACGGAAAAGCTTGCACGCTGATTTTCTCGAAGACGCAACGGCGAAAAATTCTGGTGAACACACCAGATGAAAGTACATTAAAAACCCTCTAGATTCAGCCCTTAATTTTTCTTAGAACCTGAAAGGTACTCGAGAAAAATCCCTCACAAAACTCGCCACGGAGAATCGACGAAAGCGCGCGAACAGGCGACATCAGGCAGCGATTTCACGACAATTAGAAATCGCGGTAGAAATCGGGTATTTCACCGATTTCCGATCAAAAATCGCCTAAGACAATAAAATTATGGTAATTCTACATCGATTTATTGGTTAGAAATCGGATTCCAGATTTTGCGGGTTAGAGAACAGGGATATCCCGCTGACAGCCGGTGTCAACGGCTTCCGAACGGGTGTGACGGCTCACAGGCCTCCGGGCCATGGGCCATAACGGGTGTGACGGCTCACAGGCCTCCGGGCCATGGGCCATAGGTTCTGGGTACCGCTTCACCCCCCTCCTTACAGCAAACCCTGGGGGGGGCTCGATAACACCCAAGCATGGCAGCGGGTACCCAGGACCATCCCCTGAAGGGAGGGGGTGTCACATCCTCACTTCAGGCCGATTTGCGGGTTAGGCTGCCCAGTACAATCCCACAGTAAGACAGGTACGGTGCTGTAGCTGTTAGTAACTGCAAGTATAGTATCAAGTATCAAGTCCCGGGTAAAGCCGGTTCGGACCCCCGTGGCCATCTTGGGGTCACTTGGGGTGTGTATCTATGTGCCGGCAAGCCGCCATTGGCTGATATCATACTCTCCCATCCACCTGAACTAACCCGATGTGATAGTGTGATAGGTTTGGCCATTCCGGCTATGAGCGGCCATATTCAGAACCGAGGCACCGCCAGCGGATATTTATTTATATAGCAGAATATCAGGAATCAACAGGGTTTTATTATCATAATGTTTCCATAATTTTTCAGCCTTTCGTTCTGATAGTCAATGTATCGGCGACTGTCAGTTGGCTCGCGATTTTGCGTTAACCGATTGGTTAACTGTTATTTCCAGATATTTTGGCGGAAACGTTTCTGAAGGGTCAGATTTCATCTGTAAAGGGTTCGTTGCTTCCGCAATTTTCTAAATAAGCACTCGAAAATTTAATCGGAATTTTTCGTGATGTCGAAATCGGATTTTCGACTTCGACATCGCCGCACTTGATTTGGACTTCTTCGAGTGGTCATACTCCTTCCCCTATGCCCGAATCAGGTTTCCCTTATACTTGCCACCCATTTGACTTGGAGATATAAGGGAAACAAAATCGAATCGTGGGATCACTTTGAAGAGCCATATCTACGCGCGAGTGTGAGGAATGAGAATAAAGAAGGTTGGGTTGGAACTGCCTTGGTCTCAACTTAATTTAGGAAGCATCAAACGCCTTTGGTTCGCACACATGCCCGGTGTAGCAAGGGAAAAGGGTCAAGAAGGTATAAAGTGATATATAACTCTTGGACCGTGCAACCGAATATTTCAATGCGACTTTCGAGTGTGCCGCATGGGTGTTGGGGTTGCATAGCAACTTTCCTTGGGTTCCTACGTATTTTTAACGTGAAGTTATGTCAATGGAGGGACATGGCATATCATGGTGGGAGCCACATTTTGAGGGTATTTGTTATATGCATGGTATATGTTTGATATGCTCACGTCCATGTTATATATCTTCGTGTGGCCGAAGAGATGGGGAGCCATACGTGACAAGGGCTTTGCCCATGTCCCAATTGTGGAATTCAAAGCGCTAGACCAAGTCTACCGCGTATGTATTGCTCATGGTATGTTTGACAAAGAGATCCATGGGTGCACTCCCATTTTCATGGGGCATGTAGATATTAGTGGCGAAGGTATCTCCATGCGCCCGATTGGGGATCCAAGTGGGGGAATTGTTCGCAAATGGTTCCAATCATTTGTGTATTGAACCATGAGCGGATATCATGGGTGAGCATAGAGATATACTATCATGACAACTTTGTATTTGGTCATATTTTCATGTTTTTGACCTCAATTTTTGCTCATTTTTGCGTTTTGTGTACTCACCTGGTCAGCTAACAGCAAGAAGCCTATGGAGAGTCGAACCATGGTATGTTGTTCATATGTTGGCATATGCTTCGGAGTTGAACACCACCATATGCCGGATCGCGTACTCCATTTGGCTTGGCGCACGAAGGATTATAAGAATTGGTCTCAAGATCATGGGCTGACTTGGGCAGTGCGTGGCGCCCATATCCGAAAGGGTTTCGAGGGTAAAATGGGGATGTACATGGGCATTGGCCTTTGGTCTCTATCCTCCATGAATAGTAGACTTCGATTCCATGCATGCTTGGAGCCTTCGGATAAGTAGTAACTTCGATTTTGAGCATATTTTTGATATATGGCCAATATGGTGTGAATTGGCAGTTTTTTGGCATGTTATGAGTTCAAACTCATAAGTCAATTCTCTAAGCCCATTCGACTCCAAGTCCAACCAAGGTTATGTCAGGGTAGGGCGTGGTCCTGAGTGCCACTCTAGGCCATGACACGCCACCTTCCCTATTGGGCTAGGATTTAGAGGCTTGGGAGTGAACACATTTTTGGGGTTTATGTAGTGACTTTTGATATATGGCATTTAACCATCTTATTGGACTGGGTTCAGGGCATCATGTTGATGAGTCAAGGGAAGGTCTTGAGTCCAGGGAATGAGGGGTCTATGGCTGTGATTGTGTAAGTTTCCATCTGTCCCCAACTTTGCTTTATTTGTGTTCATATGCCAATTTCAGGGCTTTCTTCCTTGGTGCAATTCTTGTACATGCCCGCCACCGTGGGAATACCGATGTGCTGAACGAAAGCCCGCAGCCTGATTTGGATTGTGAATCGGGTTATTGTTGGATTTGTGGGATCTGGTTGCCATTCAGGGTTGAAGGAGGATTGTATTTTCTATTTTCTATATTTTTGGTTTTGGACCCTGGATTTTGATAAATGCAAGCATTGATCCGGAGCAAGTCAGCGGGGATTACTGGCGGAAGGGGCACAGCGGGGGCCGGTCCTGGTAGGGACCTTCTTTATGGTAGCAGAGGCTTACCTGCTGCCCCTACCAACCGCCGACCCGGGGACTTGGGCCCTCATGAGCCCTGCCCAAGTACGCCCCGGGTGCGTATTGTGGACTCGGTGGAGACCACGCCGGAGATTAGAGCCATAGAAGGACCGAGACGTTCAAGAGCATGGCGAACTCCGGAATTTGAAGCCCGAAGAGAAGAACGGCACTCGGGAAGAGGAGGACGTGACATGGAGGACCTCGTCTCCATGTGTGAGCGTCGCTGCCGAAAGGCATGCAACCTCCGCTCCGCCGCGGAGGACTCTGATGAGGCATGCCATTCAGGCAGCAGTGGAGGACGGGCCCGGCGCTACCGGAAGCGCGGGTCACCCAAGTCCGCGGCAAGGGACGCCGGGGCTATGGACACGGACCCCAGCCCGGTCAGGCTGTGGGAATCCGAGGGGCACTCCGAGGGCTATCGGACAGCCCACGAGCCAGCTTCGGAGCCGGAGATGTCCGCGCCGATCGCCAGGGCGCATACGGCCCCCGAGCCCGCCCTGCAGCACGACGCCGAGGGCTTGGAGAGGCCAGCCAGGGCCCGGACGGCACCTGTGCCCCGGCACACGGGCCCAGAGACGGACGCCATAGGCGATACGCCTATGGGCGATGAGTCTGAGGCGCCGGGAACCGCGGGATGTGCTGAATCAGGCGGAAAGCACGCTGCGTGCCACTGCGCGCACGTGTCCTTCCTCATGGGCAAGTACCCGAAGATGGGGATGGACGCCATCGTGAACCATCTTGACCGCCTGGACAACGCCAAGGATGCTCTAGAGGAGGACGTCGCGGGGATCCTGGACGACCAGTCGGCCGCGGAGAACCACATGGAGGAGCTGCGAGCGGATCAGGCCCGGTACCGGGAGAATCTGGAGCTGGCCCTGCAGAAGCAGCAGCAAGTGGTGGACAGCCTTCTCCACTTAGTGGAGGACATGTCGGGACGCCTGAGAAGGTTAGAGGAGCGACAGCCCCTCGCCTCGGGTCCGGAGCTCCCGGCAAAGCCGGCCGCGGTAGAGCTGGTGGAGCGGGTTAAGACCCTCAGGAGCGCCATGGAGAAACCCATGGACGGCCCTGCAGAGGCACCATACGCGCCTCCGCGTGTTGACCCGGGTGCGCTGCCGTATGTTCCCCTGTTCAGCGAGTCAACAATGCTCGGGGAACACACGGCACCGGCTGGGTCCAGGCGGGAAGGGCACGTAGCCACGGACCCGAGGAGCCTGACGGTGCAGATGTCCCACGCCGCCCAGGATCTACCGCCATCCACGACTACCTATGCAGTTTATGCGGAAGAGGAGATCCAGAACCAGACCACGCAGGGGCAAACCATGGGAAGGGCCGACGGACATGGTCGAGGGCATCCAAGCGGAAATGTGTGGGCGAAGGACCCCAATACGGGGATATGGACGGCCGATGGAAGAAGTCCTTCCCGCATTCCAAACCCCATGGGTTCAGGCCCAACTGGACCGCACTCCATGGAGGAGAGGGATGTACGGGGAGTGTACTCAAACCCCCCGGCCACAGGTGGTATCCGTCTCGGTGGAGTGGTGGCTGGAGACGTCGGAGACGCCATCAGGATCGACGACCTCAGGGGAATCAAAATCCCCTATTATGACGGGAACCCGTCCAACCTGGATGACTTCATCCTGGACTGGGAGGACTTCGCCGAGGAGGTCGTCGGCGAGATGCGGGGAGCGCCGCGGGACAAGTGGGTATGCCGGACATTCCCACACCGGCTGGCGCAGGACCTCAAGGAGGAGCTGCGGGATCAGATCCGGGAAGGATTGATCCGCACGGAGCAGGCCTGCCTCCAGTGGCTGGAGGATGAGGAGCGGGTGGACGCTCCTAACCAGAAGCTGGAGGACCTGTGGTCCATTCCACTGCCGCTGGACCGCGGTGAGTTGCGGGTCCGGGAGTGGAACCGGTATCTGCGGAAGTACCGCAGATGCCTCAAGTTGGTGGAAGACTGGAACGAGGCCAGTGAGATCCGCCACTTGCTGAAGGACGTCCTCCCCGGCAGCTGGAAGAGGAGAGTGGAGGACGAGGAGAAGAAGCGCGCCAAGCGACGGGTGGCGGTGAGGATTATGGCGGCGGAGGATACCCATGCGGGTATCATGGAGTTCTTCAGGAGGAACCTGGGCGAACCCGACCGGATGTTGTGCCTGAAGAACGCCGTGTACGTGGAGGTATTCGGGGACTCCATGGGGCAAAGGTTGCTGCGCCTCAACAACGTGGAGTGGAGGCGCGGGGAGCCGCTGAAGATGCAAGTCATCTTCGCTCGCATGAGCCTGGACGAGATCGTGAAGTACATCACGGTGGAGTTGAAGCTCAATGCGAAGAACGAGGCCCACGTGCAGGATCGGCATGGTCATGGACAACGAGGACACCGAGACGACCGCCATCATCGGGAGATCCAGGAGGACACGGCCAACTCCGCGGAGGATGGAAGTGGAAGTGGCCAAGACCACTGGTCCCAGGAGGATCACGAGGAGGCCCATTTCTTCGCGTTCGTGGCGCACAACGTGAAGAACCATGGGCAGGATCGGTCCAGATGGAGCCAGGTGGGACCCAGGAAGAACAGAGAAGGACCAAGGAGGATCGGGAACCCACCACTCTCGTTCCGAGAGTACAGGTCTCAGCACGATGGGTGCTGGGTCTGTTATGGCAAGGGACACAACCATGCACACGACCACCGTCAGTGCAAGGTGTATGAGGCGGACAAGAAGGCCTACTTCGCCGCTCACCCCGAGAAGAAGCCCAAGGAGCAGCGGATTTCCGACTGGAAGGCGAAGGGCGGAGACGGGGGAAAAGGCCAAGGCAAAGGCCAAGGAAAAGGCGGAGGAAGAGGCTATGGTGGTGGACCTGGTCAAGACCGACGAGTGAGGTCGATCGAGGAAGTTGCTGAGGACATGTTGAGGACGTTGGCGGAACTCAAAGCCCAGCAAAGTGGAGGACAAAGTCCTGGCGGATCGCAGCCGGAAGGGGCTGCGGGAAGCCAAGTCTAGAGGAGCCCCCACGGGAGTGGGACCTCGGAGGTCTCTCCTCCGAAAATCAGTGGAATCCCTGAGAAGGCGAAGGCACATCGGGTGCCGAAGAAGGCTCCGGAAGAGCCAAAACCACTGAGTTTCGCCACTCCCAACCCCTGGAGCGCCCTGCCAAGGGAAGTACATGTGGGTACGGGACATGGCAAGAAGGAAGGAGCGACCACGGAGAGCCCCGTGGACGGGCAGGACCAACCCAAGATCTACACCATCCGCGACCATACCCTTGAAGTCCTGATGCACCCGGACGTGCTAGAGTTGCATGCCGTGAGAGTCGTCCATACACCGCATGGCGACGAGCGGCAGTTGCACTTGAGAGTGCGAGTACGGTGCGGACGAGAGGAGAAGGTGGTGGATGTGTTGGTGGATACGGGTGCCCAGGTGAGCCTGGTCCGGAGAGGGTTGTTCAAGGAGGAATTCCTGCAGCCCAGCCGGAGACTGGTCCGCCTGAAGGTCGCCAATGGAGAGATCATGGGTGGTGGCACCCATGAGGCCACTATCAGTATGGAATTCTGGGAACATGAGCGCTTGAACCGCCCTGATCAGGCGAAGAGAAGCACTCTATCCGGGAACTTCTATGTGGCCGACATTACTGATTGGGATATGATCATGGGGTACGACTTCATGGTGGCCAACGCCATTGGAGCCCTTCCCCATCGTGCAACGCTGGTCCGGGAGGACGATGAATGCCTCACATGGCTGTCTACGGATTATGCGTGCGGGTCATCCCAATGGAACGCTGAGGAAGAGGATCGGATCGTCCGAGCGGTGCAAGCTGTGGGTGCCAAGCCCAGAGGAGACCGTGGAGTTCAGCTCACGGAGTATGGAATGGCGCCGCAAGTGTACACCAGGATGATTCAGACGCTGGGAGCCGAAGCGCCCGAGACAGACGTCTTCGCTTCCCGGGATGCCCCACTTCTGCGGAAGTGTAGGAGGCATTGGCATCGAGGAGACTCAGCCTGGCACAGGCATTGGGGTTTGAAGGAGTGGGGACCCATGTATTGGCATGGCTCCCTGGACATTACCAGACGTACGGTGGAGAAGATCATCGCGGATAGGGCGAAGGGGATCCTGGTCATAACCGGCATAGGATCCACCCCATGTCCGCTGGAGGGTCTCAAGTCGACGCTGGACTCCATCACCCTGAACGAGATGTCATTCGGGCCAGAGGAGGAGTTGTTCATCGACGCCAAGGGTGTATCAATGCCCTCCCCGGGTCAAGCGTGGGGTACCAAGGCTTTCCTGGTGGATGGGACGCAAGCCCAGCCCACGGGTGATGAAGCATTCATCCGTAGGGTGGAGGCGGTGCCCATGAAGGTCATGTTTGAGCCCAAGGAGGGGACGGATCAGCCAATTGATGGCATTGACGTCCTGTCCCACGCCGAGATCGACGACGTCGTCAGCTACATGCGGATGGGGATGCACGACCGTGTGGCAGCCAAGAAGAGGCGGGCCATGGTCACATCTCCGCATTGGTGGGATGACAAGATGTTGGTCACCGGCAAGTACGAGAAGGATGAGTTCGTGGCGAGGGTCATGGACCACATCGCGGACCAATACGATGGTCCGGTTGGGTCGGACCCACCAACGTGGGGTTTTCCAAGAGTGGGAACCGGTAGCGACAGGCACCAGCCCGAGGCCGCAAATTTTCGAAGACTATCGGTGGGAATCGCGACCCACGACGATGAAGACGGCATATCGGACGAGGAGAAGTCGGACTCGGACCCAGAAGAGGCCTATACCGCAGTGCGGTCGGTTGTGTCTATACCGAAGCAAGCGGCTGAAGAGGCCCAGGAGAACCCGAAGGTCGCCGAGCTGAAGGAGAGGCTGATCAAGGCCTATCCGCAGCTATTCAGTGGCGTCGCCAACAAGAACCCTCCAGATCGCGGGAGGTTTGGTACAGCGAAGATCAAGCTGAAGCCGAACCCGAAGATCTATCGTCATCGGGAGTACCAACTTCAGGGCGATCGGGCCGAGGCCATGAAGAAGCTGTTGGCCGAGTTCATTGAGCGGGGATGGATCGAACCCTCCGACAGTGAGTGGGCCAGCCCAGCCTTCATCGTGCGCAAGAAGGAGAAGGGCGAGTGGAGGTTGGTGGTTGATTACAGAGGTTTGAATGAGCAGACCGAGCACGACTCGTACTCGCTTCCCCTGATCGACTCCATCCTCCAAAAACAACAGAAAAAGCGGATTTTCACGGTGTTGGACCTGAAACACGGTTACCACCAAATGCCGCTACACCCGGACTCCAGGCCCTGCACAGCGATGTCGACGCCGCTGGGGCCCATGCAGTGGAAAGTGGTGCCTATGGGTGCCAAGAATGGCAACGCCGCTTTCCAGCGCATGATGGAGGACCTACTCGGTCCTGTCCGGGACTGTGCCGATCCCTTCGTAGATGATATCATCATCGGGTCCGGCACGGAGAACATGACGGAGGACGAGCTCATCGACGCGCATGAGAAGGATCTGCGCCGAGTGCTCAGCGAGTTGGACAAGCACAACATGGTGTGCAAGCCCACCAAAGCCTCACTATTCGTGAAGGAAGTGGAATTCGCGGGTCACGTGGTTGGTCACGGGCAACGCCGTCCCATGCCTGGGAAGCTGGCGTCCCTGCACCACTGGGAGAAGCCCCAGACCATCAGCGAACTCCGGTCCTTCATGGGGTTCTGCAATTACTTTTCGGGCTACGTCCGGATGTATGCAGAACTCTCGGGGCCGCTGCATAAGATGCTGCAAGTGGGCAAGTTCGATGGCCGGAAGGGGAGCAAGAAGAAGCTTGCCTGGACCCCTGAGGCTGAGGATGCGTTCAACCGCCTGAAGGAGCGACTCCTGGGGCAGTTGGGGTTGTTCCTGGTGGACCCGGACAAGGGATTCGTGCTACGAACAGATGCCTCGGACTATGCCGTGGGGGCAGTCCTCGAGCAAGTCCGGGACGACGGGACTCATGTTCCAGTGGCGTTTTGGAGCAGGATCCTGGCCGAGGGCCAACGCCGAACATGGACCGCGAGGGAGAAGGAGACATACGCCATTGTATGTGCGCTCAGGAAGTGGTCTGGCCACATCGGACTGCAGCCGGTGGTGGTTTGCACGGACCACCAGTCCCTACAGAGCTGGCACAAGGAGCATGCCGACACCCCCTCAGGACCAGCGGCTAGGAGGGCCCGATGGCACGAGACGTTCGCCAAGTTCGACCTCAGCGTCGTGTATATCCCGGGGAAGGACAACACTGTGGCAGATTGCCTCAGTTGCTGGGCCTACCCCGCGGGCAAGGCGTGGATGGACATATCCAGCCATGGGGACGCTGAGGAGACCGAGGAGGCCAAGCGCATCATCGAGATGGAGAAGGTCATGGAGCAAGAGGGGGTCAAGTGCTTTGTGGTGATGGCAAGCCGTACGGACCTGGCCAAGTTCCGGGGTGCCCGCGTCCAAGCTATTCGAGAGGAAACCCTCGAGCAATGGATGGTAGCCCCTGTAGAGCTAGTCAAGTCGGTGCTCACAGAGGACTGGTCGGATGACTACGCGGCATCCGAGCACTGGAGCAAGTACTGGAATGCCGTGAGCGCCCCGTCGGACGACGAATGGCCCGAGGGCTTGACCGAGGATGGCGACAAGTTGTTCCTCAAGGACAAGCTGCTGGTGCCCGAGAACCGAGTGGAGGAGCTCATTGACCATTGGCACAACGCCCAGCTCATGCATCCTGGCCGAGACAAGATGCAGCAGGACCTGGAGTGGCGTTTCAAGTTCCCTCCGGGGTACTACGCCATCCTGGATAGGTACTGCAGCGACTGCGCCGTGTGTCGGGCCACGAAGAGCCCTAACCACTCCACAGCGGGCAACCCGGTGTATACGGCTATACCGGAGGCCCCTGTGCGGTCCGTGGCCATGGATGTATTCGCCATGCCTGAGGTCACCGTGGACGGAGAGACCTACGACTGTGTCATCCTGGCGGTGGACAGGCACAGCGGGTATATCGTGGCAGTCCCGGGCAAGAAGTCCAAGAAGAAGGACAAGAAGGACAAGCATGGAGTGGGGTTGCAGGCCCAGACCGTCGCTAATGCCATGATCAGGCATTGGCTGACGATTTTCGATATCCCAGCTGTCATCTGCAGCGATAGGGGCAGTCAATTCGTGGGGACGTGGTTCAAGACGATGTGTAAGCACATGGGGATTCGGCACGCCAAGACCGTGGCTTACCACAGCCGGTCGAATGGCCGTGCTGAAGTGGCCGGGCGACAGATGTTGGAAAAGTTCCGCCAGCTGCACATTGACGAACCGGGCTGGAACTGGTATAACTCGCTGTGGAGAGTGCTCCAAGCGTATCACGACCTTCCGGGACCCACTGGACTGTCGCCCCATCGCATCCTGTTCCTGCGGGATCGAGTGTCACGCACTCTCCCGTGGATGAACCATGGCAAAGTGGCCCGGGATGCGAACGCTATGATGTCTGAGGCGGACGACACGGCGGCAAAGGTGTGCAAGGCACTTCAGGACGAGCATGACAAGAGGGCCAAGTACTTCAGGCAGGGAAAGGTCCAGAAGTATGCTCTCCAAGACACCGTGTGGGTGGAGCGGCACCACAAGGATGTCCTGTCCAGGCATCGGCAGGCATCTTGGTATGTGCCGGGGGTAATCGTGCGGAAGGTCGGACAGGATGTGTATGCGGTTCGTGTGGGGGACAACAAGATCCTGGACCGCGACCATACCCAGCTTCGTCCCCGAGCACCAGACCCCAGCGGACGTCCCGTCACCTTCGAGTTCACGGCCGGCGATGTGGACTCGGACGACGAGGGTGAGGACGACGATTTCACCGCGGAGAAGATCCTGGCGGACAAGCCGGACCCGGGGACGCCTGGGGGAAGGCTTTATAAAGTCCGATGGAAGGGATTCGCCGCGTCCAGGGACTCGTGGGAACCTCCGAGCAGTTTCGTGCCGAGGTATACCACGGTCTGGATGGACTACCTAAAGAAAAAGGGTATTTCTTTGGATGTCAAGGACGTATTGGTCCATTTGGTTGCTGCTGTAGCACCGTAATGGATCCCCCCTTGGCATTTTGTTTGTTTCTGTGAATGGGGAGACAAGTGAGGGCGTTCATCCGGGGATTTTCGGCCTTGATCGGCCATATACCCTCTTCACTCGATCTCCACATATATATTGCATTGTGGTATACTTATTTAGGTCGACCGACGACGTTTTTCTATCTTTGATCCCCTTGGTCCATGTTGTAGATCAAGAGGAGACCGGATATGGCGTAGGGTGCTGATTATCAGTGTCCTCACCCCTCCCTTGGGGCATGGGGGACGCCTACGACGTGTGTGGGGCCTCCATGTGTCCTTGGGACATGGAGGGGGGGGTTGGAGCCCATTGGGGTCCTCCCGTCCTCTCTTCATTGGTTTCCGAGCGGATACAACGCTCTGAGAAGGGGGGTGAAGCCGGTTCGGACCCCCGTGGCCATCTTGGGGTCACTTGGGGTGTGTATCTATGTGCCGGCAAGCCGCCATTGGCTGATATCATACTCTCCCATCCACCTGAACTAACCCGATGTGATAGTGTGATAGGTTTGGCCATTCCGGCTATGAGCGGCCATATTCAGAACCGAGGCACCGCCAGCGGATATTTATTTATATAGCAGAATATCAGGAATCAACAGGGTTTTATTATTATAATGTTTCCGTAATTTTTCAGCCTTTCGTTCTGATAGTCAATGTATCGGCGACTGTCAGTTGGCTCGCGATTTTGCGTTAACCGATTGGTTAACTGTTATTTCCAGATATTTTGGCGGAAACGTTTCTGAAGGGTCAGATTTCATCTGTAAAGGGTTCGTTGCTTCCGCAATTTTCTAAATAAGCACTCGAAAATTTAATCGGAATTTTCCGTGATGTCGAAATCGGATTTTCGACTTCGACATCGCCGCACTTGATTTGGACTTCTTCGAGTGGTCATACTCCTTCCCCTATGCCCGAATCAGGTTTCCCTTATACTTGCCACCCATTTGACTTGGAGATATAAGGGAAACAAAATCGAATCGTGGGATCACTTTGAAGAGCCATATCTACGCGCGAGTGTGAGGAATGAGAATAAAGAAGGTTGGGTTGGAACTGCCTTGGTCTCAACTTAATTTAGGAAGCATCAAACGCCTTTGGTTCGCACACATGCCCGGTGTAGCAAGGGAAAAGGGTCAAGAAGGTATAAAGTGATATATAACTCTTGGACCGTGCAACCGAATATTTTAATGCGACTTTCGAGTGTGCCGCATGGGTGTTGGGGTTGCATAGCAACTTTCCTTGGGTTCCTACGTATTTTTAACGTGAAGTTATGTCAATGGAGGGACATGGCATATCATGGTGGGAGCCACATTTTGAGGGTATTTGTTATATGCATGGTATATGTTTGATATGCTCACGTCCATGTTATATATCTTCGTGTGGCCGAAGAGATGGGGAGCCATACGTGACAAGGGCTTTGCCCGTGTCCCAATTGTGGAATTCAAAGCGCTAGACCAAGTCTGACGCGTATGTATTGCTCATGGTATGTTTGACAAAGAGATCCATGGGTGCACTCCCATTTTCATGGGGCATGTAGATATTAGTGGCGAAGGTATCTCCATGCGCCCGATTGGGGATCCAAGTGGGGGAATTGTTCGCAAATGGTTCCAATCATTTGTGTATTGAACCATGAGCGGATATCATGGGTGAGCATAGAGATATACTATCATGACAACTTTGTATTTGGTCATATTTTCATGTTTTTGACCTCAATTTTTGCTCATTTTTGCGTTTTGTGTACTCACCTGGTCAGCTAACAGCAAGAAGCCTATGGAGAGTCGAACCATGGTATGTTGTTCATATGTTGGCATATGCTTCGGAGTTGAACACCACCATATGCCGGATCGCGTACTCCATTTGGCTTGGCGCACGAAGGATTATAAGAATTGGTCTCAAGATCATGGGCTGACTTGGGCAGTGCGTGGCGCCCATATCCGAAAGGGTTTCGAGGGTAAAATGGGGATGTACATGGGCATTGGCCTTTGGTCTCTATCCTCCATGAATAGTAGACTTCGATTCCATGCATGCTTGGAGCCTTCGGATAAGTAGTAACTTCGATTTTGAGCATATTTTTGATATATGGCCAATATGGTGTGAATTGGCAGTTTTTTGGCATGTTATGGGTTCAAACTCATAAGTCAATTCTCTAAGCCCATTCGACTCCAAGTCCAACCAAGGTTATGTCAGGGTAGGGCGTGGTCCTGAGTGCCACTCTAGGCCATGACACGCCACCTTCCCTATTGGGCTAGGATTTAGAGGCTTGGGAGTGAACACATTTTTGGGGTTTATGTAGTGACTTTTGATATATGGCATTTAACCATCTTATTGGACTGGGTTCAGGGCATCATGTTAATGAGTCAAGGGAAGGTCTTGAGTCCAGGGAATGAGGGGTCTATGGCTGTGATTGTGTAAGTTTCCATCTGTCCCCAACTTTGCTTTATTTGTGTTCATATGCCAATTTCAGGGCTTTCTTCCTTGGTGCAATTCTTGTACATGCCCGCCACCGTGGGAATACCGATGTGCTGAACGAAAGCCCGCAGCCTGATTTGGATTGTGAATCGGGTTATTGTTGGATTTGTGGGATCTGGTTGCCATTCAGGGTTGAAGGAGGATTGTATTTTCTATTTTCTATATTTTTGGTTTTGGACCCTGGATTTTGATAAATGCAAGCATTGATCCGGAGCAAGTCAGCGGGGATTACTGGCGGAAGGGGCACAGCGGGGGCCGGTCCTGGTAGGGACCTTCTTTACGGGTCCTGGCGGCGAGTGTTCGGCATCCAAGGGACCCGTTAACCCATACCAGGCGCACCGGGTGCCGGCTGCGACGGTCACCACCACAGTGGCAGTGGCATACACGGCCAACATAGGCGTCACACGACGACCGAGGTGGTCCCACAGGTCGAAAGCGACCACAAAGATCCATCAGGCTACCCCAGGCTTCCCAAGGCCGCAGTCTGGGGGAGAGTCCCCACGGTTCCTTCCTTGGGCGCACCATGTCCATATCCACGACGCGAGTCCTGAGTGTTAAAGCCGAACGAGCTCCTCCATAAGGGATCGGGCATCAAGGCCGTCTTTTCCCTCGCCCCATTACCACGAAGGCCATGCATGGGGGAGTCCCCATGCAGTCTGGGCGGAGGCGTCGACTCCTCAAACCACCAGTTTCCCAGGCAGACTGACCGAGGTCAGGACACCGGAGGTCGCCACCCGACTGCAAGTGCGTCTGCGAGTCGGTAGGCTCACACTGGGACTGACAGTGGCGGACCGCTGGGAGTGTAGTCAGGCAACTGGGCTTCCCGCCTGGCGCCATCAGGATCTCAGCACATCACAGCCACTAGGGCACACGGTATCACGGGCACTCAAACAGAAGAATCTGTACTCAGGTACTGGTCCAGGCTGGACCTTATGTACGAGCTTGTACACGGCGACTCAAGGCGCCTGCGTATTCCGATTCGCATCCCCTCGGGGGGGAAAAACAGTCCATAAGGCGCTGATGGGCTGATGATACGCAACATACAGATGCACATATCCTGGGGGGCAGAAAAATAAGCAATAAGCGGGGTAAGTAGGCGTGTAAACACACTCTGGACAGAGCGCCAAACCACGCCCCGGTTAGGATAAGGCATATGCAGGAGGGTGGACAGGAAAACGCCTGAGTTCAGGCCATATATAGTCTGCAGACACACGTAGACTGGTCTGGATCCCGCAAGTGCCATGGGACCAGACCACACACCAAAAAAAAATCGCAATGCCGATGACAGCGGCATCCGTTGCGCAACGACGTATGGGCTTCAAGGCCTCAAGAGCTCATAAAATGTAAAGGTCAGTCGCCCCGCCTGGTTTCCCAAGGATTCAGCAGGTGGGGAGTGACGAATAGAAGTGGAAGAGAGGGGCCATCCTCCTCTGGATTCAGCAGGGGGGGGTATATGGCCACTCTGATGGCAGGTCACCGGAAGATGGAAGAGAGCAAGCAAGTGTGGGACGATCCGTCGACCTAACAAGCGCTCAAACTGCATCAGGGGAGAGCTCAGGGCGGTGATCAGGCGCCCCTGGCTGCAATCGCCCGGGTGAGTGCTGCCAAGTCCGAGACATGGGTCTTGGTCTTGTGCTTGCGGATGTAGTCCATGAAGGGGGTGTTAATCCGCGGCACGAACGAGGAGACGGGTTCCCAGGTGTCGTCGGACGGCCCAGAGCCTCGCCAACGAACCTTGAACTCCAGGCCTCCGGGTGCCGAGGCGTTCGGACGCTGGGCCAGGATCTTCTCGACGGTATAGTCGTCCTGCTCAGCATAGTCATCGTGCGAATCAGCCTCATGTGCGGCATAGTCCAGGGACACATGCTGGCCACGGAGGTCGGGTTCCCGCACACAGAGTTGACTCTCATGGCGCTCCCGGAACTGTCCGTGACCCACCTTGATGCGGTAGGTGTCCTCACCAATCCTGCGGACCACCTCTCCGGCTGTGAACCAGGTTTTGGTGCGGTGGGTGCCCATAGGGCGGGGTCTGATCACCCACACCGGGTCTCCCACCCTGAACTTTTGCGCTGTCGAGCTCGGGGCGGACTTCTGACGCTCAGCATGCTCCTTCTCGAGCTGCTGGCGGATGTCCCGCGCCGTTGCCTCTTGCCGCGCAAAGAATTCCTTGGCGTCCATGGCCATACCATCACCCGACAAGGGAAGTCCCCGACCAAGGGGGTCCCTGCCGAACAGAATCTGGTGAGGGGACAAACCACCCGGAGTGGGGGTGTCATGATGGGCCTTCAGAGCGGGCCACATCTCCTCAAACCAGTTCCGACCTGGATTGGTGATGTGAATCTTGCGCAGCTTCTCGAACAGCTGTCGTCCAGCCACTTCAGCCCGGCCGTTAGACCCGCTGAGATAGGCGATGCTCTTGGCGTGACGTATTCCCATGAGGGAACACATGGCCTTGAACCAGCCACCAGTAAACTGGGGCCCTCGGTCACTGCAAATGGTGGGGGGGATGTCAAAGACGGTCAGCCAATGACGGATGATCATGACTGCCACTTCCTTGGCAAGCAACCCCTTTTTGCGTGCCGGAACGGCTACTACGTAGCCGCTGTGGCGATCCACACAAAGGACCACACAGTCAAAGGTCTCCTTGCCTATGTGAACTTCGGGCATGGAGAAGACGTCCATGGCCACGCTCTCCATGGGCTGGGCGGGCACCGGAGTCCTCTGGGCTTCCCCCTTGACGTTCCGGTTATCGGGATTGCAAACCTGACAGACCGGGCAATCCTTCCTGACCTTCTTGATGGCGGTGTAGAGACCGATCTGGTCGATTTCAAACCGGCGCTGCATGTCCAGGGCTTGCTTCTTGACCCCTGGGTGCATCATGTGGTGGTGCCAAGCTTCACACAGCTCGAACACCCGGGACTCTGGGACCAGCAGCTTACCATTCCGGTAGAGCTTGCCATCTTCCTCAGTGAAAGTGCTGCCCCGGGTCGTTGATGGTGCCGGAGGGCTCGGGGCCGGCAAGACCAGTGGGGCAGGCACGCGAGGAGTCTCCCTGAACGCTGCTATTCGGGGTAGAACCGGATACTCGGACACCAACGGAGGCGAGAGCAGCAACAACTGAAGCAAGGTCCATGCTGATTGTTATCCGGCAGAAAATCCCAGTCTATGAAGAAAATTGATGCGGATTTTATTGTGCACATCTGAGTGTCCATATCTGTCTGAAAAGATTTAAATAAATCCGATTGTGAAAAATATTTGGCCGATCTGGCCCGCGAGCGCGCGTCAGCGGCAAATGGCGATTCCAGGCAAATGATCGGAACGCGGCGGATTTACGGAGAATGGACCGCGGAATCAGATCCGGCATATCAGAAATATATAGGTCTGATCCTGAGACTGAGCTGCGAGGCGGCGATTCCGCCGAAGCAAAGCAAATGACCAACATGTAGCCAATCTGGACAGAATGTCAGAAAATCTGAGCAGATGGGGCTAGCCGCACTTACACTCCCCCTCCAAAAACACACTGGGGTGTGTCGCTACGTCAACGAAGAACGTAGTGCGGGTAAGTCCCAGAGAAAAATAGAAATGTAGCCTCGATGGGGCGAAATCTGCTTGATCTGACCTGATTTGGGCTGAATTGGCACTGAATCAGGCTGGATGAACCTGAAATGAGACAGAATGAGAAGTGACGAACAGTCCTCCGTGCAGTAAAACATTAGGTTAAGGGCTAAAAAGCATGTAAACGTATCGAGAATCGATACCAAACCATACTTTGGTTGAGAATGAGGTAGATTATTGGTGGATTGAGTGGGGGAATCAAGAAATGGAGTGACATCTCAGCGCTCTGGCACAGTTTCGCTGTCGCGGGCACGCTCCGGTGTCCTCGCCGAACTCTACATCGTGTTAGTCCCGCTTTTCTCGTTCTGAAAAGTACAGCATGTGCTTCAGATTTGGCGCATCTGGTGGATGATCACAAGATTCAGCAAGATTGAGAATCAATTTGGGCAGAGATGAAGGAGATTAAGCAATCACAGAGAGGGAAAACAAATACAAATGTAGTCTACAGTCCCTAAGTGAACCACCGAAGGTAGGGATGTTTTTCTGTGCACTTAGATCTAAACAGATCTTCGAGGAATGAGAGGAGATGACAAGGAAATCAACCGAAATTGTCCTACAATGAGGAAATTCCCTAAGATGAAGGTGAAATGAAGCAGAATGTCTGGAACCAAAACTACTAACACTTTCGTTTAGACTAAAGTTAATATATATTGTCGTTTATTCAGCTCAATTGTGCTCTCCGGCACGTTGGTTCGCGAGCATCCAACAGATTCCATCAAAATGTGGATCATGTGATGATGCATCATGATGGGACATGCTGGCCCTGGATCCTTGGCATGAAACGCGCCGAAGGTTCGCTGAAGGCGCTTTACTGACAGTATATAACTGAGAGACACCGAAGAGTCCTTTATTTACAGTGGCGGCGGTGTCAATCGACTTGGACAAGGCCAATCTTTCGAATGAGTCCCACAAGACACTTGGATTCACCATTTTCGACAGTTTCAGGTCGGATTGAGCTCACATTGGCGTGTGCCAAAAATACAACGAAGCTTACGGACTTCAGAGGTTGCTGTTAGAAGTCCCTAGAGCTCCTATGTGAAGGTTGTCTGAACAATTGACGTCTGGGTTTTGTGCAACAGTGGCAGAATGATGGACAAACCTGAGAAATTCAAGGCAAATTTGAGGATCCTGGATCTGAATCTGGACTTTGGCGTCAGCATCACAGCAAATGAAGGTAAGATCTGAGTTCTTGGCGTCGCATCTGGTGCAGCCAGTACTACAGGGGGTGCCTGTAGGGGTGAATGTCGCTGGCCAGCGTTTTTACTATGTACATTTGCTTCCATCTGCACGAGTAGCCAAATTCCAAAGATGCACAGACCAACAGAGACAAGATTACCCCGAATCTGCCTGAATTAAGCCTGAGTTTGGTTTTTTCTAGACACGGCAGCACACTCCGTGGCTTTCGGTAGCGTAACTACGCCTTGTCTGCCGAACGGAGACCAAAGAAAAGTTGATTGACGTCAAATTATCAAACATTCGCAGTTCTCCACATCATGACATAATCAGGAAAAATGAACAGTGGATTGAGCAGAATGTGGTTCTTTCAAGTTGAATTCGGCCAAGCACGAATACATGTGACCACCAACCTGTCTGGTCGGGCCCTCGTACGGCTTGGGCGCTGCAAATCAGCGGCCGAACTCGAAGCTTGGTCCTCATTTGGCTCCTGGGCTGGCCTGACCGCAGGAGGGGGGATCGACGGATCAGCCCTGGAATGTGGCTGTTGAGGGCCGTAAAAGGCTGGATCTCGATTCACCACAGGTCTTTTTCCGTCGCTCTCCACTTGTCTGTCTGGTTTCGACAAACAATCTGTCAGGAGTACGCCAATTTCGGGGTGCTTCTTGAGGAAGTCGATGAACCCCTTGGTGTACCCATGGACAAAAGAATGGGCTGGTTCCCAGTTGTTGTGACTGGAATCAAAGCCCCTCCACTCACACAGAAATTCCCATTCGCCCTTTTGGTCACGTCTTGCTTCAACAATCCTCTTGAGTTCGTACTTCCCCCCTTCGATGACCCGATCGGACAAAATTTTCGAAGTCCAAAAAAGGGGTTTAACCCGATCCTTGGGGGAGGGGATCTCTCTCTTGAGGCGATCGCCCGAAACGTCAATTTCCCTGCTGACATCCACACGAATCCTCCACCTGTTCTCACCGAGACGCGCTGTAACAGCGAATGGCCCCTCCCACAAGGGAAGAAGCTTGTCATCTCCGTCCAGGGTGGTTTCGGATTTTCGAAGCCAAACTCGATCATCGACTTCAAAATTGTGGGGGTTTTTTCGGCCTTGATTCTGGACCCAAAGCCAGTCAGCTTGATGCTTCTCGATTAATTTCGACACAGTTTTATCTGCTCGTTGGACGTCGTCCAAAAACAACGAAGCATCCTTACAAGGGCGAGGATTATTCAACGGCATGTTCCACCAACACTTCTTTCGTCCAAAGACAATTTCATTTGGAGAAAGGCCATGATACAAAGGCGTGTTGTGGTAACGGCGAAGCAATGCGAAGAGAACTTCCATCCAATGGAAATCCTTTTCACTCGCGAGCTCCTTACGAAGCATATTTATAATAGAGCGGCCGGCTCTTTCGCCAGGCAGCGCTCGATGCGAGTGGATTTCACATCAGAGGTGGTGGATTCCAAGGCGAGCAGATAATTCCTTCCACCATTCGGAGGTGTACTCTTTGCCTGAATCTGTCACCACCTCGGATGGGACGTCCCAACCTCCCATCCAGGTCTGCGCGCACCATTTGGCGGCAGCCTTGCCAGTCATCGACTCAATGTTGCAAGGCAACACTTGAATGTAGCCGGAATGACGGCACTGAATAAGGAGCACACCATTGACTTTTTTATTCGTCCAATGGCACTCTTCGTCGTCGAGTTCACCGAGATAGAAGAAATCACTGGTGACTCTGTTAAAGAGGCGCTCCGGAATAGGATGTGGCCTCAGATGGCCGTGCTTCTTCGCGCTGGGGGGCGTCGAGACAGCACATTGGGCACATCCGGCTGCTACTTTCATGCAATGAGTATACAGCCTTGAGCCAAACAACCTATGTTTAATCATCGACCACAGTCGACGGCCATGTGCGTGGGGGGACTCCCATTTGTGCCACCAGTTTAACACTCGGGGGGCCAGGGCGTCTGGTACGCACAATTTACCCTCCATCCACAGCTTCCCCCCATCCAACGAATACTCCGAAAAAATCCCATCCTTGTGAGCATCTTTGGATTTGAGATTTCCAAAGACCTCTTTAAACATGGGATCGTGCAGGTAATCGGACGTCCAGTCACGGATGATCAGGGAATCTTTTGGCAGGGGTGGAGTTTTGGCCGGATCTCGACGCTTAATGCCCTGGATCAACCGAAATCGACTTACTCGTCGGGTATAGTCAAACCGTTTCACACTCCCTGAGGAGGGATCGGTGACTTTCTCCACGACTTTCAGTGTTTTGGTGCAGATCTCATGAGCATGCGCCGGATCTGAGATGGCCGTGATGTCATGGCACGGTAATGCGTGCTGTTTAACAGCGCACTGCATGCATGCACGTCGAATGAGTTTCTTTTCTTCTTGATCCCACTCGATTATTACATGGCGGTCCTGCTCCGTACCATGGATGTTGGTACTTTGCAGCCCCTCTGAAGCGGGGTAAGCCCATCGGCTCAGAGCATCCGCTACCGTGTTGTGTTTTCCAGGCAAATACGACACATGGAGGTCAAACAGAGAGAGGAATTCGTGCCATCTGGCCCGTCGACCAGCTGGGCTCGCGACAGTATCAATGTGTTCGGTGGCCCAATACTCCAGAGATCGATGATCCGTCAGGACCTCGACTCGATTGGTGCCAACCCACGATTGGTACTTTTTTAAAGCACAGATTATGGCGTAGGTTTCTTGCTCACGCGGCGACCATTGCATCTGGCGTGGAGCTAGCTTCCGCAACCAAAATGCAAGAGGGTAATGATCACCTGTGGCTTCATCAACCTGTTCAAGGACAGCTCCGATCGCGTACCTAGAAGCGTCGGTTCTAATGTAGAAGGGTCGATCAAATTGGGGCACATGCAACGTGGCGACTTCGCAGAGGGCCGCCTTCAAGTGATGGAAGGCCTCCTCGCACTCGTCAGTCCACTTGACACGAACCTTTGAACCTGCCTTGCCTGCATCTCTCCCTACCTTCAATAATTCAGTGAGGGGGGCAGCAAATTTGGCATAATTCGGCACAAAAGTGTGGTAAAAATTGCAACAACCCAGGAATCCTCTCAACTCCGTGATCGTCTCAGGGCGCTTCCACTTCTGAATAGCGACGAGCTTCCCTGGACTGGGTCGTCGGGTGCCATTCTCAAGGAGAGAACCACAAAATTCGACTGATTTTAAAAATAATTTTCCCTTCTTTGGCCCACAAATCAGCTGATTGGCATCAAGAATGTCCAAAACTTGGTTCAGCTGCTTTTCATGTAGGGCCACCAGCTCGGCTTCGGTCAGTCCCTCCCCTTCCGTCGCGATGATTATGTCATCTATGTACACACTCACGAAGGCACGAAGCTCAGGATGGGCTGTAAAAAGCACATCCTCCATCATTCTTTGAAAAAACGAAGGGGCGTTCTTCAGGCCCATGGGCATGACCGTCCACTGGACTGGGCCACATGGCGTGCACATACAGGTGAGAGGTCGGCTGTCCTTCCTCAACGGCATTTGGTGAAAGCCATGACGGAGATCCAGCACAGAAAACAAACGACCTCTTGCCCTCTTGGCGATTTCCTCCTCAATGAGGGGCAGGGGGTGCGAATCCGCCTTGGTTTCGGCGTTGAGATTGCGAAAATCAACAACCATTCGCCAACCATCAATAGTGTTCTGGTCTGCAGGCGGTGGCTTCGGGACTGTGAAGGGTGCACAGCACCATTCGCTGGTCATACAACCCTCAAGCCAACCAAATTCCCTGAGATTTCTCTCGATTTTTTTTCTGAGGATCTCATGTTTATGTCCATGGTTCTCATAAGGGCGCTGTTTCTTCGCCTTGTAACCTTCACGAAGCTCGATGAAGGCTTCACCGAACTGCCCACGGACAGGGGGGTCTTTGATCAACTTCCCCGAAAGGGTTGTGTCATTCCGTTCCTCAAAAATCTTTTCTCTTGACTTGGAACACAATTCAGTGTCCACCTGATCGCCAGGAATTACCGTCGAAAAAACTTTGGCGACTTCTTCGGCCTTGGCAGGAAGAATCTTCTTACGGATGTCCCTAAACAGGTCCGTATCCACTGCCTCTTGAAGATAGGTGGGTCGAGTGTCGACATTCCAGAGATTCTCTTCGTGATCCAGCTCCTCGAAAGGATCTATGAAAGCTTCCACACGGGGTTTTTCATAAAAAACTCTGAATTTGCGGCGCGATTTAAAATTTTTCTTCGCCCGTGCACTGAAGATTCTTTTCGATGTCGATCGTATTGGGGAAGAGGGAGACGAGGCGGATCCATTTGACGTTGGATCACCTTGGGTATCTGACGAACAAAAATCAGAAAAAATAGATTCATCATCAGTACCACGCTCAACCTCAGATTCAGACCCAACACAAGAATCAGTACCAGAATCAGCAGAATTAGAGTGAGAAAGCTTTCCATCCACCAGGAATGCAAGCGAACTCCAGGACCGCTGTGGCAGGGGACCTGTGTCGTCCCTGGCATACAGCTTAATCTTCCTGGGAAGTTCGATGTAATCTACACAAATGTCCTGTAATTCCTGAAACCAAGGCTTGTCGTCCCCACAAGGGCACAACTAAAATCGCCTGGGTTTTATCTTGCTTGATTTTGTGGATGACCTGCTGGATTAAGTGAAACGGAGGATTAATCCACAACTTCTTGTCCCATTTATGGGTCCAAGCGTCGCGAAAGTGCTTGTCAAAGCGCTTGTTCTCGCGGTTAGCAAAGGCATCATACTGTGGCCAAAAGGAATGGTGTTCATGAAAATATTCACAAATTGAATCGCGCCATTTGTCGACAACTCTGTAGGATGAAGAGTGCCAGCGCGAAGGGCGTCGTGGCTGGGAGTCCCTACGAAGACATTCTAACTCTCGGGAGTAATCGGCACTCCCATTCACCTCTGCAATGGTGACATCTTCGCCAAAATTTGGTGTAACCTTTTGCTTCAAAAATTCTTCTGCACTTTTAAACCCTGCGTGCAAAAAACGAAATTCAGGACGCTCCAAGGGACCTGACTCCAGCAAAAAACAACGCCGATGACCTACGGGCGCCACCCTGTTCTTGCGAAGCCAAGGATGGCCCAAGTAAAGGTCATACTTTATGTCGGCACGATAGAAGTAGTCATCCTTAAGGACAACTTCCTCCACATTACCTTCTTCCCAAAGGTCTTGAGCGACCAAATGAGTTGCTATATAACAACCGCGTTGCCCACCTGCGAGAGAATGTCCAGAAACTCCCTCGAGGGTAACAGGATGAGGCGATTCAAACACGCAGTCGTCGGGTAAGAAAGAATTGGATTGGAGATTTACCTCTGATCCATTGTCACACAAACAAGTGGCGAGGTGGAAATTGCCCTTGCAATCAGAGACCCACAGCTTTGTGACAAACTGACGGGCCCTGTGCTTGGACTGTACACCAACCTCGTCCACTACAACAGAAAGATCCGCTGCCGGATCCAGGGGAGAGGAGACAAGCGACCCTACATCAAGTAATGGTCGAGATGGAATCTGGGGATCATGCCTGAAATCGCCTGGGGAGGGGCGATTTTCGTGGCTCCCCTAGGCGTTCTGACCTCCAGTGTTTGCGTTAACGTTGTGAACACACCCTGATTCGTCGACCCACTCATCTTGGAACGGATCATCTGCTGGATTCAAGGCATTTTCAACGTAATCTCGATCCGCATCGGACACCTGATCTGCACCTGAGACCTGATCCACACGATGGTTGCCCTTTCCACGTCCACGGCCAGCGCCGCCGGATGATGGACCTCCACCGTCGCCACGCCCTCTGCCCTTACCAGAGAAGGGGGTTCCCGAAGGATTTCCCTTACCTTTACCCTGGGATCCTGGAGCATTTCCCTTGTTTGTACCGGATTGAGGGTTTTGGCCTGGATTTCGATTTCCGCCTCCGGCGTTGCCATTGGGACTTTTCTGGCCGTTCGGCTGCCCACCGGAGCCGGATGGAGTCCGATTTCCTGTGCCTTGGGACCCGCCAGGGCCTCCAGTATTTTTGTTTCCACCGGAGGGGGTCGGATTCCCTTTTCCAGCCTTCCCACCATGCACCTGTCTGTCATTCCTGTCTGAATTCTGCGGATTACTGATATTTTCACCAATCACCTTGTGATCGTAAGGAGACCATCGGTGATTACCAGTAGAATGCGTCTTAGCTCGGTTCGTAGAACCTAAAAGAAGGCAGATCCTACAGTGATCCTGAACATTCCGGGTGTCATTCACCTTTTTGTTGCCCTTTTGGGCCCCATTTTGGGTGTTTTGCTGGGTATTCTTGTTTCCCCCAAGACCCTCATGGAAATTTTAATTGGCGGCGTCGGCGAGCCGCTCAACCTCTTCCCAGAGTTCCTT
This sequence comes from Eutreptiella sp. 'Long Island Sound 2002', assembly GCA_964036045.1. NCBI lineage: Eukaryota > Euglenozoa > Euglenophyceae > Eutreptiales > Eutreptiaceae > Eutreptiella > Eutreptiella sp. 'Long Island Sound 2002'. The sequence goes on along the minus strand of OZ038398.1, from coordinate 36,736,253 downwards.
CGGGGTGAACGAAAACACCCAGTTTTTGGCCTTCAGGCGATGGCCATGGAAGCTTACTCCCTTGTTGAGGACTTGGACAAACAAGTCCCGATCCTCGTGTTCATTAAACTTGATTTTCCAAGTGTTTTCAGTGAATTTCACCTTGGAAAACGACGTGGGGGAGCACTTTTGAAGTGCCTCCCTGACGGTAACCCTGTTGGCCGAGGCATCGAAGCCTTCGACCTCCGCCCACCAGGTCTTGACCTTTTCTTCGGATTGTTTATTCCGAAGGGTGGCGGCAGTTTCGGAGGGGATCTTGTCAAAAATCAGATTTTTCAGCTCGGCACTAGAAAATTTTTCGCCTGAATGTTCAGACTCTTCCACTAGATTCCAGAAGCGCTGTCTTTTGTCTTGCACTTTGTGCAAGATTAATCGAGAGAATGAAGGAAAATTCTTCAACATCTGGTGGTAATGGTCCTCTGGCAGACGGGATCCACGTACCTCCAACTGTTCCCACACCTCATCAAAGGTAAGGGGGGAACTTGAATCCTCACGATCACTCCAGGTCCTGAGCCAAGTGTTGGCCGGCGCTCCCTCAAGGCAGTCCAAGAGGGCCATCAGGAACTGATCATCTTGGAGTTTTTGAGTCTTAACCCACAATTTAAATTCCCGTTGGAACTGAGGCCAACGTCTGGGGTTTCCATTATACTTCGGTTGCTTGGCAACCTGACGAAGTCGCAATGAAGTAGGATTAAGGAGCGAATCCAGCCCAACACCGGCTGTAATGGCAGACACCTTGGCGGCATCATTCGCCACACCAGCTCCGGCGAGGGCCTGGGCGAGCAACAGCTGGGCTAAGGCATTGGAATCAGCAGCAGGAGGGGCAGTACGGGAGGCAGTTCGCTTGGCATTCTGAGCCTCAGTCCTAGCCTTCGCCGTCCTACTCTGAGATCGAGAGATTGTAACCCTTTCCTTTAGCTTGGTCCTGCTGATCCTTGCGTCGGTGGTCTTAGAGTCCACCGAAGGAGCAATCGAAAAAATTTCTGTCGCCACCTCCGACGGTTCTGTTGTTTTTTCCACCGATGATGCGCCCTCAGACCGCATGTGTGTCTTGAAAAGATCTTTTATTCCCAGCGTTTGAATGATGAGTTGCATTTGATCTTTGAGCAATTGGAGCTCAGTATCTCGCTGGGATCTGCAGGAGCAGTCGGCAGGACAGTACATACCGTGTCCTGAAGGGCCTGAGCAGGCTGTCGGACCGCTAATCTCAGTGGTCCGCAGCCAGGAGTCCACTTGGGGAGCTCCTTCAGCCCTGATTTCCAGGCTTGCCTGCCTGGCTGCCTCTAAAATTCCTTCCTCAACCGCGGCGGCTAGATCGTCGCGGATGGAAACAGGGGGATGAGGGGCGGAGGGCCCGGCAACAGGTGCCTTGGTCTTCTCCTTCGGGAAGGGGCTTGCCTCCCAGATCTGCAAAAAAATGGCAAAAGAGTCATCTTCTTGAGAACGCCACCACATCCTGGTATTAATTTCTTCTTGAAGGAGGAAAAAATATTCGAATAAAAAATCAGAGGCGATTCTTTCTTGTCCTATCAGCTTAGACGTGGCTAATAGACAAAGGGCCTCAAGCGCCTCAAGGTTACGGGTCACTTCTGAAGACAAATGGTCGTCCCATTGTGCCCAAAAGGCTGGTCGATTATAGCTAGGTACCTCACCTGGACCACCCATCTCAATGTCGTCAATGTCGGCTTCGATGGTCTCGAATGTTGGACATTGGTAAGGAATGTGGGTACCTGCCAACTCCGTAAGGTCTACCGGAGCGTTGCCATCGTCGTAGGCTGGGAGATTCCAGCTGCTTGATGGCCAATTTCGACTGGGATTTGGAAAATTTGGGTCCCCACAGCTGCTGATTTGTGCCCTTCTTGGGCAGCTTGGGCTTGCACAAGGCATTCCTCTCAAGGCCTCGTTCGCACAGCACCACGGCAGCGTAATTGTTACGTCTCCAGGAGTGGCGGAGTCTACGGGGCCGTACTGGGGAGCGAACTGTGGTTGGGACACCAAAGGAACAACATTCAGGTAGCCTCTGCTACCATGAAAGTGCTGCCCTGGGTCGTTGATGGTGCCGGAGGGCTCGGGGCCGGCAAGACCAGTGGGGCAGGCACGCGAGGAGTCTCCCTGAACGCTGCTATTGGGGGTAGAACCGGATACTCGGACACCAACGGAGGCGAGAGCAGCAACAACTGAAGCAAGGTCCATGCTGATTGTTATCCGGCAGAAAATCCCAGTCTATGAAGAAAATTGATGCGGATTTTATTATGCACATCTGAGTGTCCATATCTGTCTGAAAAGATTTAAATAAATCCGATTGTGAAAAATATTTGGCCGATCTGGCCCGCGAGTGCGCGTCAGCGGCAAATGGCGATTCCAGGCAAATGATCAGAACGCGGCGGATTTACGGAGAATGGACCGTGGAATCAGATCCGGCATATCAGAAATATATAGGTCTGATCCTGAGACTGAGCTGCGAGGCGGCGATTCCGCCGAAGCAAAGAAAATGACCAACATGTAGCCAATCTGGACAGAATGTCAGAAAATCTGAGCAGATGGGGCTAGCCGCACTTACACTCAGTCAGCCCCTTTGGCCACTTCTGCCCGTCATCAGGGTTGGTCACAGCCCTATACTCGGCCTCAAAGGCCTCAGACTTAGCGAACTCGGCGGTCCAGTCGTCCTGGAGGCAAGATTCAGGGAATAGGTGCTTGTCGGACTCAGCTCCATCAGGGGCGAGTACTCTGACCGCTCTGCCCATCCTCGTTCCGAGGGGGGCATCCGCAGCCATGACGACGAAGCATTTAACACCCTCCTCCTCCATCAGGCGCTCTATTTCGATGATCCTCTTGGCTTCAGCGGTCTCAGCCTCATCGCCATGGGCAGACACGTCTGTCATGCCCTTGCTGGCGGGATAGGCCGGCCTACTGAGACAGTCCGCCACGGTGTTGTCCTTACCAGGAACATACACAACCGTGAGGTCGAACTTGGCCAAGGTCTCATGCCATCTTGCCCGTCGGGAGGCGGGACCAGAGGGGGTGTCCACGTGCTCCTTGTGCCACGACTGCAGACTCTGATGGTTGGTGCAGACGGTGACGGGATGGAGGGCTATGTACCCAGCCCATTTCCTGAGAGCCATGACGATGGCATACGCCTTCTTTTCTCGGGGCGTCCACGTCCGTCTCTGGCCTTCCACCAGGACTCGGCTCCAGAAGGCCACTGGCACGTGCCTCCCATCGTCAAGCACTTGTTCCAACACAGCGCCAACGGCGTAGTAGGAAGCGGTGGTGCACAGGACGAATCCTCGGTCAGGATCCACGAGGTGCAGACCCACTGCGGATAGCAGCGCCTGCTTCATCCCCTCAAAGGCACGGTCGGACTCATCATTCCAGACCAGAGCCTTCTTGGACCCCTTTTTCGTCTCCTCTCGGCTGCCCTTGAGCATGGTCGTCATGGGGGCTGCATACTCGGCATACATCTTGATATACCCCGAGTAGTAGTTGCAGAACCCCAAGTAAGCCCGTAGCTCAGATACCGTTTTGGGCTTTTCCCAGTGCTCAATCGCAGCCCCCTTGCCAGGTATGGGCTTTCGCTGCCCGTTCCCAACTACGTGGCCAGCGAAGACCACCTCGCTTACCGCAATGGTGGCCTTGTCACTGCTGCCTGTGAGTTTGTGCCAGACCAGAAGGTCCAGCACTCGAGTGACGTCCCTCTCATGTGCCTCCAGGAGCTCCTCGTAGCTCATACTGGGGTCCCCGGACGCGATGATCACGTGGTCCACGAAAGGGTCCGCACAGTCACGCACCGGCTCAAGCAGGTTCTCCATCATCCGCTGAAGAGCCGCATTGCCGTTGGTAACGCCCATGGGCATCACCTTCCACTGGAGAGGTCCAAGTGGAGTGCTCATGGCTGTGCAGGCACGGGACTCCTCGGCGAGAGGCATCTGATGATAACCATGTTTCAGGTCAATCACCGTGAAGATCCTCCGCCGGTGTTGTTTCTGCAGCATGTCCTCAATGAGGGGCAGCGTATAGCTGTCATGCTGCGTTTGGGCGTTTAGGCCGCGGTAGTCGACCACGAGCCGCCACTCACCGGCCACCTTCTTCGGGACGACGAAGCACGGAGAGGCCCACTCGGAGTGCCACGGCTCAAGCCAGCCCCTCTCGATGAAATCACGGAGGATCTTCTCCATGGCCTCCTTCCTCTCGCCCCTAGGGGCGAACTCCCGGTGTCGATACACACGGGGGTCCTGCTTCAGTCGTATCTTGGCCTCGCCATACGGTCCACGCACCGGTGGGGGAAACACAGGTTTTCCGCTGAAGAAGTTCTCGCCATACTTCTGCTTCAGCCTGGCCCTCAATGCTTGGATCTTGGGGCAATCATTGGACTCCGCCTTGGCTTTTCCGGGCACCTGGACCACTGAGCTTACTTGAGGGGTAGCGACCCCACTCGGTTTTGGCTCAGGTGGTCTTCCCAGGTGGCCCAAAGGGCCATCTCTGGTCTTGCCTCGGAATAGGTCGCCCTAGGTGGGTTGGTTGCCTCAGATTGGCTCGTCCTGGCTGGACATGTGGTCCAGCACCCTCCGTACGAAGGTATCCCCATCATAGGAACCAGAGACGATCGAGTCCACTTCCCACCAGGCTTTGTCCTGGCCTTTGCCCTCACGCTGGCTTCCCCAGTCGTGAAAGGGCTGATCCATATACCCCTGAACCAGATCCAACTCCTCTTCAGTGAGGGGGTCCTCCGATTCTCCAATGTCAACAGGGGAAACCGCAAAGCATTGCCGCCAGGGCTCCGCTATGATGCGGTTGACACACACGAAGTCCGTGGTGTCGGCCTGTTCAAGGCCCCCATCCACATAGTGGAATTCCGTTGGCCATCTCTGGGGCGGCATGGGCTGTCCCTTAGCGTCCTGATAGACACTCTCTCCAGCCGGTAGGACGACCTTGTTTAAGGTCATGTTGGTCAATGAGACCACCCAATGTCGGGTGCTTTCCTCATCGGTGTATCCCATAGGAACAACCAGCACTGCCTTGGAGCGGTCCTTGCAAATCTTCGCTACCGCCCTTGGGATGTCCGATCAGGGCCAATGGATCCACATCAAACCCTGATGCGGACCCCAGTGCTTCTTCCACGCGGAGTCCTGGGCGCTCCAGTACTTCTCACAAACCCGAAGATGGGCGGAGGTTCCTGAAGAGAACGCATCCAGGGCCAGATCCGAAGCTCCCAGGTCCGCAACCACTCGGCTCGCCACTTCCGGCATTACGCCGTACTCCTGGTTTGCTGGCCCAGTTGGCTCAGTGCCCAGCGCGGCCACTTCAAGCTGATTGCGTTCCGGGTGGATCCATTGGCATTCCACATGGTCCTCAGGTGACGAAAGCCACGAGAGCTGGTCGTCCTGGTACAGGGTCATTGAGGCTTGGGCCGGGAGAACGCCGGAGTCCGTCTCCATCATGAAGTCGTACCAAACGATCATGTCCCAGTCCATCTGGGCCTCGTAGAAGCGACCTTGCAGGAGGATTTCCTTGCCGAGGTCCGGGCGGCTCAGCTCACGGTGGTTCATGAACTGCAGCCCAATGGACGCTTCCTTCGTGCCTCCCACCATGTACTGGCCGTTTGCCACCTTCAGCCAGACAGGTTTCCGGCTGTCGGCCAAACGCTCTGGCGGAAGCAGGCCAGCCTTGACCAAGCTGACCTGAGCTATCGTGTCGACCAACACGTCGAAGACCTTCTCCACTTCCCCGCATAAGGCACGGACCTTAAGGTGCAACTGCCGCTCACGCCCAACGCGGCGCACGGCGTGCAAGCTCAGGATCTCCGGCCGTTCCAGAAGCTCAACAAGCGACTGGTGAAGGTTGTGGACAATGGGCTCAGGCTGCCCATCTGCAGCATCCAGCTGCGGTCCGGGTGATCCTGCGATACTCTCGGATACATCTTGAAGCACATCAAATACATTCTTGGTCGCGAATGGTTGGGTGCAAGGGTTCGTGCCTTCACTTGCCCTCACCCCGCCACCGCGACTGTCTTTCGCTTTGGGTGCCGGACCAGGCCTTCCGCCCGCGGCAGTCCCTTTGTGCTTATCGTGTCCCGACTGGGATGGTGTGGCGCTTCCCACGACACCATCCTGCGACCGCCCTAGCTGGGGCCCTTGGCTGCAGGGGCTCCGCTAAGGGGCGTCGGTAGTGGTAGTAGGGGTACTCTCCTCCGCACCAACCTCGTTGACGCCTTTCTTCTTTCCCCCTTTCTTACCTTTCTTGTCCTTGTCCTTGTTCTGGTCGTTCTCTTTGTTCTCCTTGTTCTTGTTGTCCGACCTGGGGACCCAGTTCCTCTTGATCTCCTGGATCTCCTTGGCCAACTCGGTCCCCACCGACATCAGCTTGGAGAGCTCGTCCTTGTCGACCTCCACTTTGGCCTCCCGGATACCCGCAGGTGCACGCTTCTTCGACCCGTGCGCCTTCTTGTAGGCCTCCGTGTCGGCCTGGTGGATGGGGCATGTCCGGTGGTCATGGTTGAAGCCTTCCTTCCTCCCATAACACACGAGACAGCCCTGAGGGTGAGCTCGTATGAACTCCCCAAAGGACAGCGGAGGGTTGCCAATGCAGCGGGGGTCCTTCTTCTCCTTCCTCTTCCAACCCTGCTGCAGGGGCTTCCAGCTTCCCCGGTTGCTCCCCGTGTTCAGGTTGTTGGCCACGAAGGCACAAACGGCCATCTCGGCGGGCTCATCGTTGTCGTCATCGTCGACGAGAGCTTCATCGCCATCGGCTCTCGCTGGGTCCATGGCAGCTTCCCCGCCAGGCCCCTCGCCAACGTAGTTGACGTCACGGTCGCAGGGCCTCAACCCGCGGGTGTGGTCGAGGTTCCGGTACTCCTTGAGTACCTCCTCTCCAACCCACTCCAGAATCTCGTCGCAACTCATCCGAGCCGGGATGGCCTGCAGAAGGATGGTCTGGCCGCTCAACTCACACTCATCAAGGCGCCACATCGCGGTCTTCTCGCGATCGCCCGAGACGGTGATGAGGAGAGCGTTCCGCAGGGAGTGCCGTTTGACATCCCGGGCCACGTTCTTCCTCGTCCAAGCCACCACTTTCGTATGATACTGTTTGGGGAGCATCATCTTGACCGTGTGGTTGGACTTGGCCCTTTTGGCTTCCTCCTTGGTGACCCTCTTGATCCATGCTTCCGGCAGCATGGAGAGCAGGCGAGCCTGCTCGTCACCCTCATTCCAGTCCTCCACGTTGCGGCGGAAGAGGGTGTATTGCCCCCGGAAGTCCCGCCAATCTCGTAGGCGGATCTCCCGTCCATCATGCTGAAGCTTGATGGACTTCCACCGCTTGGCAGCCACCTGCGGAGCGTCCACCCGCTCCTGCTCGTTGAGCCACTTCTTGGCTTCCTTGAGGGTCTTGATTTTCCCCTCCTTGGTCGCCACGAAGTATAGCTCTTGGAGCACTTCCGGCAGGCGGTAGCTGAACCTTTTGAAGACATATCTCTCCGCATCTGCGGGATCCATGTCTTCAGTGACGGTCACCCTCCAATCGTCCAGCTTCTCCAAGAAGCGGTCGAGGTTGAGGGGGTTGCCATCGTACATGGGGGGCTTGATGTCCTTCAGGTCTTCCCACACGGCGGCATCCGCGGCCTTAGAGACCATGAACGCCGGCCGCGAGGTCGACCGAGGTTCCCATCCGCGTCCCCCACGGACTCCCACGGCCGCCACTTCCATCTCCTCCATGGTATCCGTGTGGCTACGCCGTGGTTCTTCCATGTACGCTGAACCTAGATGTTCACGCCGTACTCCTTCCATGTATGCCTCCTCATTACGGCGCCGGCGGCTGCGTTCAGCGGCCTCCCGTCGTACACCACGCGGCGGGGTAATGCCAAACTGCTTCAGGTCTTCCTCGCCCATGCCGACATCCCACTCCACGTCCTCTCCAGGGACCTCATCCCTGAGTCCACCATAACGTCCGCCAGCCATTGGGATTGGCTCGTGGGCCGGTGTAGGGCGTCGGGGGCGTACCGGTGTACGCGGTGGAGCACGGCGGTTGTGGTACTCCGCCCCGAGCCACTCATTACGCAACTCCTCACTGCCACTGCCGGGCGGCACGCGCTCGTTGCGGCGGCCCGCGCTGTGGTGAGAGGGGGCGCTGAGAGAGGGGGCACCAGCGCTGGGGCGACTGCTGGGGGCTCCGCCGGGGGCATGGGGTCTGCCTGGACCTGGTCCAGGTCCCCAGCCGTTGTCCGACGAGCCAGACTCCAGGGGCGGGTGGTCGCTGCCGACGCTCCCACGGCCTTCCAGGGCGTCCAACCGGTGCTGCAGGCCGTTGATGACCTTGTTCAGCAGCCTGGTCCCGCCCCTGGCGATGTCCAGCTCCTTCTGGGCGGCGCTGGCGACCTTGGCGATCTTGACCATCTGGATCTTGGCGATGTCCAGCTCCTTCTTTGCGCCCGCGGCGACACTGGCGATGCGAGTCATCTCGCCCTTGCCCGTGTCTACCTCGCGCTCGAGGGACTGGACCCTTCTGCGGAGGTGGACAATCCACCGCCAGGTGGCATCCGGGTCGCCGTTCCCTGGTGGGTCGTCGGGGTCCCCAGGGGGTCCTCCAGGAGGGCCTCCGCCGGGTCCGCCCGGTCCAGGGGGTCCTCCCCCGCCCGGTGGTCCGCCTCCAGGTGGTCCACTTGGTGGGCGTCCTCCAGGGGGTCCTGATGGTCCTCCGCCAGGGGGTCCCGGTGGGTCTCCGCCGGGTCGCCTCGGTGGGTCCGAGGATGGGGGCTTCTTCGTGTAGTCGAAGTCCATGTCATCATCCTTGTCCATGTCGCCCCACCTGGGCGTCTCGGTCCCGCACGCGGAAGACTCCGAGCTCCGGTAGGGAGGAGGGAGATCCTCACTCTCACCCTCCGGCTCCATGGGGACGTCTCCGCCTCCTCCGCCAGCAACTCCTCGGCGATGCCGGCGGCCTCGTTCATCCCCGTCGCTGGCGGTGAAGAAGGGGTCGGAGTCGTGGGGGTGTCCGCCCGCTGGCCTCCGTGACCTCTCGGGGGTCTTCCCCTTACCCTTCCTCCGTCGGTAGGCAGTGGGGCCACTGCTCCCACTGCTGCCCGTGTCGACCTCCTCCGGATCCAGCGCCATCTTGGAGGAGGCGTCCCCTTCGAAGAGCCTTCGAAGGGTCTTCACTCGGGATCCTCCTGGGGGAGTCTCGTGGCGGAGCTTGGCCTCCGCCTCCTCCATTGCGGCGGCCGTGGCCCGTTGCCGGGCAACCCGAAGGTTGCAGGGCACCCCACAGGTGCGCTCGCAGGCGCGCGCCACATCCCTTTGGTGGGGAGCGACGCTGCTGCCGGAGCTGGCCTGGTCGGCCAGCATCCTCCCGCGGTGGGCCGACTCCACGTCGCTGCTGGGGCCTGACTTCCTCAGGAGCAGCGGACGGGGCTTGGCCTTGGCCTGCTTGGCGACTTCCAGGAACTCGCCAAGGGTGGTGTGGCCGGGGTGGTGACCGCCACCGGCCCGTTGGGGGCTGTGGGCTGGGGTTCCGCCCCTGGCGCCTTGGGCGGCTTCGGCGGCCAGGGATGCCTGATACTCCCGCCACTTCCTGTCCCGCTTCCTGTCCCCGGCGGAACGCTTCTCCTTCCCAGGAGAGGCACTGCTGCTGCTGCTGCCCTGCAGCGTGAGCGCGTTCCCCAGCTCCGGGAACTCCTTCTCGATCATGTCCCACATGGAGACGTTGATCGTGGTGCCGGACGGGTACTCGTTGGGCTTCTCGTCCTCCTCAATCCCGTCGGGGCGCAGCCCTTCGCCGGGCCTGTCTGGCTGGGTCCAGACCCTCCAGCGCTTGCGGCGGAAGCGGTACGCATACCCTTCCACCCGCAGCCATTCCTCCACTGCCCGCAGGCGGTCCTCGCCCATGTCCTCGCGGAGCTCGAAGCTCCCGGGCATGCCGCCTTCGCACTGGGGATTGCTGTGGCGGTAGTGCTGCCCCCACAGCAACCCACGCAGTAGGCGTGCCGCATGGGGGTGGGGCTGCGGCCACGTCTTGCCCGCCTCATCCCAATTCACCATCGTTCCCCTCGATGGACTGGTCCTGGGGGTGGTTGTTGAGGCGGTTGCTGAGGCTGGGAGTGCGGCCTTGCTGGTCGGCCGAGGGAACTCGTTGATGTCGGAGTTCCGGTCCCTGCACTTCCTTCACGGACTCGGCGCTGTTGCCGGGCGGCGCTGCGAAGCCCGTGGTACTCGGGGTTCAGGCGGCCCCGAGTGGCACGCGAGGGAACGGTAACCCCGCGGCGGTGAAACGCTTTTGACGCGTTCCCGTGGGGGCCTGGCCACGGGACGCTGCGGTTGACACGCACAAGCAAGCAGGCAGGCAAAGCACTGCGCTCACAGGGGCATCATTACGCTCGTGTCATGTGACAAAGCGTTTCAGGATCCTTGCCACTCTGAAACAAGGGAACAAAAGTATGTACAGCAACACATCAGGATATGTACACATGGGGTTAAGACTGGACTAGGGTAAGGGCATCGCAGGACAATAGACACTCAGTCCCAACTCGTATCCCAATCCCAGGTCCGACCCTCCCAATGGCTGGTGGGGGCGGGGGCTCAAACACAACCCATGCCCTGCTCAGTCCGGACCCTGAAACCCTGCCAATAGGGGAGGTGTCCTGCCCAGCCACAGGCGAGTTCCTGGGAACCAAGGGGGCTCCAAGGCCAACCAACAGTGGCTCCCTATGCTCCCTCAACAGCAGGTCCCAACTCCTCTCTGAGCCAGAGATATGGCCCCGCCATTATCCCCTAGGAGTTGGTAGGTGAAAATGGGCTGTTTCAGCCCAAACTGATATTAGCTCAAAAATCTCCAAAATTGACCCCTCGTCCGGACCCGCCAGAGGTAGAGACGAGGCAACTGACCCTATGTCATTCGCTCACCAACTCCCTGGAGTTCTCACCCAACCTGGTTCCCTCTGAGGTCCCGGCATCAGGGCACCACGGGTTCGTCAAGTGGGGTCATAATTGCCAAAATGGCAAAATCGGCCGTCTCGGGCGACCGTCCAGGGTAGGAAACCTTGGCGATTTTGTCGCGCCAAGCCTTGATTCACGACCCTTGATATCCCCTTTGGTCCCATGCCCTGGGTTATCGCTTGCTGTCACGCTGGCTGCTTACTGTTCACCAAGGGGATGAACACGCGGATGGGGCAGAAAGCAGCATGCGGTGCAAACAGGGGAATCACGGATTGCACCAAAAGTTGAATAACTCCGGATGAGCCGGAGGAGCAAATACGAAACTCAATGGCGTTCAACCCTTGGTCATAAGCTACAATAATCGCCGTTCCCTCCTGGCTAGATTCTGTGCCCCATGGAGATATGGTAATTCCAATGTGGCATACAATGGCAAAAACAGCGAAATATGGCCAAAATGGCCCACACTCATGATTCCATATCTCCATGGTCACGGCGAGGATCCTTTCAACCAAAGATGCCATAGACACATGGGACTTAGGTCCCTATATATGCCACTTGCCAACCCTCATGGTCGCCGCTAGCTATTTTCCCCATTGGAGGGAAAGTGATAAACAAATGGGGCAGAATGGCAACATACCCCAAATTGGGTGACTCACAACTCTCCCTTCAAGAGGAGAGGCCACATGGGGAAACACCCCATTCGATGCGGGTTTATGTGCCCTCTCCGAATTGCCCTTACCCTTGGTCAAGTGGCGCACGCAACCTCGGGGGCGAAATCAGGGGGAGAAGGGGTTTGTGGCCATTCTGGGCAAAACGGCCAAAATTCACCCAAAAGTGGTCCCTCCAAAATACGTATCTCCGTATCACAAGAGAAAGGAGCCTTGAGCTTTTGCATGGATGCAAACCGAAGCTTTGCTCCCCTTTTGCAACAAGGGTTGATGTTCAAAGCATAACGGAAGCATTTTTAACACCTCAATCCTTGAAGCACACTATTTATGGGAAAAAGTGCATATATCGGCGATATTGGGATGAACATATCTTTGGGTCATTGAGGAACAAAAATATGAGCAAACACTTTTGGACTAGGCCCATAGTAGGTGCCTTCAAATATGCCCACTATGGTTAGATTGTCTCCGCCCACTCGTGTCGTTAGTGCTTGCATATGAGCGCGTGTGCAAAGAGGCAGTATGGCACGCGTGCTCACAAGGCGAAATTATATAAAATAGAAGGCAAGGTTGTAAAAATCAACCAAGCCATCCACGATGTCCTTCGTGGTCTCTACTTTACATATTGCCTTGGTTCGAGGCTCAACTCCCCATAGGCTTCGAGTACCAGCCTCGGGGATTTTGCCATTTTGGCCTAATTTTCGACCAAAACTTGCCCTCTTTTGAAAATAGACTTTTGGTACGCATTGAATTGCGTGGAGCCATCGTTGAATTGGCTCAAAAAACGAAAATCACCTAGGGCTTTCGGTCTTGTGAGCATTGTGTTCGGTTATTAACGTTCATGCTCACAAGGCCACAAAGTTAGCGTTTGCGCACGCAAACGACTTGGGTTTGCGAAACCCATAGGCTGCCTAAAACATCGCCATTGCCCGCTTCCCTATACAAAGTGATATGCCCACGTGAAAGGGGCATGGATGAAAGGCATAGGGGGGGAATGTAGGGTTCCGTCCGAACTCATGGTCCTTGAGAACCATGAGTCTGAGAAATCGACGGAAAAGCTTGCGCGCTGATTTTCTCGAAGACGCAACGGCGAAAAATTCTGGTGAACACACCAGATGAAAGTACATTAAAAACCCTCTAGATTCAGCACTTAAGTTTTCTTAGAACCTCAAAGGTACTCGAGAAAAATCTCTCACAAAACTCGCCACGGAGAAGCGACGAAAGCGCGCGAACAGGCGACATCAGGCGGCGATTTCACGACAATTAGAAATCGCGGTAGAAATCGGGTATTTCACCGATTTCTGATCGAAAATCGGCTAAGACAATAAAATCATGGTAGTTCTACATCAATTTTTTGGTTAGAAATTGGATTCCAGATTTCGCGGGTTAGAGAAGAGGGATATCCTGCTGACAGCCGGTGTCAACGGCTTCCGAACGGGTGTGACGGCTCACAGGCCTCCGGGCCATGGGCCATAACGGGTGTGACGGCTCACAGGCCTCCGGGCCATGGGCCATAGGTTCTGGGTACCGCTTCACTATTGGACAGCTTATGAGCACCCTTCGGAGTTGGAGGGGATGGCCAGATCGCCCACAAGGGCAAACACGGCTCCTGAACCCAGCCTGGACCATGGCGCCGAGGGGTTGGAGAGGCCTGCCACAGCCAGAACGGCGCCTGTGGCCCGGTACACGGAGCCAACGCGGGATAGCATGGGCGACACACCCATGGCGGAGGAGTCCGAGGCGCCGGGAACCGTGGGATGCGCCTGATCAGGTGGAAAGCACGTTGAGTGCCACTGCGAGCACGTGTCCTTCCTCATCGGCAAGTACCCAAAGATGGGGATGGACGCCATCGTGCAGCACCTCGACCGCCTGGACAACGCGAAGGACGGTCTAGAGGAGGACGTCGCGGGGATCCTGGATGACCAGTCGGCAGCGGAGAGAGACATGGCGGAGCTGCGTGTGGAACAGGACCGGTACCGGGAGAATCTGGAGCTGGCCCTGCAGAAGCAGCAGCGAGTGGTGGACAGCCTCCTCCACCTGGTGGAGGACATGTCGGGACGCCTGAAAAGGTTAGAGGAGTCACAACCCCTCGCCTCGGGTCCGGAGCTCCCGGCAAAGCTGGCCGCGGCAGAGCTGGTGGAGCGGGTTAAGACCCTCAGGAGCGCCATGGAGAAACCCATGGGCGGCCCTGCAGAGGCACCCTACGCACCTCCGCGTGTTGACCCGGGTGCGCTGCCATTTGTTCCCATGTTCAGCGAATCCATAATGACGCGTTCCCGTGGGGGGCCTGGCCACCGGACGCTGCGGTGGACACGCACAAGCAAGCAGGCAGGCAAAGCATTGCGCTCACAGGGGCATCATTACGCTCGTGTCATGTGACAAAGCGTTTCAGGATCCTTGCCACTCTGAAACAAGGGAACGAAAGTATGTACAGCAACACATCAGGATATGTACACATGGGGTTAAGACTGGACTGGGGTAAGGGCATCGCAGGACAATAGACACTCAGTCCCCACTCATATCCCAATCCCAGGTCCGACCCTCTCAGTGGCTGGTGGGGGCGGGGCTCAAACACAACCCATGCCCTGCTCAGTCCGGACCCTGAAACCCTGCCAATAGGGGAGATGTCTTGCCCAGCCACAGGCGAGTCGCTGGGAACCAAGTGGGGTCCAAGGCCAACCGACAGTGGCTACATATGCTCCCTCAACGGCAGGTCCCAACTCCTCTCTGAGCCAGAGATATGGCCCCGCCATTATCCCCTAGGAGTTGGTAGCTGAAAATGGGCTGTTTCAGCCCAAACTGATATTAGCTGAAAAATCTCCAAAATGGACCCCTCGTCGGGACCCGCCAGAGGTAGGGACGAGGCAACAGACCCTATGCCCTTCAAGTACGAACTTTCTGGAGCCCTCACCCAACCTGGTTCCCTCTGAGGTTCCGGCATCAGGGCACCACGGGTTCCTCAAGTGGGGTCATGATGCCAAAATCACTTAAAATGGCATCATTCCCACGCGTGGCTCGCCCGGCCAGGGCAAGGCCAATGGCTCACAGGATAGGATGCAGGACCTAGGACCTTTGTCTGAGTGTACAACCTGGAGTTGAGTCCGGGCTCCTTGTGGGCAGAGAGATATGGGGCCGCCATTTGACCACACGGAGGGGTGAAATTGGGGTCCCAAAAGGGGGTCATTTTGGCTGCTCAAAATGAGCCAAAATCGGGGGTATCCCCAATGGTATATCTCCACGCCGGCTTGGAGATCTGATCCGCCATTCCATATGCCATCCACTGGGAGTCGAACGGAGACTCCCATGACCTTGGCTCTCAAAGATCTCCATGCCACTCGGCGTGGTGACAATCTAAATTGGGTCCACAACTGCCAAAATGGCAAAATTGTCAACACTCACTTTGGGCTAGCACCTTGACGAAGGCTGCTGCGCTTCCCCCACATGGTGTACGAACCATGGGGACCAATATCCATAGGACAGATGTCATATATGGTCCATTGGTCCATGCGTCCAGCGTGCACGAGGGGGCTGAACATGGTGCACGGCGGGCAGAAAATGTGGAAAATTGCTCAAAATGGCTGAAAATGCGCACACTCATGGGTGGGGCAAATAAGGCACATGCCCGACTTGGCCGGAGTGTGGCATATGATTGGTATCAAGTCATATGCGTCCAACATATCTTTTGGGCGTCGCCTAAACCCCTCCAGTTTTGGGAATGGCAGGGTCGCCAAGTGAGCCCACGATTTGGGATCGTCGCAAATCGCCAACATGGCGGCCAGGGTATGCCAAGCCCAAGGGGAGTTATTCGCCGGGTCCAAGATATGTTGGGCACCGAAGTATGTACCCTCAAAACATACTTGGGTCATGATGTCAATTGAGCGCAACGTTGAGATACACGGTCGCCACTTGACATCATGACGGGCAAAAAACAGCAAAATTGGCGAAAAGACACGCAAAAGTGCCTTGAAAACTACACAAATTTATTATAATATCTTCGGCTTCGATTGAGCAATCGACCAATCCTTCTAAACACAATGACTGGACATCAATGACCTTCGATTCCACATATGTGCTCCACTTGGGGCGCTTTGGAAGGTCGCGTGCGCTGCCTCCCAAGTGGGCACATGGAAATATGAAATATTGCAAAAAACACACCTTGCTCGCAACGCATCCCTTCGGGAGCGCTCCACAAGCGTCCCTTCACGAAGATTAGGCTCCTGAGTGTTGGTTCGGAGTACAATGAAGGGCCTCGTACGATATGGGGTCCATTGGCGGGTTAGTCTTGGAATGGTGCAACCGCCAAATGGGCACGTGATATGACACCAAATATGGCATACAACCCTACCCTCGCCTTCTACACCCAACCTAGTGGCCTAGAATCAAAGTATGCCTATATTCTAGAGTAACCTTGGTCCCTTAACACGCATGCAAGTGCTTTGGTCGAAAATCGACCTCCTTTTGGAAAGCGTAATTTTAGCATGCACGCCAAATATATTGCCAATATATATATGGAGGTCATATATGTACTATCCGGGGAAGACAAGTGATATGCCCCGGATGTAGAGGCAAGCATGGGTGGGGCAAATGCCAACTCAACATACTTCCACACGTACTTGGACGCCAAGTACGTGAAAAAGCGCACTTCTTGGAGAACACTCAAAATAAATAACCCTTTGGGCCTATGGAGTTGGGATCCTTTGGCCTCATCCTATGACTATGGGGGGCAAAACCTCATACACAGTGCCTATGAGGCACGCTAATTCGTCCTTGGGCGCTTGAACGCTCGTAGCCCTTGTTATTCCACTTGGGGGTTCGAAGCGCCTTCGGCCGCCCAGATTTTCTGGGAAAAATCTGGGACGCGATGCGTTCTATCAAGGAAAAAATTGCGGATCACTCGAAGACTGTTTCAGTCTTAACTTCAAGAAAGATCCATCTACAGAGTTATCTAATGCAGTGCACGGAACGGGCGACGTCTGGCGGCAATTTCACGACAATTGGAAATCGCGGTAGAAATTGGGTATTTCAACGATTTCCGACCGAAAATCGCCTAAGACAATAAAGTTAGGGTAATTCTACATTGATTTAATGGTTAAGGATCGGATTCCAGATCCCGCGGATTAGAGAACAGGGATACCCCGCTGACAGCCGGTGTCAACGGCTTCCGCACGGGTGTGACGGCTCACAGGCCTCCGGGCCATGGGCCATAACGGGTGTGACGGCTCACAGGCCTCCAGGCCATGGGCCATAGGTTCTGGGTACCGCTTCAGCCCCCTCCTTAGAGCAAACCCCCGGGGGGGCTTGATAACACCCAAGCATGGCAGCGGGTACCCAGGACCATCCCCTGAAGGGGGGGGTGTCACATCCTCACTTCAGGCTGATTTGCGGGTTAGGCTGCCCAGTACAATCCCACAGTGAGACAGGTACGGTGCTGTAGCTGATAGTAGCTGCAAGTATAGTATCAAGTATCGAGTCCCGGGTCCTGGAGGCGATTGTTCGGCATCCAAAGGACCCGTTAACCCATACCAGGCGCACCGGGTGCCAGCTGCGACGGTCACTACCACAGTGGCAGTGGCATACACGGCCAACATAGGCGTCACACGACAACCGAGGTGGTCCCACAGGTCGAAAGCGACCACAAAGATCCATCAGGCTACCCCAGGCTTCCCAAGGCCGCAGTCTGGGGGAGAGTCCCCACGGGTCTTTCCTTGGGCGCACCATGTCCATATCCACGACGCGAGTCCAGAGTGGTAGAGTCGAACGAGCTCCTCCATAAGGGATCCGGCATCAAGGCCGTCTTTTCCCTCGCCCCATTACCACGAAGGCCATGCATGGGGGAGTCCCCATGCAGTCTGGGCGGAGGCGTCGACTCCTCAAACCACCAGTTTCCCAGGCAGACTGACCGAGGTCAGGACACCGGAGGTCGCCACCCGACTGCAAGTGCGTCTGCAAGTCGGTAGGCTCACACTGGGACTGACAGTGGCGGACCGCTGGGAGTGTACTCAGGCAACTGGGCGTCCCGCCTGGCGCCATCAGGATCTCAGCACATCACAGCCACTAGGGCACACGGTATCACGGGCACTCAAACAGAAGAATCTGTACTTAGGTACTGGTCCAGGCTGGACCTTGTGTAAGAGCTTGTACACGGCGACTCAAGGCGCCTGCATATTCCGATTCGCATCCCCTCGGGGGGGTAAAAACAGTCCATAGGCGCGGATGGGCTGATAATACGCAACATACAGATGCACATATCCTGGGGGGCAGAAAAACAAGCAATAAGCGGGGTAATAGGCGTGTAAACACATTCTGGACAGAGCGCCAAACCACGCCCCGGTTAGGATAAGGCATATGCAGGAGGGTGGACAGGAAAACGCCTGAGTTCAGGCCATATATAGTCTGCAGACACACGTAGACTGGTCTGGATCCCGCAAGTGCCATGGGACCAGAGCACAGACCAAAAAATCGCAATGCCGATGACAGCGGCATCCGTTGCGCAACGTCGTACGGGCTTCAAGGCCCTAAGAGCTCAGGAAATGTCAAGGTCAGTCGCTTGCCTGGTTTCCCAAGGATTCAGCAGGCGGGGAGTGACGAATAGAAGTAGAAGAGAGGGGCGATCCTCCCCTGGATTCAGCAGGGGGGGTATATGGTCACTCTGATGGCAGGTCACCGGAAGATGGAAGAGAGCAAGCAAGTGAGGGACGATTCGTCGACCTAACAAGCGCTCAAACTGCATCAGGGGAGAGCTCAGGGCGGTGATCAGGCGCCCCTGGCTGCAATCGCCCGGGTGAGTGCTGCCAAGTCCGAGACATGGGTCTTGGTCTTGTGCTTGCGGATGTAGTCCATGAAGGGGGTGTTAATCCGCGGCACGAACGAGGAGACGGGTTCCCAGGTGTCGTGGGACGGCCCATAGCCTCGCCAACGAACCTTGAACTCCAGGCCTCCGGGTGCCGAGGCGTTCGGACGCTGGGCCAGGACCTTCTCGACGGTATAGTCGTCCTGCTAAGCATAATCGTCGTCCGAATCAGCCTCATGTGCGGCGTAGTCCAGGGACACATGTTGGCTACGGAGGTCGGGTTCCCGCACACGGAGTTGACTCTCGTGGCGCTCCCGGAACTGTCCGCGACCCACCTTGATGCAGTAGGTGTCCTCACCAATCCTGCTGACCACATCTCCGGGTGTGAACCAGGTTTTGGTGCGGTGGGTGCCATTGGGGCGGGGTCTGATCACCCACACCGGGTCTCCCACCCTGAACTTTTGCGCTGTCGAGCTCGGGGCGGACTTCTGACGCTCAGCATGCTCCTTCTCGAGCTGCTGGCGGATGTCCCGCGCCGTTGCCTCTTGCCGCGCAAAGAATTCTTTGGCGTCAATGGCCATACCATCACCAGACAAGGGAAGTCCCCGACCAAGGGGGTCCCTGCCGAACAGAATCTGGGGAGGGGACAAACCACCCGGAGTGGGGGTGTCATGATGGGCCTTCAGAGCGGGCCACATCTCCTCAAACCAGTTCCAACGTGGATTGGTGATGTGAATCTTGCGCAGCTTCTCGAACAGCTGCCTTCCAGCCACTTCAGCCCGGCCATTGGACCGGCTGAGATAGGCGACGCTCCTGGCATGACGTATTCCCATGAGGGAACACATGGCCTTGAACCAGCCACCAGTAAACTTGGGCCCTCGGTCACCGCAAATGGTGCGGGGGATGTCAAAGACGGTCAGCCAATGACGAATCCCCATTACAAACTTAACACATATCAATGCCCCAAATGCCACACTCATCACCACCTCGACCCCATAACAACGGTGACCGAATGCGGCACAGCGAAACCTGTTCGTGACCTCTTTTTTGAGGTTTGGCAACAACCCTTCAAACAAACAGTCATCGACTGGTGGCTACATGCAACAAAAGGAGAAAGAAAAAACTACATCCGCACGCTCATTCCCAACTCACTCAGTAATGCACTAACAGAAATCCCACCCGACACTCCCTACTTCGGACACCTACAAAACCTAAAAACAGCCTTTAAATACAGAAGAAAACGACTCAAAAGAGCACTGCAAGAGACACAAACCTCGCTCAGACAAAACCCAATTAACGATCTGCACTTACTCCAACCAGATTCTGCAGACAACCCATGGAATAACCAATACTCCATCTACAGCACTTCGTCTCACAACCCCACCTTGTTGACCTACCCAAAAAGGACAAACACAACAGTCGCCAACAAACACCCCCACAAACACAGACACGTTCACAGCAAAAACAAAAAAACCAAATCCCTACTACTTAATTTACCGTAACTACCCACTTAGGAACACGTTACCCCAAAAAAGCCATCGCGAAAAGAAACTAAGCTCCGCAAGCGACTGGGGGGTTTCTGCCCCGCTTTGGTCTCCGGGTGACGAGTTTCTCCCCCCCTCTTTTTCTTTTTACTTTTTGTCTTTCTTTCCCGTCCTCCTCATCTTCACCACCTGCGATCTGCACCCCCCCCCCCCCTAACTTCTTGACACCATTTGACAGATGGACGAGATGGGACCACGTTTGTGTCAGCGCATTTTTGATGCTCTCTTCCAGCTCCTTTTTGTACACCATTCAGGACTTTGGAGTACGGAATCCCATATAGCGTGGTGACTCGATGATGATTTTGGAAGTGAGAGGACTTTTCCATGATTCTCAGATTCTTTCCGAACTTTCCCCCGACGTTTGGAGAAGTCAGTGGTTACCACTTACCTGGAGGTCTTTTATGATACCCCAGATGATCTATGGCCGGGATTACTTGTTTGTTTCTGATTTCTATATATATATATAAATATATATGGAGTCCCTTTTTTTTTTCGATTCGTCTTGCGGCATAACACCAACCACAGGGCTAATGGCGAAGCCACAGCCCACAGTAACCAGGCCTTTGGTGCATTTTGGAGAAGGGTCACACCCCCTGAGTTATTATACATACGGCTGCTGTCCTTCGATGAACTTCTGCTCGTCATGAACGCTCACTTGCCCGTGGTTAGGGCGCTTTTGTGTTATGCTCGCCGCGGGGCAACCCCCATGCACCAAAAAAGCCGATGACGAATCATCATGATTGCCACTTCCTTGGCAAGCAACCCCTTTTTGCGTGCCGGAACGGCTACTACGTAGCCGCTGTGGCGATCCACACAAAGGACCACACAGTCAAAGGTCTCCTTGCCTATGTGAACTTCGGGCATGGAGAAGACGTCCATGGCCACGCTCTCGATGGGCTGGGCGGGCACCGGACTCCATTGGGCTTCCCCCTTGACGTTCCGGTTATCGGGATTGCAGGCCTGACAGACCTAGCAACCCTTCCTGACCTTCTTGATGGCGGTGTAGAGACCGATCTGGTCGATCTCAAACCGGCGCTGCATGTCCAAGGCTTGCTTCTTGACCCCTGGGTGCATCATGTGGTGGTGCCAAGCCTCACATAGCTCGAGCACTCGGGACTCTGGGACCAGCAGCTTGGTATTCCGGTAGAGCTTGCCATCCTCCTCAGTCAGCCCCTTTGGCCACTTCTGCCCGTCATCAGGGTCGGTCACAGCCCTATATTCGGCCTGAAAGGCCTCAGACTTGGCGTAGTCGTCGGTCCAGTCATCCTGGAGGCAAGATTCAGGGAAGAGGTGCTTGTCGGACTCAGCTCCTTCAGGGGCGAGTACTCTGACCGCTCTGCCCATCCTCGTTCCGAGAGGGGCATCCGCAGCTATGACGACGAAGCATTTAACACCCTCCTCCTCCATCAGGCGCTCGTTTTCTATGATCCTCTTGGCTTCAGCGGTCTCAGCCTCATCGCCATGGGCAGACACGTCTGTCATGCCCTTGCTGGCGGGATAGGCCGGCCTACTGAGACAGTCCGCCACGGTGTTGTCCTTGCCAGGAACATACACAACCGTGAGGTCGAACTTGGCCAAGGTCTCATGCCATGTTGCCCGTCGGGAGGTGGGACCAGAGGGGGTGTCCACGTGCTCCTTGTGCCACGACTGCAGACTCTGATGGTCGGTGCAGACGGTGACGGGATGGAGGGCGATGTACCCAGCCCATTTCCTGAGAGCCATGACGATGGCATACGCCTCCTTTTCTCGGGGCGTCCACGTCCGTCTCTGGCCTTCCGCCAGGACTCGGCTCCAGAAGGCCACTGGCACGTGCCTCCCATCGTCAAGCACTTGCTCCAACACAGCGCCAACGGCGTAGTCGGAAGCATCAGTGCGCAGGACGAACCCTCGGTCAGGATTCACGAGGTGCAGACCCACTGCGGATAGCAGCGCCTGCTTCATCCCCTCAAAGGCACGGTCGGACTCATCATTCCAGACCAGAGCCTTCTTGGACCCCTTCTTGGTCTCCTCTCGGTTGCCCTTGAGCATGGTCGTCATGGGGGCTGCATACTCGGCATACATCTTGATATACCCCGAGTAGTAGTTGCAGAACCCCAAGTACGCACGCAGCTCAGAGACCGTTTTGGGCTTCTCCCAGTGCTCGATCGCAGCCCCCTTGCCAGGTATGGGCTTCCGCTGCCCGCTCCCAACTACGTGGCCAGCGTAGACCACCTCGGTTACCGCAATGGTGGCCTTGTCACTGCTGCCTGTGAGTTTGTGCCAAACCAGAAGGTCCAGCACTGGAGTGACGTCCCTCTCATGTGCCTCCAGGAGCTCCGGCTCAAGCAGGTTCTCCAGCATCCGCTGAAAATCCGCACTGCCGTTGGTAACGCCCAAGGGCATCACCTTCCACTGGAGAGGTCCAAGTGGGGTGCTCATGGCTGTGCAGGCACGGGACTCCTCGGCGAGAGGCATCTGATGATAACCACGTTTCAGGTCAATCACCGTGAAGATCCTCCGCCGGTGTTGTTTTTGCAGCATGTCCTCAATGAGCGGCAGCGTATAGCTGTCATGCTGCGTTTGGGCGTTTAGGCCGCGGTAGTGGACCACGAGCAGCCACTCACCGGCCACCTTCTTGGGGACGACGAAGCACGGAGAGGCCCACTCGGAGTGGCACGGCTCAAGCCAGCCTCTCTCGATGAAGTCACAGAGGATCCTCTCCATGGCCTCCTTCCTCTCGCCCCTCAGGGCAAACTCCTCGTGTCGATACACACGGGGGTCCTGCTTCAGTCGTATCTTGGCCCCGCCATACGGTCCACACACCGGTGGGGGAAACACAGGTTTTCCGCTGAAGAAGGTCTCAGCATACTTCTGCTCCAGCCTGGCCCTCAATGCCTGGACCTTGGGGCAATCATCGGACTCCGCCTTGGCTTTTCCGGGCACCTGGACCACTGAGCTTACTTGAGGGGTAGCGACCCCACTCGGTTTTGGCTCAGGTGGTCTTCCCAGGTGGCCCAAAGGGCCATCTCTGGTCTGGCCTCGGAATAGGTTGCCGTAGGTCGGTGGGTTACCGCCAGTTGGCTCGTCCTGGCTGGACATGTGGTCCAGCACCCTCTTAACGAAGGTATTCCCATCATAGGAACCGGAGACGATCGAGTCCACTTCCCACCAGGCTTTGTCCTGGCCCTTGCCCTCACGCTGGCTTCCCCAGTCGTGAAAGGGCTGATCCATATACCCCTGAACCAGATCCAACTCCTCTTCAGTGAGGGGGTCCTCCGATTCTCCGATGTCAACCAGGGAAACCGCAAAGCATTGCCGCCAGGGCTCCGCTATGATGCGGTTGACACACACGAAGTCCGTGGTGTCGGCCTGTTCAAGGCCCCCATCCACATAGTGGAATTCCGTTGGCCATCTCTGGGGTGGCATGGGCTGTCCCTTAGTGTCCTGATAGACACTCTCTCCAGCCGGTAGGACGACCTTGTTTAAGGTCATGTTGGTCAATGAGACCACTGTAAGTGCGGCTAGCCCCATCTGCTCAGATGTTCAGACATTTTGCCCAGATTGGCTACATTTCGGTCATTTTCTTTGCTTCGGCGGAGCCGCCGCCTCGCAGCTCAGTCTCAGGATATTTCCTATATATTTCTGATATGCCGGATTTGATTCCGCGGTCCATTCCCCGTAAATCCGCCGCGTTCCGCTATTTTAGCTGGAATCGCCATTTGCCGCTGACGCGCGCTCGCGGGCCAGATCGGCCAAACATTTTTACATAATTGGATTATTTAAATCTTTTCAGACAGTTTTGGACACTCAGATGTATTTAGAATAATCCGCGTCAATTTTCTTCATAGACTGGGATTTTCTGCCGGATAACAATCAGCATGGACCTTGCTTCTGTTGTCGCTGCTCTCGCCTCCGTTGGTGTTCGAGTATCCGGTTCTACCCCCAATAACAACGTCCAGGGAGACTCCTCGCGTGCCTGCCCCACTGGTCTTGCCGGCCCCGAGCCCTCCGGCACCCTCAACGACCCAGGGCAGCACTTTCATGGTAGCAGAGGCTACCTGAATGTTGTTCCTTTGGTGTCCCAACCACAGCTAGCTCCCCAGTACGGCCCCGTAGACCCCGCCGCTCCTGGAGACGTAACAATTACGCTGCCGTGGTGCTGTGCGAACGAGGCCTTGAGAGGAATGCCTTGCGCAAGCCCAAGCTGCCCAAGAAGGGCACAAATCAGCAGCTGTGGAGGCCCAGATTACCATCAAGATCCCAGTCGAAATTGGCCATCAAGCAGCTGGAATCTCCCAGCCTACGCCGATGGCAACGCTCCGGTGGAGCTTACGGACCTGGCAGGTACTAATACTCCTTACCAATGTCCACATTTTGAGACCATCGACGCCGACATTGACGACATTGAGATGGGTGGTCCAGGTGAGGTACCTACCTATAATCGACCAGCCAATTGGGCACAATGGGACAACCATTTGTCTTCAGAAGTGACCCGTAACCTTGAGGCGCTTGAGGCCCTTTGTCTATTAGCCACGTCTAAGCTGATAGGACAAGAAAGAATCGCCTCTGATTTTTTATTCGAATATTTTTTCCTCCTTCAAGAAGAAATTAATACCAGGATGTGGTGGTGTTCTCAAGAAGATGATTCTTTTGCCATTTTTTTGCAGATCTGGGAGGCAAGTCCCTTCCCGAAGGAGAAGACCAAGGCACCTGTTGCCGGGCCCTCCGCCCCTCATCCCTCTGTTTCCATCCGCGACGATCTAGCCGCCGCGGTTGAGGAAGGAATTTTAGAGGCAGCCAGGCAGGCAAGCCTGGAAATTAGGGCTGAAGGAGCTCCACAAGTGGACTCCTGGCTGCGAACCACTGAGATTAGCGGTCCGACAAGCTGCTCAGGCTCTTCAGGACACGGTATGTACTGTCCTGCCGACTGCTCTTGCAGATTACAGCGAGATACTGAGCTCCAATTGCTCAAAGATCAAATGCAACTCATCATTCAGACGCTGGGAATTAAAGATCTTTTCAAGACACACATGCGGTCTGAGGGCGCATCATCGGTGGAACAAACAACAGAACCGTCGGAGGAGGCGACAGAAATTTTTTCGATTGCTCCTTCGGTGGACTCTAAGACCACCGATGCAAGGATCAGCAGGACTAAGCTAAAGGAAAGGGTTACAATCTCTCGATCTCAGAGTAGGTCGGCGAAGGCTAGGACTGAGGCTCAGAATGCCAAGCGAACTGCCTCCCGTACTGCCCTTCCTGCTGCTGATTCCAATGCATTAGCCGAGATGTTGCTCGCCCAGACCCTCGCCGGAGCTGGTGTGGCTAATGATGCCGCCAAGGTGTCTGCCATTACGGCCGGTGTTGGGCTGGATTCACTTCTAAATCCTACTTCATTGCGACTTCGTCAGGTTGCCAAGCAACCGAAGTATAATGGGAACCCCAGACGTTGGCCTCAGTTCCAACGGGAATTTAAACTGTGGGTTAAGACTCAAAAACTCCAGGATGATCAGTTCCTGATGGCCCTCTTGGACTGCCTTGAGGGAGCGCCGGCCAACACTTGGCTCAGGACCTGGAGTGATCGTGAGGATTCAAGTTCCCCCCTTACCTTTGATGAGGTGTGGGAACAGTTGGAGGTACGTGGATTCCGGCTGCCAGAGGACCATTACCACCAGATGTTGAAGAATTTTCCTTCATTCTCGCGATTAATCTTGCGCGAAGTGCAAGACAAGAGACAGCGCATCTGGAATCTAGTGGAAGAATCTGAACATTCAGGCGAAAAATTTTCTAGTGCCGAGCTGAAAAATCTGATTTTTGACAAGATCCCCTCCGAAACTGCCGCCACCCTTCGGAATAAACAGTCCGAAGAAAAGGTCAAGACCTGGTGGGCGGAGGTCGAAGGCTTTGATGCCTCGGCCAACAGGTTTACGGTCAGGGAGGCACTTCAAAAGTGCTCCCCCACGTCGTTTTCCAAGGTGAAATTCACTGAAAACACGTGGAAAATCAAATTTAATGAACACGAGGATCGGGACTTGTTTGTCCAAGTCCTCAACAAGGGAGTAAGCTTCCATGGCCATCGCCTGAAGGCCAGGAACTGGGTGTTTTCGTTCACCCCGCAGGAACTGTGGGAAGAGGTTGAGCGGCTCGCTGACGCCGCCAATCAAAATTTCCATGAGGGTCTTGGGGGAAACAAGAATACCCAGCAAAACACCCAAAATGGGGCCCAAAAGGGCAACAAAAAGGTGAATGACACCCGGAATGTTCAGGATCATTGTAGCATCTGCCTTCTTTTAGGTTCTACGAACCGAGCTAAGACGCATTCTACTGGTAATCACCGATGGTCTGCTTACGATCACAAGGTGATTGGTGAAAATGTCAGTAATTCGCAGAATTCAGACAGGAATGACAGACAGGTGCATGGTGGAAAGGGGGGAAAGGGTAATCCGACCCCCTCCGGTGGAAACAAAAATACTGGAGGCCCTGGCGGGTCCCAAGGCAAAGGAAATCGGACTCCATCCGGCTCTGGTGGACAGCCAAACGGCCAGACAAGTCCCAATGGCAACGCCGGAGGCGGAAATCGAAATCCAGGCCAAACCCCTCAATCCGGTACAAACAAAGGAAATGCTCCAGGATCACAGGGTAAAGGTAAGGGAAATCCTTCAGGAACCCCTTTCTCTGGTAAGGGCAGAGGGCGTGGCGACGGTGGAGGTCCATCATCCGGCGGCCGTGGCCGTGGACGTGGAAAGGGCAACCATCGTGTGGATCAGGTCTCAGGTGCAGATCAGGTGTCCGATGCGGATCGAGATTATGTCGAAAATGCTCTGAATCCAGCAGATGATCCGTTCCAAGATGAGTGGATCGACGAATCAGGCTGTGTTCACAATGTTAACGCAGCAACTGGAGGTCAGAACGCCTAGGGGAGCCACGAAAATCGCCCCTCCCCAGGCGATTTCAGGCATGATCCCCAGATTCCAGATCGACCATTACTTGATGTAGGGTCGCTTGTCTCCTCTCCCCTGGATCCGGCAGCGGATCCTTCTGTTGTAGTGGACGAGGTTGGTGTACAGTCCAAGCACAGGGCCCGTCAGTTTGTCACAAAGCTGTGGGTCTCTGATTGCAAGGGAAATTTCCACCTCGCCACTTGTTTGTGTGACAATGGATCAGAGGTAAATCTCCAATCCAATTCTTTCTTACCCGACGACTGCGTGTTTGAGTCGCCTCATCCTGTTACCCTCGAGGGAGTTTCTGGACATTCTCTCGCAGGTGGGCAACGCGGTTGTTATATATCCACTCATTTGGTCGCTCAAGACCTTTGGGAGGAAGGTAATGTGGAAGAAGTTGTCCTTAAGGATGATTACTTCTATCGTGCTGACATAAAGTATGACTTTTACTTGGGCCATCCTTGGCTTCGCAAGAACAGGGTAGCGCCCGTAGGTCATCGACGTTGTTTTTTGCTGGAGTCAGGTCCTTTGGAGCGTCCTGAATTTCGTTTTTTGCACGCAGGGTTTAAAAGTGCAGAAGAATTTTTGAAGCAAAAAGTTACACCAAAATTTGGTGAAGATGTCACCATTGCAGAGGTGAATGGGAGTGCCGATTACTTCCGAGAGTTAGAATGTCTTCGTAGGGACTCCCAGCCACGACGCCCTTCGCGCTGGCACTCTTCATCCTACAGAGTTGTCGACAAATGGCGCGATGCAATTTGTGAATATTTTCATGAACACCATTCCTTTTGGCCACAGTATGATGCCTTTGCTAACCGTAAGAACAAGCGCTTTGACAAGCACTTTAGCGACGCTTGGACCCATAAATGGGACAAGAAGTTGTGGATTAATCCTCCGTTTCACTTAATCCAGCAGGTCATCCACAAAATCAAGCAAGATAAAACCCAGGCAATTTTAGTTGTGCCCTTGTGGGACGACAAGCCTTGGTTTCAGGAATTACAAGACATTTGTGTAGATTACATCGAACTTCCCAGGAAGATTAAGCTGTATGCCAGGGACGACACAGGTCCCCTGCCACAGCGGTCCTGGAGTTCGCTTGCATTCCTGGTGGATGGAAAGCTTTCTGACTCTAATTCTGCTGATTCTGGTACTGATTCCTGTGTTGGGTCTGAATCTGAGGTTGAGCGTGGTACTGATGATGAATCTATTTTTTCTGATTTTTGTCCGTCAGATACCCAAGGTGATCCAACGTCCAATGGATCCGCCTCGTCTCCCTCTTCCCCAATACGATCGACATCGAAAAGAATCTTCAGTGCACGGGCGAAGAAAAATTCCAAATCGCGCCGCAAATTCAGAGTTTTTTATGAAAAACCCCCTGTGGAAGCTTTCATGGATCCTTTCGAGGAGCTGGATCACGAAGAGAATCTCTGGGATTTCGACACACGACCCACCTATCTTCAAGAGGCAGTTGATACGGACCTGTTTAGGGACATCCGTAAGAAGATTCTTCCTGCCAAAGCCGAAGAAGTCGCCAAAGTTTTTTCGACAGTAATTCCTGGCGATCAGGTGGACACTGAATTGTGTTCCAAGTCAAGAGAAAAGATTTTTGAGGAACGGAAGGACACAACCCTTTCAGGGAAGTTGATCAAAGACCCCCCTGTCCGTGGGCAGTTCGGTGAAGCATTCATCGAGCTTCGTGAAGGGTACAAGGCAAAAAAACAGCGCCCTTATGAAAATCATGGACACAAACATGAGATACTCAGAAAAATCATCGAGAGAAATCTCAGGGAATTTGGTTGGCTTGAGGGTTGTATGATCAGCGAATGGTGCTGTGCACCCTTCACAGTCCCGAAGCCACCGCCTGCAGACCAGAACACTATTGATGGTTGGCGAATGGTGGTTGATTTTCGCAATCTCAACGCCGAAACCAAGGCGGATTCACACCCCCTGCCCCTCATTGAGGAGGAAATCGCCAAGAGGGCAAGAGGTCGTTTGTTTTCTGTGCTGGATCTCCGTCACGGCTCTCACCAAATGCCGTTGAGGAAGGACAGCCGACCTCTCACCTGTATGTGCACGCCATGTGGCCCAGTCCAATGGACGGTCATGCCCATGGGCCTGAAGAACGCCCCTTCGTTTTTTCAAAGAATGATGGAGGATGTGCTTTTTTCAGCTCATCCTGAGCTTCGTGCCTTCGTGAGCGTGTACATAGATGACATAATCATCGCGACGGAAGGGGAGGGACTGACCGAAGCCGAGCTGGTGGCCCTACATGAGAAGCAGCTGAACCAAGTTTTGGACATTCTTGATGCTAATCAGCTAATTTGTGGGCCAAAGAAGGGAAAATTATTTTTAAAATCAGTCGAATTTTGTGGTTCTCTCCTAGAGAATGGCACCCGACGACCCAGTCCAGGGAAGCTCGTCGCTATTCAGAAGTGGAAGCGCCCTGAGACGATCACGGAGTTGAGAGGATTCCTGGGTTGTTGCAATTTTTACCACACTTTTGTGCCGAATTATGCCAAATTTGCTGCCCCCCTCACTGAATTATTGAAGGTAGGGAGAGATGCGGGCAAGGCAGGTTCAAAGGTTCGTGTCAAGTGGACTGACGAGTGCGAGGAGGCCTTCCATCACTTGAAGGCGGCCCTCTGTGAAGTCGCCACGTTGCATGTCCCCCAATTCGACCGACCCTTCTACATTATAACCGACGCTTCTAGGTACCCGATCGGAGCTGTCCTTGAACAGGTTGATGAAGCCACCGGCGATCATTACCCTCTTGCATTTTGGTCTCGGAAGTTAGCCCCACGCCAAATGCAATGGTCGCCGCGTGAGCAAGAAACGTATGCCATAATTTGCGCTCTAAAAAAGTACCAATCGTGGGTTGGCACCAATCGAGTCGAGGTCTTGACGGATCATCGATCTCTGGAATATTGGGCCACCGAACACATTGATACTGTCGCGAGCCCAGCTGGTCGACGGGCCTGATGGCACGAATTTCTCAGTCTGTTTGACCTCCATGTGTCGTATTTGCCTGGAAAACATAACACGGTAGCGGATGCTCTGAGCCGATCGGCTTACCCCGCTTCAGAGGGGCTGCAAAGTACCAACATCCATGGTACGGAGCAGGACCGCCATGTCATCATCGAATGGGATCAGGAAGAAAAGAAACTCATTCGACGTGCATGCATGCAATGCGCTGTTAAACAGCACGCATTACCGTGCCATGACATCACGGCCATCACAGATCCGGCGCATGCTCATGAGATCTGCACCAAAGCACTGAAAGTCGTGGAAAAAGTCACCGATCCCTCCTCAGGGAGTGTGAAACGGTTTGACTATACCCGACGAGTAAGTAGATTTCGGTTGATCCAGGGCATTAAGCGTCGAGATCCGGCCAAAAATCCACCCCTGCCTAAAGATTCCCTGATCATCCGTGACTGGACGTCCGATTATCTGCAGGATCCCATGTTTAAAGAGGTCTTTGGAAATCTCAAATCCAAAGATGCTCACAAGGATGGGATTTTTCCTGAGTATTCGTTGGATGGGGGGAAGCTGTGGATGGAGGGTAAATTGTGCGTACCAGACGCCCTGGCCCCCCGAGTGTTAAACTGGTGGCATAAATGGGAGTCCCCCCACGCACATGGCCGTCGACTGTGGTCGATGATTAAACATAGGTTGTTTGGCTCACGGCTATATACTCACTGCATGAAAGTAGCCGCCGGATGCGCCCAATGTGCTGTCTCGACGCCCCCCAGCGCGAAGAAGCACGGCCATCTGAGGCCACATCCTATTCCGGAGCGCCTCTTTAACAGAGTCACCAGTGATTTCTTCTATCTCGGTGAACTCGATGACGAAGAGTGCCATTGGACTAATAAAAAAGTCAATGGTGTGCTCCTTATTCAGTGCCGTCATTCCGGCTACATGCAGGTGTTGCACTGCAACATCGAGTCGATGACTGGCAAGGCTGCCGCCAAATGGTGCGCGCAGACCTGGATGGGAGGTTGGCACGTCCCATCCGAGGTGGTGACGGATTCAGGCAAAGAGTACACCTCCGAATGGTGGAGAGAATTATGTGCTCGCCTTGGAATCCACCACCTCCGATGTGAAATCCACTCGCATCGAGCGCTGCCTGGCGAAAGAGCCGGCCGCTCAATAATAAATATGCTTCGTAAGGAGCTCGCGAGTGAAAAGGATTTCCATTGGATGGAAGTTCTCTTCGCATTGCTTCGCCGTTACCACAACACGCCTTTGTATCATGGCCTTTCTCCAAATGAAATTGTCTTTGGACGAAAGAAGTGTTGGTGGAACATGCCGTTGAATAATCCTCGCCCCTGTAAAGATGCTTCGCTGTTTTTGGACGAAGTCCAACGAGCAGATAAAACTGTGTCGAAATTAATCGAGAAGCATCAAGCTGACTGGCTTTGGGTCCAGAATCAAGGCCAAAAAAACCCCCACAATTTTGAAGTCGATGATCGAGTTTGGCTTCGAAAATCCGAAACCACCCTGGACGGAGATGACAAGCTTCTTCCCTTGTGGGAGGGGCCATTCGCTGTTACAGCGCGTCTTGGTGAGAACAGGTGGAGGATTCCTTATGGATGTCAGCAGGGAAATTGACGTTTCGGGCGATCGCCTCAAGAGAGAGATCCCCTCCCCAAAGGATCGGGTTAAACCCCTTTTTTGGACTGCGAAACATTTGTCTGATCGGGTCATCGAAGGGGGAAAGTACGAACTCAAGAGGATTGTTGAAGCAAGACGTGACGCCAAGGGCGAATGGGAATTTCTGTGTGAGTGGAGGGGCTTTGATTCCAGTCACAACAACTGGGAACCAGCCCAATCTTTTGTCCATGGATACACCAAGGGGTTCATCGACTTCCTGAAGAAGCACCCCGAAATTGGAGTACTCCTGACAGACTGTCTGTCGAAACCAGACAGACAAGTGGGGAGCGACGGAAAACGACCTGTGGTGAATCGAGATCCAGCCTTTTACGGCCCTCAGCAGCCACATTCCAGGGCTGATCCGTCGATCCCCCCTCCTGCGGTCAGGCCAGCCCAGGAGCCAAATGAGGACCAAGCTTCAAGTTCGGCCGCTGATTTGCAGCGCCCAAGCCGTACGAGGGCCAGGCCAGACAGGTTGGTGGTCACATGTATTCGTGCTTGGCCGAATTGAGGAAGCCATCCCACCACATTCTGCTCAATCCACTGTTCATTTTTTCTGTTTATGTCATGATGTGGAGAACTGCGAATGTTTGATAATTTGACGTCAATCAATCAATTTTTCTTTGGTCTCCGTTCGGTAGCGTATCGAAAGTCGAAAACCGAAAGCCACGGAGTGTGCTGCAGTGTTCAGAAAAAACCAAACTCAGGCTTAATTCAGGCAGATTCGGGGTAATCTTGTCTCTGTTGGTCTGTGCATCTTTGGAATTTGGCTACTCGTGCAGATGGAAGCAAATGTACATAATCAAAACGCTGGCCAGCGACATTCACCCCTACAGGCACCCCCTGTAGTACTGGCTGCACCAGATGCGACGCCAGGAACTCAGATCTTACCTTCATTTGCTGTGATGCTGACGCCAAAGTCCAGATTCAGATCCAGGATCCTCAAATTTACCTTGAATTTCTCAGGTTTGTCCATCATTCTGCCACTGTTGTACGAAACCCAGACGTCAATTGTTCAGACAACCTTCAGATAGGAGCTCTAGGGACTTCTAAAAGCAACCTCTGAAGCTCGTAAGCTTCGTTGTATTTTTGGCACACGCCAATGTGAGCTAAATCCGACCTGAAACTGTCGAAAATGGTGAATCCAAGTGTCTTGTGGGACCCCATTCGAAAGATTGGCCTTGTCCAAGTCGATTGACACCGCCGCCACTGTAAATTCGGTGTCTCGCAGTTATATACTGTCAGTAAAGCGCCTTCAGCGAACCTTCGGCGCGTTACATGCCAAGGATCCAGGGCCAGCATGTCCCATCATGATGCATCATCACATGATCCAGATTTTCATGGAATCTGTTGGATGCTCGCGAACCAACGTGCCGGAAAGCACAATTGAGCTGAATAAACGACAATATATATTAACTTTAGTCTAAACGAAAGTGTTAGTAGTTTCAGTTCTAGACATTCCGCTACATTTCACTTTCATCTTAGGGAATTTCCTCATTTTAGGACAATTTAGATTGATTTCCTTGTCATCTCCTCTCATGCCTTGAAGATCTGTTTAGATCTAAGTGAACAGAAGAACATCTCTACCTTCGGTGGTTCACTTAGGGCATGCAGACTACATTTGTATTTGTTTTCCCTCTCTGTAATTGCTTCATCTCCTACATCTCTGCCCAAATTAACTCTCAAATTTGCTGAATCTTGTGATCATCCACCAGATGCGCCAATTCTGAGCCACATGCTGCACTTTTCAGAACGAGAAAAGCGGGACTAACACGATGTAGAGTTCGGCGAGGACACCGTAGCGTGCCCGCGACAGCGAAACTGTGCCAGAGCGCTGAGATGTCACTCCATTTCTTGATCCCCCCACTCAATCTATCAATAATCTACCTCATTCTCAACCAATGCATGGTTTGGTATCGATTCTCGATACGTTTACATGCTTTTTAGCCCTTGACCTAATGTTTTACTGCACGGAGGACTGTTCGTCACTTCTCATTCTGTCTCATTTCAGGTTCATCCATCCTGATTCAGTGCCAATTCAGCCAAAATCAGGTCAGATCAAGCAGATTTCGCCTCATCGAGGCTACATTTCTATTTTTTTCTGGGACTTACCCGCACTACGTTCTTCGTTGACGTAGCGACACACCCCAGTGTGTTTTTGGAGGGGGAGTGTAAGTGCGGCTAGCCCCATCTGCTCAGATGTTCAGACATTCTGCCCAGATTGGCTACATTTTGGTCATTTTCTTTGCTTCGGCGGAATCGCCGCCTCGCAGCTCAGTCTCAGGATATTTCCTATATATTTCTGATATGCCGGATTTGATTCCGCGGTCCATTCCCCGTAAATCCGCCGCGTTCCGCTATTTTAGCTGGAATCGCCATTTGCCGCTGACGCCCGCTCGCGGGCCAGATCGGCCAAACATTTTTACATAATTGGATTATTTAAATCTTTTCAGACAGTTTTGGACACTCAGATGTATTTAGAATAATGCGCGTCAATTTTCTTCATAGACTGGGATTTTCTGCCGGATAACAATCAGCATGGACCTTGCTTCTGTTGTCGCTGCTCTCGCCTCCGTTGGTGTTCGAGTATCCGGTTCTACCCCCAATAACAACGTCCAGGGAGACTCCTCGCGTGCCTGCCCCACTGGTCTTGCCGGCCCCGAGCCCTCCGGCACCCTCAACGACCCAGGGCAGCACTTTCAACCACCCAATGTCGGGTGCTTTCCTCCTCGGTGCATCCCATAGGAACAAGCAGCACTCCCTTGGAGCGGTCCTTGCGAATCTTCGCTACCGCCCTTGAAATGTCCCATCGGGGGCAATGGATCCACATCAAACCCTGATGCGGACCCCAGTGCTTCTTCCACGCAGTCCAGGGCGCTCCAGTACTTCTCACAAACCCGAAGATGGGCGGAGGTTCCTGAAGAGAACTCATCCAGGGCCAGATCCGAAGCTCCCAGGTCCGCAACCACTCGACTCGCCACTTCCGGCATTACGCCGTACTCCTGGTTTGCTGGCCCAGTTGGCTCAGTGCCCAGTGCGGCTACTTCGAGCTGATTGCGTTCCGGGTAGATCCATTGGCATTCCACATGGCCCTCAGGTGACGAAAGCCACGAGAGCTGGTCGTCCTGGTACAGGGTCATTGAGGCTTGGGCCGGGAGAACGCCGGAGTCCGTCTCCATCATGAAGTTGTACCCAACGATCATGTCCCAGTCCATCTCGGCCTCGTAGAAGCGACCTTGCAGGAGGATTTCCTTGCCGAGGTCCGGGCGGCTCAGCTCACGGTGGTTCATGAACTGCAGCCCAATGGCCGCTTCCTTCGTACCTCCCACCATGTACTGGCCGTTCGCCACCTTCAGCCTGACAGGTTTCCGACTGTCGGTCAAACACTCTGGCGGAAGTAGGCCAGCCTTGACCGAGCTGACTTGAGATCCCGTGTTGACCAACACGTCGAAGACCTTCTCCACTTCCCCGCATAAGGCACGGACCTTAGGGTGCAACTGCCGCTCACGCCCAATGCGGCGCACGGCGTGCAAGCTCAGGATCTCCGGCCGTTCCAGAAGCTCAACAAGCGACTGGTGCAGCTCGTGGACAATGGGCTCAGGCTGCCCATCTGCAGCATCCAGCTGCGGTCCGGGTGATCCTCCGATACTCTCGGATAGATCTTGAAGCACATTGAATACATTCTTGGCCGCGAAGGATGGACGGGTGCAAGGGCTCGTGCCTTCACTTGCCCTCACCCCGCCACCGCCACTGTCTTTCGCTTTGGGTGCCGGACCGGGCCTTCTGCCCGCGGCAGTCCCTTTGTGCTTATCGTCTCCCGACTGGGATGGTGTGGCGCTTCCCACGACACCATCCTGCGACCGCCCTAGCTGGGGCCCTTGGCTGCAGGGGCTCAGCTAGGGGGCGTCGGTTGTGGTAGTAGGGGTACTCTCCTCCGCATCAACCTCGTTGACACCCTTCTTCTTTCCCCCTTTCTTACCCTTCTTGTCCTTGTCCTTGTTCTTGTTGTTCTCTCTGTTCTCCTTGTTCTTGTTGTCTGACCTGGGGACCCAGTTCCTCTTGATCTCCTGGATCTCCTTGGCCAACTCGGTCCCCACCGAGATCACCTTGGAGAGCTCGTCCTTGTCGACCTCCACTTTGGTCTCCCGGATACCCGCAGGTGCACGCTTCTTCGACCCGTGGACCTTCTTGTAGGCCTCCGTGTCGGCCTGGTGGATGGGGCATGTCCGGTGGTCATGGTTGAAGCCCTGCTTCCTCCCATAACACACGAAACAGCCCTGAGGGTGAGCTCGTATGAACTCCCCAAAGGACAGCGGAGGGTTGCCAATGCGGCGGAGGTCCTTCTTCTCCTTCTTCTTCCAAACCTGTTGCAGGGGCTTCCAGCTTCCCCGGTTGCTCCCCGCGCTCAGGTTGTTGGCCACAAAGGCACAAACGGCCATCTCAGCGGGCTCATCGTTGTCGACATCGTCGACGAGAGCTTCATCGCCATCGGCTCCCGCTGGGTCCATGGCAGCTTCCCCGCCAGGCCCCTCGCCAACGTAGTTGACGCCGCGGTCGCCGGGCCTCAACCCGCGGGTGTGGTGGAGGTTCCGGTACTCCTTGAGTACCTCCTCTCCAACCGACTCCAGAATCTCGTCGCAACTCATCCGCGCCGGGATGGCCTGCAGACGGATGGTCTGGCCGCTCAACTCACACTCATCAAGGCGCCACATTGCGGTCTTCTCGCGATCGCCCGTGACGTTGATGAGGAGGGCGTTCCGCAGGGAGTGCCGTTTGACATCCCGGGCCACGTTCTTCCTTGTCCAAGCCACCACGTTCGTATGATACTCCTTGGGGAGCATCATCTTGACCGTGTGGTTGGACTTGGCCCTCTTGGCTTCCTTCTTGGTGACTCTCTTGATCCATGCTTCCGGCAGCATGGAGAGCAGGCGGCCCGCTCGTCACCCTCATTCGAGTCCTCCACGTTGCGGCGGAAGAGGATCTATTGCCCCCGGAAGTCACGCCAATCCCGTAGGCGGATCTCCTGACCATCATGCTGAAGCTTGATGGACTTCCAGCGCTTGGCAGCCACCTGCGGAGCGTCCACCCGCTCCTGCTCGTTGAGCCACTTCTTGGCTTCCTTGAGGGTCTTGATTTTCCCCTCCTTGGTCGCCACGAAGTATAGCTCTTGGAGCACTTCCGGCAGGCAGTAACTGAACCGTTTGAAGACATATCTCTCCGCATCTGCGGGATCCATGTCTTCAGTGACGGTCACCCCCCAATCGTCCAGCTTCTCCAAGAAGCAGTCGAGGTTGAGGGGGTTGCCATTGTACATGGGGGGCTTGATGTCCTTCAGGTCTTCCCACACGGCGGCATCCGCGGCCTTAGAGACCATGAACGCCGGCCCGGAGGTCGACCGAGGTTCCCATCCGCGTCCCCCACGGACTCCAACGGCCGCCACTTCTATCTCCTCCACGGTATCCGTGTGGCTACGCCGTGGATCCTCCATGTACGCTGAACCTAGATGTTTACGCCGTACTCCTTCCATGTAGGCCTCCTCATCACGGCGCCGGCGGCTGCGTTCAGCGGCCTCCCGTCGTACACCACGCGGCGCGGTAATGCCGAACTCCTCCAGGTCTTCCTCACCTCCGCCGATATCCCACACCACGTCTCCTCCGGGGACCTCATCCCTGAGTCCACCATAATGTGCGCCAGCCATTGGGATTGGCTTGTGGCCTGGTCCAGGGCGTCGGGGGCGTACTGGTGTCCGGGGTGGAGCACGGCGGTTGTGGTACTTCGCGCTGAGCCACTCATCACGCGAATCCTCACTGCCACTGCCGGGCGGCACGCGCTCGTTGCGGCAGCCCGCGCTGTGGTGACAGGGGGCGCTGAGAGAGGGGGTACTGGCGCCGGGGCGACTCCTGGGGGCTCCGCCGGGGGCGTGGGGTCTGCCTGGACCTGGTCCAGGTCCCCAGCTGTCGTCCGACGAGCCAGACTCCAGGGGTGGGTGGTTGCTGCCGACAGTCCAACGGCCTTCCAGCGCGTCCAACCTCTGCTGCAGGCCGTTGATGACCTTGTTCAGCAGCCTGGTCTCGCCCATGGCGATGTCCAGCTCCCTCTGGGCGGCGGTGGCCACCTTGGCGATCTTGACCATTCCCGTCTTGGCAATGTCCAGCTCCTTCTGCGCGCCCGCGGCGACCCTGGCGATGCGAGTCATCTCGTCCTTGCCCGTGTCTACCTCGCGCTCGAGGGACTGGACCCTCCTGCGGAGGTGGACAATCCACTGCCAGGTGGCATCCGGGTCACCGTTCCCTGGTGGGTCGTCGGGGTCACCAGGGAGTCCTCCAGGAGGGCCTCCGCCGGGTCCGCCCGGTCTAGGGGGTCCTCCCCCGCCCGGAGGTCCGCCTTCGGGGGGTCCACCTGGTGGGCCTCCTTCAGGTGGTCCTGATGGTCCTCCGCCAGGGGGTCCCGGGGCGTCTCCGCCGGGTCGCCTCGGTGGGTCCGAGGATGGGGGCTTCTTCGTGTAGTCGAAGTCCATGTCATCATCCTTGTCCATGTCGCCCCACCTGGGCGTCTCGGTCCCGCACGCGGAAGACTCCGAGCTCCGGTAGGGAGGAGGGAGATCCTCACTCTCACCCTCCGGCTCCATGGGGACGTCTCCGCCTCCTTCGCCAGCCACTCCTCGGCGATGTCGGCGGCCTCGTTCATCCCCGTCGCTGGCGGTGAAGAAGGGGTTGGAGTCGTGGGGGTGTCCGCCCGCCGGTCTCCGTGACCTCTCGGGGGTCTTCCCCTTACCCTTCCTCCGTCGGTAGGCGGTGGGGCCACTGCTCCCACTGCTGCCCGTGTCGACCTCGTCCAGCGTCATCTTGGAGGAGGCGTCCCCTTTGAAGAGCTTTCCAAGGGTCTCCACTCGGGATCCTCCCGGGGGAGTCTCGCGGCGGAGCTTGGCCTCCGCCTCTGCCATTGCGGCGGCCGTGGCTGCGGCAGCTCGCCCTTCGGCCTCCTCCCGGGCCCGAGCAGCCTCGGCTTCCCGGGCCTGCTGCAGCCGAGCCTTGTCCGCTTCCAACGCCGCCAGCTCCGCCTCCGTCTTGGCCCTCTCCTCAGCGACCTTCCGTCGCGCGGCCTCGATGGCGTCCTTCTTGGCGGCGTCCGCTTGGGCCTTGGCCGTTGCCTCGGCGTGGGCCCTTTCCTCCGCCTCCTTCTTTGCCCTCTCTTGGGCAAGCGCCTCTTCCAGCGCCTTCACCTCGGCCTCCTTGCAGGCAATGGCCTCCTGGGTCACGCGGGCTTCCTCGGCGGCTGCCGCCACCTCACCCCTGACCTGGGCAGTCGCTGCCTCATGGGCGGCTGCAGCCGTGAGACCGGCCGCGATGGCCGCGACGGTCGAGGCGTGGATGTACATGCCTCTGCCCCAATCCGTGGCCTCCTCATGGGCGATGCCGACGGCGCCCTCCACGGCAGCGTTCTGCTGCGTGGCCCGTTGCCGGGCAACCCGAAGGTTGCAGGGCACCCCACAGGCGCGCTCGCAAGCCCGCGCCACGTCCCTTTGGTCGGGAGCGACACTGCTGCTGGAGCTGGCCTGGTCGGCCGACATCCTCCCGCGGTGGGCCGACTCCACGTCGCTGCTGGGGCCTGACTTCCTCAGGTGCAGCTGACGGGGCTTGGCCTTGGTCTGCTTGGCGACTTGGAGGAAGTCGCCAAGGGTGGTGTGGCCGGGGTGGTGACCGCCACTGGCCCGTTGGGGGCTGCGGGCTGGGGTTCCGCCCTTGGCGCCTTGGGCGGCGTTGGCGGCCAGGGATTCCTGGTACTCCCGCCACTTCTTGTCCCGCTTCCTGTCCCCGGCGGAACGCTTCTCCTTCCCAGGAGACGCGCTGCTGCTGCTGCCCTGCAGCGTGCGCTCGTTCCCCGCCTCCGGGAACTTCTTCTCGATCATGTCCCACATGGAGACGTTGATCGTGGCGCCCGACGGGTATTCGTTGGGCTTCTCGTCCTCCTCAATCCCATCGGCGCGCAGCCCTTCGCCGGGCCTGTCCCGGCGGGCCGAGACCCTCCAGCGCTTCTGGCGGAAGCGGAAGGCGTATCCTTCCACCCGCAGCCAGTCTTTCACTGACTGCAGGCGGTCGGGGCCCATGCCTTCGCGGAGCTCGAAGCTCCCGGGCATGCCGCCTTCGCACTGGGGATGGCTGTGGTGGTAGTGCTGGTCCCACACCAACCCACGCAGTGGGCGCACCGCATGGGGGTGGGGCCGCAGCCACGTCCTGCCCGCTTCTTGCCAGTTTACCATGGCAGCGGGGGGCGTACTTGGTCTT
This sequence comes from Eutreptiella sp. 'Long Island Sound 2002', assembly GCA_964036045.1. Lineage (NCBI taxonomy): Eukaryota > Euglenozoa > Euglenophyceae > Eutreptiales > Eutreptiaceae > Eutreptiella > Eutreptiella sp. 'Long Island Sound 2002'. The sequence continues at coordinate 36,696,441 of OZ038398.1, read as the reverse complement.
GAGGTCCTTGGTGGTGGTTGTTGAAGCGGTTGCTCCGGTGTGGTTGTGGAGGTGGGTGACGCGACTGGGAGTGCGGCCGGTACTGGTCGGCCGATGGGACTCGCTGATGTGGGAGTCCTGGTCTGTCCACCTCCTTCACGGTCGCGGCGCTTCCGTGGTCACTCAGGGCGATGCTCTGGACGGCGCTGCGGGCTCCACAATGGTCTTGGACTCCTCGGGGTTTGGGTGCCGCTCGTACCCCTCGAAGGCCCCGAGTGGCACGCGGGGGCTGGGTAACCCCGCGGCGGTGAAACTGTGAAACTGTGTTCTGTGAGGCCCGCTGTGATGCCTGGTAGTTTCTGTGGTTTTGCATTTGTATTTGCCTGGTTTCTTCTGCTGTCTGACGCTCTTTTGCTGCTGGGATGTTTGTCTGGCATTGCGTTTCTGTTATGCTCCCTGCGCCCCCCACGGGAACGCGTCAAAAGCGTTTCAGGATCCTTGCCACTCTGAAACAAGGGAACGAAAGTATGTACAGCAACACATCAGGATATGTACACATGGGGTTAAGACTGGACTAGGGTAAGGGCATCGCAGGACAATAGACACTCAGTCCCAACTCATATCCCAATCCCAGGTCTGACCCTCTCAGTGGCCGCCTGGGGCGGGAGCTCAAACACAACCCATGCCCTGCTCAGTCCGGACCCTGAAACCCTGCCAATAGGGGAGGTGTCCCGCCCATCCACAGGCGAGTTCCCGGAAACCAAGGTGCTCCAAGGCCGACCAACAGTCGCTACATATGCTCCCTCAACAGCAGGTCCCAACTCCCTCCTGAGTCAGAGATATGGCCCCGCCATTATCCCCTAGGAGTTGGTAGCTGAAAATGGGCTGTTTCAGCCCAAACTGATATTAGCTGAAAAATCTCCAAAATTGACCCCTCGTCTGGACCCGCCAGAGGTAGGGACGAGGCAACTGACCGTATGCTCCTCAAGTACGAACTCTTTGGAGCCCTCACCCAACCTGGTTCCCTCTGAAGTCCCGGCATCAGGGCACCACGGGTTCCTCAAGTGGGGTCATGATGCAAAAACACTAAAATTAGCATCATTCCCACGCGTGGCTCGCCCGGCCAGGGCAAGGCCAATGGCTCACAGGATAGGAAGCAGGACCTAGGACCTCTGTCTGAGTGTACAACCTGAAGTTGAGTTCGGGCTCCCTGTGGGCAAAGAGATATGGGGCCGCCAATTGACCACTCGGAGGGGTGAAATTGGGGTCCCAAAAGGGGGTCATTTTGGCTGCTCAAAATGAGCCAAAATCGGGGGTATCCCCAATGGTATATCTCCACGCCGGCTTAGAGATCGGATCTGCCATTCCATATGCCATCCACTGGGAGTCCAACAGGAACTCCCATGCTCTTGGCTCTCAAAGATCTCCATGCCACTCGGCGTGGTGACAATCCAAATTGGGTCCACAACTGCCAAAATGGCAAAGTTGTCCACACTCACTTTGGGCTAGCGCCTTGACGAAGGCTGCTCCGCTTCGCCCACGTGGTGTACGAACCATGGGGACCAATATTTATAACACCCATGTCATATATGGTCCATTGGTCCATGCGTCCGGCGTGCACGAGGGGGCTGAACATGGTGCACGGCGGGCAGAAAATGTGGAAAATTGCTCAAAATGGCCGAAAATGCGCACACTCATGGGTGGGGCAAATGAGGCACATGCCCGACTTGGACCGGAGTGTGCCATAGGATTGGTATCAAGTCATATGCGTCCAACATATCTTTTGGGCGTCGCCCAAACCCCTCCGGTTTTGGGAATGGCAGGGTTGCCAAGTGAGCCCATGATTTGGGATCGTCTCAAATTGCCAACATGGCGGCCACGGTATGCCAAGCCCAAGGGGAGGTATTCGCCGGGTCCAAGATATGTTGGGCACCGAAGTATGTACCCTCAGAACATACTGAGGTCATGATGTCAATTGAGCGCAACGTTGAGATACACAGTCGCCACTTGACATCATGACGGGCAAGAAACAGCAAAATTGGCGAAAAGACACGCAAAAGTGCCTTGAAAACTACACAAATATATTATAATATCTTCCGCTTCGATTGAGCAATCGACCAATCCTTCTGAACACAATGACTCGACACCAATGACCTTCGATTCCAGATATGTGCTCCACTCGGGGCGCTTTGGAAGGTCGCGTGCGCTGCCTCCCAAGTGGGCACATGGAAATATGGAATATTGCAAAAACAAACCTTGCTCGCAACGCATCGCTTCGGGAGCGCTCCACAAGCGTCCCTTCACGAAGGTTAGGCTTGCGAGTGTTGGTTCGGAGTACAATGAAGGGCCTCGTGTGATATGGGGTCCATTGGCGGGTTAGTCTTGGAATGGTGCACCCGCCAAATGGGCACGTGATATGACACCAAATATGGCATACAACCCTACCCTTCTACACCCAACCTAGTGGCCTAGAATCAAAGTATGCCTATATTCTAGAGTAACTTTGGTCCCTTAACACGCATGCAAGTGCTTTGGTCGAAAATCGACCTCCTTTCGGAAAGCCGAATTTTAGCATGCACGCAAAATATATTGCCAATATATATATGGAGATCATATATGTACTATCCGGGGAAGACAAGTGATATGCCCCGGATGTAGAGGCAAGCATGGGTGGGGCAAATGCCAACTCAACATATTTCTACACGTACTTGGACGCCAAGTACGTGAGAAAGAGCACTTCTTGGAGAACACTCAAAATAAATAACCCTTTGGTCCTATGGAGTTGGGATCCTTTGGCCTCATCCTATGACTATGGGGGGCAAAACCTCATACACAGTGTCTATGAGGCACGTTAATTCGTCCCTGGGCGCTTGAACGCTCGTAGCCCTTGTTATTCCACTTCGGGGTTCAAAGCGCCTTCGGCCGCCCAGATTTTCTGGGAAAAATCTGGGACGCGATGCATTCTATCAAGGAAAAAATTGCGGATCACTGGAAGACTGTTTCAGTCTTAACTTCAAGAAAGATCGTTCTACAGAATTATCTAATGCAGTGCACGGAACGGGCAACGTCTGGCGGCGATTTCACGACAATTAGAAATCGCGGTAGAAATCGGGTATTTCACCGATTTCCGACCAAAAATCGCCTAAGACAATAAAGTTATGGTAATTCTACATTGATTTGATGGTTGAGGATCGGATTCCAGATCCCGCGGATTAGAGAACAGGGATATCCCCCTGACAGCCGGTGTCAACGGCTTCCGCACGGGTGTGACGGCTCACAGGCCTCCGGGCCATGGGCCATAACGGGTGTGACGGCTCACAGGCCTCCGGGCCATGGGCCATAGGTTCTGGGTACCGCTTCAAAAATGCTCGGGGAGCAAACGGCTCCGGCTGGGTCCATCTCGGAAGGGCGCGCAACCACGGACCTGAGGAGCCTGACGGTACAAATGTCCCATGCCGCCCAGGATCCACCAACCACTACGACTGCCCATGCAGTTTACGCGGAAGAGGAGATCCATAGCCAGACCATGCAGGGGCGAACCATGGGAAGCGCTGACGGACATGGTCGAGGCCACCCAGGCGGAAACCTGTGGGTGAAGGACCCCAATACGGGGATATGGACAGCCGGTGGAGCAAGTCCTTCCCGCATTCCAAACCCCATGGGTTCAGGCCCAACTGGACCGCACTCCATGGAGGAGAGGGATGTACGGGGAGTGTACTCACACCCCCCGGCCACAGGTGGTATCCGTCTCGGTGGAGTAGTGGCTGCGGACATCGGAGACGCTAACAGGATTGACGACCTCAGGTGAATCAAAATCCCCTACTACGATGGCAACCCCTCCAACCTGGATGACTTCATCCTGGATTGGGAGGACTTCGCCGAGGAGGTCGTCAGCGAGATGAGGGGAGCGCCAAGGGACAAGTGGGTATGTCGGACATTCCCACACAGGCTGGCGCAGGACCTGAAGGAGGAGCTCAGGGATCAGATCCGCGAGGGGGTGATCCAGACGGAGCAGGCCTGCCTCCAGTGGCTGAAGGACGAAGAGCGAGTGGACGCCCCCAACCAGAGGTTGGAGGAATTCTGGTCCATTCCGCTGCCGCTGGAGCGCGGGGAACTGAGGGTCTGAGAATAGAATTGATGCATCCGCAAGTACCGAAGAAGCCTCAAGCTGGTGGAGGACTGGAATGAGGCCAGCGAGATCCGACACCTGCTGAAGGACGTCCTCCCCGGGCACTGGAAGAGAGGAGTGGAGGATGAGGAGAAGAAGAGAGCAAAGAAGCGCGTGGCCGTACGGATCATGGCATCGGAGGACACCCACGCCGGAATAATGGAGTTTTTCCGGCGAAACCTCGGCGAGCCCAGCCGAATGTTGGGGTTGAAGAACGCCGTCTATGTGGAGGTATTGGGCGACACCATGGGGCAAAGGCTGATGCGCCTCAACAATGTGGAGTGGAGGCACGGAGAACCGCTGAGGCTGCAGGTCATCTTCGCCCGCATGAGCCTTGACAAGATCGTGAAGTACATGACGGTGGAGCTGAAGCTCAACGCCAAGAATGAGGCCCACGTGCAGGATCGACAAGGCCAAGGACATCGAGGTCATCGAGAAGATCGCCACCAGCGAGAAGGTCAAGGGGGACACGGTCGGCACCGCGGAGGAAGGGAGTGGAAGCGGCCAAGATCTCTGGACCGCGACCACCCCCGAGGATCATGAAGAGGCCCACTTCTTCGCGTTCGTAGCGCACAACATGAAGGAGAATGGGCAGGACAGGTCCAGGTGGAACCGCCTGGACCCCAGGACCAAGAACCGCAAAGAACCGTGGAGGATCGGGAACCCACCGCTCTCGTAGCAAGCGTACAGATCACAGCACACTGGTTGCTGGGTCCGCTACGGCAAGGGGAACAACCATGCACATGACCATCGGCATTGCAAGGTATATGAGGAGGACAAGAAGACCTACTTCGCCGCCCATCCTGACAGGAAGCCAAAGGAGCAACGGATTTCCGATTGGAAGGCAAAGGGCGGAGACGGTGGAAAAGGCCAAGGAAAGGGCCAAGGGAAAGGCGGAGGAAAAGGCTATGGTGGAGGACCCGGCCCAGACCGACGTGTGAGGTCGATCGAGGAGGTTGCTGAGGACATGTTGAGGACGTTGGAGGAACTCAAAGCCCAGCAACATGGTGGACAAAGTCTGAGCGGATCGCAGCAGGAGGGAGCTGCGGCAGGCCATGTCTAGAGGAGCCCCCACGGGAGTGGGACCTCGGAAGGCTCTCTTCCGAAACTCAGTGGAATCCCAGAGAAAGCGAAGGCACATCGGGTGCCAAGGAAGGCTCCAGAAGAGCCAAAACCACTGAGTTTCGCCACTCCCAACCCTGGGAGCGCCCTGCCAAAAGAAGGTTATGTGGGCAAGGGACGTGGCAAGAAGGAAGGAGCGACCACGGAGAGCCCCGTGGACGGGCAAGACCAGCCGGAGATCTACACCATCCGTGACCATACCCTCTAAGTCCTGATGCACCTGGATGTCCTAGAGTTGCATGCCGTGCGAGTCGTCCATACACCACATGTTGACGAGCGGCAGTTGCACTTGAAGGTGGGTGTACGGTGCGGACAAGAGGAGTTGGTGGTGGATGCTTTGGTGGATACGGGTGCCCAGGTGAGCCTGGTCCGGAGAGGGTTGTTGAAGGAGGAATCCCTGCAGCCCAGCCGTAGACCGGTACGCCTGAAGGTGGCCAATGGAGAGATTATTGGTGGGGGCACCCATGAGGCCACTATCAGTATGGAATTCTGGGAGCATGAGCGCTTGAACCGCCCTGATTTGGCGAAGAGAAGCACTCTATCCGGGAACTTCTATGTGGCCGACATTACAGATTGGGATATGATCATGGGGTATGACTTCATGCCGGCAAACGCCATTGGAGCCCTTCCCCATCGTGCCACGCTGGTCCGGGGGGATGATGAATGCCTCACATGGCTGCCCACGGACTATGCATGCGGATCATCCCAATGGAATGCTGAGGAAGAGGATCGGATCGTCCGAGCGGTGCAAGCTGTGGGTGCCAAGTGCAGAGGAGACCGCGGAGCTCAGCTCACAGAGTATGGAATGGCGCCGCAGGTGTATGACAGGATGATCCAGACGCTGGGAGCCGAAGCGCCCGAGACGGACGTCTTCGCTTCCCGGGATGCCCCACTTTTGCGGAAGTGTAGGAGGCATTGGCATCGAGGAGACTCAGCCTGGCACAGGCATTGGGGTTTGAAGGAGTGGGGGCCCATGTATCGGCATGGCTCCCTGGACAGTACCAGACGTACGGTGGAGAAGATCGTCGCGGACAGGGCGAAGGGGATCCTGGTCATAACCGGCATAGGATCCACTCCATGTCCGCTGGAGGGTCTCAAGTCGACGCTGGACTCCATCACCCTGAACGAGATGTCATTCGGGCCAGACGAGGAGCTGTTCATTGACGCCAAGGGTGTATCAATGCCCTCCCCCTTAGGCGGCTCAAGTTGCATGGTATAAAACGACAGAAAGTGCCCAAAATACAGGGCCACAAAAAACATCAAAAGAACGATTCTTTGGCTTGCAAAAAATCAAGCCGTTTTTGAAACACCAAAAGAACTCTTATGTAAGGAATTTTGGCCTTTTCTTGGTCCTCATGGGTCCAAAAAATGCTTTTTTGGGGGCAATGGACTGTTCCTTGCGCGTAGCCTCGCGCAAGGAGCAGTCCATTGCCCCTCCAAAGTCAGGTAATGATGGTAGAAATGAGGAATCAAGCAGGCGCCTACACTGGAGTGACATTACAGGCACCCTTGACTTGATCACATTGTACAATATGTTTACGCGGGCGGACATTCAGCGCTCTAAAAGAGCCTTGCCAATCTAATTGATGACTCAAGAAATCATTTCTAATGTTGTTGCATTCCTAATAAAAGGAGCACATACGTTGGAGGTGTTGCACAGGGTGCATCCTTCAGCATTGCTCATGATGCACACCTGCCACAAGTTATGGGGAGTGTCAAGCAAAAAAAAGAGTATCACTGGTAACACATGAAGCATGTCCACTCAACAGATGATGCTGAGCTGGACAGGGACCCCCCTTGTAGCTTTGGCTGAAGAAAAACTTCATCCTTCCGTTGTTGACTATAGATGAAAGTAAGATGTGCAAAAAAATATGATTTTGTCATGCGTGGCACTTTTTTGAGCGTTTGTTTGGGCAAAAAAAACTGATTTTTTGGAGAGTAAAATGCAATGTAGTGCAAACGACACCAATTATCAAGATGATGTTCGATACCTGGAGAAGGAAGGTGCCCTGGGGGAAGCAGTCTGCCAAGCGCAGGGGCTGACCAAGCCCAGAAAGAGATTTTCCGCCTCCGGGGGGGGCAAGCTTCTGGTAAATTTCAATGACTCAACAACAATTTAGGTACTCGTTGCTTCAGTGAAGGTTGTGCACAAGCGCTATCAGATGAGAACCCATCACAATGGTACAGAGAATATATTTTCTGGGCCTTTTTTTGCGCGAGGCCTCGCGCAATGAGGACTGCAATGGAGTCCCAGAACTTGAAAATCACAACCTATACCTCTTTTTTCAGGCAGTGCAAATCAAAAATCAAACCGTGGCGTGGGTAGTAAGGCCACTCGACCCTGAACCCGTCTTTCCAAAGGAAAATGAATTGGGTGAGGTTTTTGGTTTAGTAAGTTATGCGCGAGGCCTCGCGCATGGGGCAGCCCTTGAACCACATGTTGCATATGCTTTGCATTCATATTTAATCCGCCATGCTTCTGTTTTAATGATACTTGTTCTTGATTGCGCGAGGCCTCGCGCATAGCATTCGATCAATAAATTTTTTTTCCAGGTATGCAATGAACATGCGGAACAGAAAATGATGTTGCAATCATGTTTTCTGCAGACCATGTTCATCCAAAAAATAAGGGGAACGCAAAATGTATTTATTGGCCAATTTCCGCTAAAAGCACCTCATTTTCCACTGAAATCATAAGATTTATTTAATTTTCTATAGTTTTTTTTTGTTTTCGGCTGTCCGAAGAAAGGCGGAAAATGGCACAAATGGTAAGAAACATACTTTCTTTGGACTAATATTCTGTTTCCAAAAAACAGAGCCTGTGAAAAACCGTTTTTTTGCATGGTCCAAATTGGGTGCATTTGGTGTGATTTTGACCATGCAACTTGAGCAGCCTAAGTCCCCGGGTCAAGCGTGGGGTACCAAGGCTTTCCTGGTGGATGGGGCGCAAGCCCAGCCCACGGGTGATGAAGCATTCATCCGTAGGGTGGAGGCGGTGCCCATGCGGGTCATGTTTGAGCCCAAGGAGGGGACAGATCAGCCAATTGATGGCATTGACATCCTGTCCCACTCCGAGATTGACCACGTCGTCAACTACATGCGGATGGGGATGCACGACCGTCTGGCAGCCAAGAAGAGGCGGGCCATGGTCACATCTCCGCATTGGTGGGATGACAAGATGTTGGTCACCGGCAAGTACAAGAAGGATGAGTTCGTGGCGAGGGTCATGGATCACATTGCGGACCAATACGACGGTCCGGTTGGGTCGGACCCGCCGACATGGGATTTTCCAAGAATGGGTGCCAATAACGACAAGAACCAAGCCGATGTCGCAAATTTCCGAAGATTATCGGTGGGAAGAGCTCCCCACGACGATGAAGACGGCATATCGGACGAGGAGAAGTCGGACTCGGATCCGGAATGGGCCTATACCGCAGTGCGGTCGGTTGTATGGATACCGAAGCAAGCGGCTGAAGAGGCCCGGGAGAACCCGAAGGTCGCCGAGCTGAAGGAGAGGCTGATCAATGCCTATCCGCGGCTATTCAGTGGCGTCGCCAACAAGAACCTTCCAGATCGTGGGAGGTTTGGCACAGCCAGGACCAAGCTGAAGCCGAACCCCAAGATCTATCGTCATCGGGAGTACCAACTTCAGGGCGATCGGGTCGAGGCCATGAAGAAGTTGTTGGCCGAGTTCATTGAGCGAGGCTGGATCGAACCCTCCGACAGTGAGTGGGCCAGCCCAGCCTTTATCGTGCCCAAGAAGGAGAAGGGGGAGTGGAGGTTGGTGGTGGAAACAACAGAAAAAGCGGATCTTTACGGTGTTAGACCTGAAACACGGCTATCACCAGATGCCGCTGCACCCGGACTCCAGGCCCTGCACAGCGATGTCGACGCCGCTGGGGCCCATGCAGTGGAAAGTGGTGCCCATGGGCGCCAACAATGGCAACGCCGCTTTCCAGCGCATGATGGAGGACCTACTCGGTCCTGTCCGGGACTGTGCCAATCCCTTTGTGGATGACATCATCATCGGGTCCGGCACGGAGGACATGACTGAGGACGAGCTCATCGAAGCGCATGAGAAGGATCTGCGCCGAGTGCTCAGCGAGCTGGACAAGCACAACATGGTGTGCAAGCCCACCAAAGCCTCACTCTTCGTGAAGGAAGTGGAGTTCGCGGGTCACGTTGTTGGTCACGGGCAACGCCGTCCCATGCCCGGGAAGCTGGCGTCCCTGCACCACTGGGAGAAGCCCCAGACCATCAGCGAACTCCGGTCCTTCATGGGGTTCTGCAATTACTATTCGGGCTATGTCCGGATGTATGCAGAACTCTCGGGGCCGCTGCACAAGATGCTGCAGGTGGGGAAGTTCGATGGCCGGAAGGGGAGCAAGAAGAAGCTTGCCTGGACCTCTGAGGCCAAAGATGCGTTCAGCCACCTGAAGGAGCGACTCCTGGGGCAGCTGGGGCTGTTCCTGGTTGACCCAGACAAGGGATTCGTGCTACGAACGGACGCCTCCGACTATGCTGTAGGTGCAGTCCTCGAGCAGGTCCGGGACGACAGGTCGCACGTACCCGTGGCGTTTTGGAGCCGGATCCTGGCCGAGGGCCAACGTCGAACCTGGACCGCGAGGGAGAAGGAGACGTACGCCATTGTCTGTGCGCTCAGGAAGAGGTCTGGCCACATCTGATTGCAACTGGTGGTGGTTTGTACGGACCATCAGTCTTTGCAGAGCTGGCACAAGGAGCACGTCGACACTCCCTCGGGACCGGCGGCAAGGAGGGCCCGATGGCACGAGACGTTTGCTAAGTTCGACCTCAGCATCGTATACGTCCCGGGGAAGGACAACACTGTGGCAGATTGCCTCAGTCGGTGGGCCTACCCCGCGGGCAAGGCGTGGATGGACATATCCAGCCATGGGGACGCCGAGGAGACCGAGGAGGCCAAGCGCATCATCGAGATGGAGAAGGCCATGGAGCAAGAGGAGGTCAAGTGCTTTGTGGTGATGGCAAACCGTACGGACCTGGCCAAGTTCCGGGGCGCCCGAGTCCAAGCTATTCGAGAGGAAACTCTCGAGCAATGGATGGTGGCCCCTGTAGAGCTAGTCAGGTCGGTGCTCACAGAGGACTGGTCGGATGACTATGCGGCATCCGACCACTGGAGCAAGTACTGGAATGCCGTGAGCGCCCCGTCGGACGACGAATGGCCTGAGGGCTTGACCGAGGATGGGGACAAACTATTCCTCAAGGACAAGCTATTGGTCCCGGAGAACCGAATGGAGGAGCTCATTGATCACTGGCATAACGCCCAGCTCATGCATCCCGGTCGGGACAAGATGCAGCAGGACCTGGAGTGGCGCTTCAAGTTCCCAATGGGGTACTACGCCATCCTGGACAAGTACTGCAGCGAGTGCGCCGTGTGTCGGGCCATCAAGAGCCCCAACCACTCCACGGCGGGCAATCCGGTGTATACGGCTATACCGGAGGCCCCTATGTGGTCCGTGGCCATGGATGTGTTCGCCATGCCGGAGGTCACCGTGGAAGGAGAGACCTATGATTGTGTCATCCTGGCGGTGGACAGGCACAGCGGGTATATCGTGGCAATCCCGGGCAAGAAGTCCAAGAAGAGGGACAAGAAGGACAACGGTGGAGTGGGTCTGCAGGCCAAGACCGTCGCCAACGCCATGATCAAGCGTTGGCTGACAATTTTTGATGTCCCAGCTGTCATTTGCAGCGATCGGGGCAGTCAATTCGTGGGGACGTGGTTCAAGACAATGTGCAAGCACATGGGGATTCGGCACGCCAAGACCGTCGCGTACCACAGCCGGTCGAATGGCCGAGCTGAGGTGGCCGGGCGGCAGATGTTCGAAAGGTTCCGCCAGCTGCACATTGACGAACCGGGCCGGAACTGGTATAATTCGCTGTGGAGAGTACTCCAGACGTACCATGACCTTCCGGGACCCACTGGACTGTCGCCCCATCGTATCCTGTTCTTACGGGATCGAGTGTCACGCACTCTCCTGTGGTTGAACCATGGCAAAGTGGCCCGGGATGCAAACGCTATGATGGCTGAGGTGGACGACACGGCGGCCAAGGTGTGCAACGCACTTCAGGACAAGCATGAGAAGAGGGCCAAGTACTTCAAGCAGGGAAAAGTCCAGAAATATGCTCTCCAAGACACCATATTGGTGGAGCGGCACCACAAGGATGTCCTGTCCAGGCATCGGCAGGCATCTTGGTATGTGCCGGGGGTAATCGTGCGGAAGGTCTGGCAGGATGCGTATGCGGTTCGTGTGGGGGATAACAAGATCCTGGACCGCGACCATACCCAGCTTCGTCCCCGAGCACCAGACCCCGGAGGACGACCCGTCACCTTCGAGTTCACGGCCGGCGATGTGGACTCAGACGACGAGGGTGAGGACGACGAATTCACCGCCGAGAGGATCCTGGCGGACAAGCCGGACCCGGGGACGCCTGGGGGGAGGCTTTATAAAGTCCGTTGGAAGGGATTCGCCGCATCCAGGGATTTGTGGGAGCCTCCGAGCAGCTTTGTGCCGAGGTATACCACGGTCTGGATGGAGTATCTAAAGAAAAAGAACACTTCTTTGGATGTCAAGGACGTGTTGGTCCATTTGGTGGCTGCAGTAGCACCGTAATGAATCTCCCTTGGCATTTTTGTTTGTTTTTGTGCTTGGGAGACGGGTGAGGGCGTTCATCTGGGGATTTTCTGGCCCTGATTGGCCATATACCCCCTTCACTCGATCTCCACATATATATTTCATTGTGGTATACTTATTTAGGTCGACCGACGACGTTTCTCTATCTTTGATCCCCTTGGTCCATGTTGTAGATCAAGAGGAGACCGGATATGGCGTAGGGCACCGATTACGAGTGTCCTCACCCCTCTCTTGGGGCATGGGGGACGCCTACGACGTGTGTGGGGCCTCCATGTGTCCTTGGGACAGGGGGGGGGGGTTTTGGAGCCCATTGGGGTCCTCCCGTCCTCTCTTCAATGACTTCCAAGCGGATACAACGCTCTTAGAAGGGGGGTGAAGCCGGTTCGGACCCCCGTGGCCATCTTTGGGTCACTTGGGGTGTGTATCTATGTGCCGGCAAACCGCCATTGGCTGATATCATACTCTCCCATCCACCGGACCTAACCAGGATGTGATAGTGTGATAGGTTTGGCCATTCCAGCTATGAGCGGCCATATTCAATACCGAGGCGCCGCCGGCTGAGATTTATATATCAGAATATCAGGAATCAAGAGGGTTTTTTTATCATAATGTTTCTGTAATTTTTCCGCCTTCCGTTCTGATTGTCAATGTATCGGCGACTGTCAGTTGGCTCGCGATTTTGCGGTAACCGATTGGTTAACTGTTATTTACAGATATTTTGGCGGAAACCCTGATGAAGGGTCAGATATCATCAGTAAAGGGTTCGTTGCTTCCGCAATTTTCAGGTTATACACTCGCAAAATTAATCCGATACTTTTCAGACTTTCAGAATCGGATTTTCGACTTCGACATCGCCGCACTTGATATGATGAATCTCGAGTGGTCCTTCATTTTTCCCCGATCACGAATCAACCTTCCTTTTGTTATCTCCCTCATTTTTCTTGGAGATATAGTCGAAACAAAAGTGATTCGTGAGGCCACTTTGAAGAATCATAACTCCGGCTCACGGCGGGGAATATCAATTTCGAGAATTGGGTGCGAACTGCCTTGGTCTCAACTTAATTTAGGGAGCATCAAACGCCTTTGATGTGTACACATCCTCGGTATAGCAAGGGATAATGGTCAAGAGGGGAGAAAGTGATATATAACTCTTGGACCGTGCAACGGAATATTTTAATACGACTTTCGAGTGTACCGCATGAGTGTTGGTGTTGCATAGAAACTTTCTTTGGGTTCCTACGTATTTTTAAGGTGAAGTTATGTCCATGGAGGGGCATGGCATATCATGGTGGGAGCCACTTTTTGAGGGTATGTGTTATATGCATGGTATGTGCTTCCATATGCTCATGCCCATGTTATATATCTCCGTTTGTAGGAAGATATATGGAGTCATGCCTGGCAAGGGCTTTGCCCATGTCCCAATGGTGAGCTCCATAGTGCTAGACTAAGTCTACCGCCCATATAGTGCATGTGGGAGGGCTTACGAAGCAACCCACAAGCGCCACTATCAATTTTCTTATTTTCATGGTGCGTGTTGGGAGGAGGTTCGAAGGTGTCCCTATGCGTCCATGTGGGGATCCAAGTGGGGGGATTGTTTGCAAATGGTCCCAAGCAATTGTGTTTTGAATCATGTGTTGATACCATGGGTGAGCGAAGTTATATATTATTGTAATTATCTTGAATTTGGCATTATTTGCATGTTTTTGACCTCATTTTATGCTCATTTTTGTGTTTTATGTGCTCAACTGGTCGGCTAACAGTAAAGTGCCTAGAGATCTGTGAACTATGGTATGTTGCTTATATGTTGGCATATGCTTCGGTGTTGCACCTCACCATATGCCGGATCACCCTGGTCACTTTGGCTGGCACACGAGGCCTCACAAAATTAAGTCTCAAATTCATGAGGTGACTTGTGAAGCATTTTACGTACATAACTGGAGGGGTTTCGGGGCCATAGATGGGATATTCTTGGGCATGGACCTTTGATCTATATCACCCTTGTATACTACTCTCCGGTTTGACACCTGCATGGAGCATTTGAACATTTGCCGTATGCATGTTTGAGTATATAATTAAATTTTGGGCAATATGGTGTGATTTGCCTGATTTTGCCATGTTGTGAGGTCATCTTCATGGGGCAGTTCTCCAAGCCCATTCGACTCCAAGTCCAACCAAGGTTATGCCAGGGTAGGGCATGGTCCTGAGTGCCACTCTGGGCCATGACACGCCACCTCCCCCATTGGGCTAGGATTTAGAGGCTTGGGAGGGAACACATTTTTGGGTTTTGTGTAGTGACTTTTGACACATGGCATTTAGCCATCTTATTTGATTGGGTTCAGGGCATCATGTTGGTGAGTCAAGAGAAGGTCATGAGTCCAGGGAATGAGGAGTCTATGGCTGTGATTGTGTACGTTTCCATCTTACCCCAACTTTGCTTTATTTGTGTTCATATGCCAATTTCAGGGCTTTCCCTTTTGGTGCAATTCTTGTACATGCCCGCCACCGTGAGACAACCGGTGTGCTGAACGGAAGCCCGCAGTGTGGATTTGGATTTGGATTGTGCTGGGTATTGCAAGGGTCTTGTGTGAAGGAGTTTTTTTCTATTTTTTTGTGGGAAAATGCAGACCCTGGTGAGGAGCAAGACCCTGGGAGTGACGGGTTATGTTGGAAGGGGAACAGTAGGGGCCGGTCCTGGTAGGGACCTTCTTTACTTCGCTTTCATCGTCCCACTGACGAGTTCTACTGGTTATTGAAAGCTTTTCCCATATCGGCGTCGTGGTAAGGGGAACACTTCGGGAATACATGCACAAGGTTGACGGACACGTGCATAAGGTGTCGGAAAACAATTCTTTTCTTTGAGACCGAAGAACCCCTCGCTGCCCGGCCCAAGGAGTCCTCTGCGTGCCTGCTTGTCCTGTCAAGGAGATCACTACATCCGTCCATGTAGGAGGTCATCCAACCTGCTCTTGTGTGTTGTGCTTTGCTGTACGTGTGCAACCAGCCTAGCTACTTACCATGTTTGTGGATCAAAGAGCAACTAGCTAACCCTAGGAAAAAGACAACCAAAGTGGAGAAGGAAGAAGGACTTACTTGACGAGTTCCAGAACCCGACATGTGCACTCAACAATGGAAAGAATGGTCCATGAGCAAAGATACCACACAAAGAATGTGATTTTACACGTGGAATGCCACACTTGGTGAAGCCTCTCCCATCCGAGAAGTGGGCCAACCAGTCACAATCTACCGGAGCTCCCCAGGGTGGACACACCTCCCTTCATAGCACCTTGCTTGTCATTCCCCCCTGGAGTAGAAAGCCACCGCTCTTCGTTGGCTCCCCGAGGTCATTACATCAGGGCAGTTCCCATGCAACACATGGTCAACAAGGCACACACTTGCTGAATGGCTGCAAACCTGATAAGCGGCCATCTGGCTCACACTGGTAACCATAGGCATGGCACTGCAGGGCACAGCCAGGGTAGCTGGAGTGCTGTGAGAGCAGCGGTCTGAGCAAAACCAATGGCCTTCGGCCGGGGTCTGGTTGTCACGGGGGGCTAACGGTCCTGTCCTGCGATGCGATGCGGGGAAACTGTGACAACTGCTCTCACACACATACGCAGGCACATCTGCACAACAGTGCTCACCGCCCCTGGAAGGTTAGAAGACAGTCAATGCACTGACACAGTGAGATTAGTTTTTTTTTCCCGCTGGTACAGAGTCTCAGCACAGGTTAGTAACCGTCCCTCGTTGTTCTCAACGAGGTAGGAGCTAAAGATGGGGTTGATACTCCCATCTGGTTGTATAAAGGCGGACATAGGTTCCCAGGTCGCCTCAGATAGCCCATAGCCATCCCACAGGGTAAGGAATTTCAGGCCCTGGTTATACTCGTGGCGAGCAATACCTGCAGCCTCATAGTAGCCATCGACTGCCATCTCATCGGCAGTCATCTCTTCGAGATCGTCTGCCTCCTCTGGGCTGGCAGCATTCTCTAGGTCGATACGCTAGACCTCACTGTCGCTGAGGCACCACTCATCCCAGGACAAATCGTCAGGGGAGTGATAGTGCCTCAACTGTTTAGGTGCACAAAGCAGTTCACCACTACAGGTGGACTGCACCTGACATGGATCCTAGATCCATCTATCCTGATGATACGATAGGGCCCAAAATAGGGGTCCTGTAGACAGTTACGAGGCCAGGAGGGTAGGCGTGAATGGTGCACCAAAACAAGGTCACCAACCTTGAAGCTGGCAGGTCGCCGTAGGCGATTCCGTCGGCTCAGCTCACGGTCACGGATATGTCTTAGGTTAGTCCCAGCCTGGTTAGCCATAGACTGCTTATGTTCCAGCCCATCCCCAAAAGGGCTCTTGAAGTCCTCAGGAAAGGGGCTTTTGAAGAACCAAGCAGGTCGTCCCCCATAGAACAACTCGTGGGGGGTGAAACCCGTAGAAGAGCTCCTCTGAGAGTTCATGGTCAGCACTGCCCAGGGCACTAGGCGTACCCAGTCTTTGGTACGTTCCTGTTTCATCAGGATTCTCTGGTTCTGTTCCACCACACGGTTTTGTCACTCACAAGGAGGGTTAGATGTGTAGGTATAGGGCACTTGTGTGGCTACCTCAACGTTGAGGGCATTCAGCACTCGTTTGTACCATCCAGTGTCACTGCGGATGCGTACATCCTCATCAGAGTGCACCTGCTTAGGTGCTCCATAGGGTTCGAACCATTGTTCGACCAATATTTTCACAGTCTGCTCACCTGTGATTTTCTTATTGCAAGGGAACACACAGGTGAAGCGGGACAGGCCACAGGTGACCACTAGGCAACTATCATCGCCGCCGAAGTGAGGTAGGCCGTGGATGAAATCCACGTAGAGAAGAGAGTTGGTACAATAGGGTATGGGTAAGCTGGAAATCAGTCCCCTATCCCTACAGTCGCTCTGCTTGCTGGCATGACAGCCACAAGCATCCACAATGGTCTGTGTAACTACGAAGGCAACCCCAGATACTGTACATTCGCCGACTCCTGGTCAACTCCATGTCGAGGGCATTCAACTTGCATTTACTTTTGCACTGTGTTGTTGCTACGCCTTGTGCATGAAACGTGAGGAACTATTGATATTTTACAGCTTTTGGTTGCGTTGCTTAGTTGTTATGATGCAATATGTGGGTTTTTTGGGTCGAAGCCAACGTTTTGGAAGCGGAGTCAAAGTTGGCGCACCAACTTGGCACTTGGCGCGCGCCAACTTGGCGCGCGAAGTCTGGTTTTGGCGCGCGCCAACCGCCAAACCGCTTCGCAGCCTGACGCTCCTCCGCGGGACGGTGATCCACCGCGGTGCGGGCGGGCCTGGCCGGTCACTGTTCCTCCCGTTTGCACCCGTCGGCTACCGGTCGCGCATGCTGACCGAGTAAGAAAAAGTGCTTTTCCAATGCTTTGGGGTATACTTTAGTTGTATTAGAGGTGCTCTAAGCACTCTTGCATTATTATCTTAGTATCGGCCCAACCAAAAGTGGTGATAACACATTTTGACCTATGGAACCAAACACTAAATCAGGATATGGAGTGGACCCCTTAATCTCCTAACAATGTGAGGCCATTCATCTTTTCCTGAGTTGACTGAGAACTGACATATCCAGGGCAGAGCCTATGAATCTATCTCTGTTTTCTCACGAATTGTTAGCTATCCTAGTGGTATGCACCCTAGGTGGCTGGGCACCTCTTTTTGAGAGGTCCTGGGTTCAATTCCCGGTCAGCCTAGCTAAGTAGGAAGATCCCATGTGACATGGCAGTGACCTCATCGCCACATGCTCTGCCACCTCAGCACATATGGGACCCAAAACAAAGAGTGCACATCTCCTGAGATGGCACTATGGAGATAGAGTGACTATCGGGCAGGTTGCCAACTCTTTTTCCAAAACATTTCAGCTATCTTTGTGAATATGCAATCCGATGTGCCCTGAGTTGCAGTTTCTGTGAATATTCTTACATCTTTCACTGTTTACACTGCAGCCCTTCATGCTTTGACCCTGATTCTCTTCTACCTGCTTATCTCTGGCTTGGGCTATTCCGAATTGCTTGTATTTCATCAAATAAAACATTTTCCTCATCAAAAACAACCAGCAGGAAACCCTACACCAGCAGCAAGCAGCAGGAGAGGCACAACAAACACACAGTGTTGAAATCACTATAAAACGTTCTGGTAGCAAGAGGCAGACAGTCTCTGCGTACCGGCAGCGACCCCGTGCCGTACATCCAGTGCGCCGAGATCAGTCATATATAAGCAGAAGGGCGAACGAAGATGGACACCAAGAAAGGGGACACCGACGTGAAGACAGCGCCTCAGACACCAGCAATGCCAGCACCTGGTGAACCTGGACCTGGACCTGTGGCTGTACATTCGGAGTCCTTACATAGGCCAGTGGACGTGGCGGATGGAAGGACTTCAGTCGGCCTTCCGGGCCCTCTCAGTCGAAGAGGTGGACACCAATCCTGTGAAGAGAAAGAGGGAGAGCGAGAAGGATGCTGGAGAGAGCAGAGCAGACGAAGGAGCGGATCAAGGGCACGACCTGACGAATGATCCTACCTTCGAGGGCGCACCAAGCACTTCTGGCCTCCACGCATCACCCTCTCCTATAACCACCACACTCCCAACTCCAGAACCAGCCGCCGCAACATCCACACCCATAACCAACCCGCCTATGGCTGACGGCACAGGCTTTACTGGTATGCCTACCTACCCTGCCTATGGTGTGAACCCACCTACCACTGCGTTTCCAGAGGCAACTACTATCAGTGAGCCGGTGACCTCCAGTTATGCGCCGCGGTGGTATGCGGCTGACTATCACCATCCTCTACCCGCTACGGGAGCCTATGTGGATGTTCCTGGGTATGCAACCTTGAGCCCGTTGAGGAGAGAACCTGAGTCATGCGGGGGCAGGAGTAGACAATCGGGGAGATCCTCCAACAGGTCCCCGACGCGGTCGGAGATCAACGAGGTGCTCCGAGGAGCCACCTCTAAAATTGTTGGCGACCTCACTCAAGAGATTCGAGAAAAACTGGAGCCCCTGATGATACCGCCCCAAGCGTCACCTACCACGGTGGGAATGTCACCCCATCGAGTACAGGCCAACCACCTGGTGGCAGGGCTGACAAACACCCTGGGGAGCCTGAGGAGCCAACCGATGCCGAACCCTGCAGCGATACCGAGAAGCCCTTTCGTACCGGGAACGGCCCAGCCGCCCTACAGCCACGTGGCGAATTCTACGAGAGCCGAGCTGGACCGGCTGGGGCTGACAGCCTTGAGGGCAATGGTTGACGTGGAGCCCTATGGCTCTAGTGATCTAGGCGGAGAACCCTCCGATGATGAGCCGCCGTCGATGACTTCTGCTTCGCCCTCGGAGAACGACGACCCGGAGGACCCCGAGAACCCAAGTGGGAAGAAGAAGAAGAAGAAGAGGAAGAACCGACGCCCTGAGGGACGCAGGTCTCAGGAGGCGAAGGCCATTGCCACCTCCAAGATCGTGGTGAACCTGCCTGAGTTCACAGGCAAGGACCTCAGCGAGTTTGCTGAGAATTTTGGCCGGTTTCTCCGATTGACCGGCCAAACCCACGCTAGTGGACGGGTCAAGTGCGATCTGCTCCTGCAGTGCTGCAAGACCAAGTACCTGGAGAAGCAGGTCGGACAGATCGTGACTAATTCCGCCACCTTTGCCGATGTGTTGGTTGCCTTGGAGAGGCAGTACCCAACCTATGAAACCGACCTCTCCATCAGGGCCGAGATCCAGAACCTGGCCGTGCTGCCCAACAACCCCAATCCTGGCAGGGTCTCTGAGCTGTTGGCTGACCTGGATCACTGGGCTGGACGATTGACGCCCGGTTCCTACAGCAGCGACGACCTGCTTTACTGGTTGGTGGCTAAGCTCCCTCGAGAGCTGTGGGACGAGTGTCGTTCAACGGCAGAGCGGAAGGCTAGATCCCTCCGCTACGAGGATCTATGTGTACTACTCCTGGAGCTGGCGCTGGAGAAAGAAAGCGACCAGCACCTGAACAGCTACCGTCCTGGAGGTGGAGGCTCTGGGGGCCATGGCAAAGGGTACCAAGGATCCAGACCTGGGCAGGGGACTACCCCCAAAACACGCCCGTATCATGGAAAATGTCAAGGAGCTCTTCTGGTGTGATGCCAGAGACGAGCAGGGCCACCTGCAGCACGCCCATGACTGCGAGCAGCGAGACTGCTTCGTAGTCAAAGGGAAGCAGCAGGAGACCAACACCGGCGCCAAGAAGCAGCTGCCAGATCACTACAGGTGCACCATCACCTGTGCCTTCTGTGGGAAGAGGAAGCACTACGAGGATGAGTGCTACCACAAGCAGCGCCTGTCGGCGAAGCTGAAGGGTGAGGATCCTGGCAAAGGCTCTGGCAAAGGTGGAGGCAAAGGCAAAGGCAACGACTCCGGCAAGGGCAAGTCGAAAGGACGTGGACAAGGGCAAGACAAGAGTCAAGGTGGACGAGGAGGAGGCGCTAACCGCCAGCCGGACAAGGACAACAAGAACACGGACAAGAACGGAGGCAACCCCAACCCTAATCCAGGGGGGAACTCCGAGCCCTCTGGAGGGCAGTCTGGTCCTACCACACGCTCACAAACGCAGGCCCAGCAAGGACAAAGGGCTAAGCCTGAGCATGAAGGCGGTGATGCCGGCAACGCTAAGAAGACAAGCTGTTTCATGAGGATGGCCCGCAAGCTGCGGAACAAGGGGTTCGAGGTGACCTGTCCCGCGGAGTTCTGACGGGGACGCTCCGCTGGCACCCAGGACCTGGTGTTTTGGGTACGTATCCGACTAGGGGGATGTGAATACCTGGGGGTATTGGATACTGGCGCCACCATATCTATAGTGGTTCAGAAAATTTTACCTTGTGGGAGCCTGAAGAACACCATGACCACCGCGGCTATACGAAGGGGGATTGAAATGTGGTGCACAGCTGCGGGGACTGTGAAGTGGAGGTACCTATGGGCTCCCGGACTATCGCCCATTGGTTCTGCTTCGAAGCGAACAGCTCAATGAAGTCTGAACCCGTCGGATTAACTTCCAAAGATAAGTCCGCAAACCCTTGTCTCTTCATCTCCGTCGAAAGCTTGTATTTCTCAGTACGAGCGAGGTGTGCGTGGAGGGCCACCATACCTTCCAGCTTCATGTCTCTGAACCAGTAAATGGTGGGGCGCTTGCAGGGAGAGGTACTTGATGTGCGGGTTGGCTTCAAAGAAGTTGTTTCCCAGGATCACGTCAAACGCGTCGGTGTCGAAGGTGGCGAACGAGAAAGGGATGTCCTCTTCTCCCACGTGAACAACTCCTTTTGTCTCCCCACTTGTCAGCTGTACAGCTCCGTTGCCAACCTTGACTCCGAAAATTTCACCCATTTGCGTCTGGCCTTGCTCCACCAGTCTCTCCGCCACTAAGCTGTTACTGGCGCCCGTGTCGAGTAACCCATGATACTTTTGCTCCCCCATTGAGACCAGGCACGCGTAGAGCCTCTTTCCCAAGGTCCCAGTCCTCTACTTCTGTGCGGTCTGAAGGGTCTTGAGTGGAATCCCGTGCTTCTCGCATTGCTTGAGAAGGTACTTCTCCATGGACAACAGCTTCCTTTTCTTTTTGTTGCTTCCTTCCTCTACAGGTGCTGCCACAGGAGCGGGATTCGGCCCTGGCTTCGGTGAAGGTGCAGGCCTCGGCGCAGGCTTCGGAAATGGCTGCGCGGCCGGCTTGGGGTTAACAGGTTGACCTTGCTGTGGTGCTTGCTGTTGTGCATTCCAGTCTTCTTCTTGTTGTGTGTCATCCTTTTGCTTTCTCCAACAGTTCGACGCTGCGTGGTTCCTTTTTCCACAGTATTCGCGGTAGATGGTAACCTTGAAAGCAGGTGGAGGATGTTCTTGCGTCCATTGCCAGCCTCTTCTACCTTTGCCTTTGCCGCCGCCTCGCCCTCGACCTTTTCCTTTTCCTTTGCCACCGCCTTTGCCTTCTCCTTTGCCTTCGCCAGTGAACAGTTCGGCCTCAGCGTTGTACTGCGCGTAGTTGGGGTGCGCGTGGCGGTCGGCGGCTTGGCCAGACTCTTGCTCCATAGACAGGGTTTTAAGCAGTCTTAGTAGATCGGAGTAGCTGTGGGTAAGGGCCTTGCGCGCTGGCGTGTCTTTGCATTCTGACCATGTCTTTGCTGGGATCTTGCTGCGCAACAGAATCAGTTTGTCGTACTCAGAGTAAAAGGCGAACAAGTATGTTAAAAATACGAAGGAGGGCACCAAGGGAGCGCACCACGCACACATACCCAAACGTACACAAGGCCGCAAAGTGAAAGAAAACGGAGACAAGGTCAAAGAGAAACATGGTATGAAACCCCACCCCCGCCCCAGCCCCACACAACGTGCAGACGCTCTCGCTATAGGCGATGCCCACGAACCACAGGGAAACAATGGTATGGCGAGCAAGTATGTTAAGAATGCGAAGGAGGGCGCCAAAGGGACGGACCACGCACACACACACACACATACACAAGACCGCAAGGTACAAGAGGACACAGACAAGAGCAAGGAGAAACATGGTATGAAACCCCACCCCGCCCCGCCCGCAAACACGCACACGCTCTCACTATAGGGGATGGCCAGGAAAAAACAAGGAAACAATGGTATGGCGAACAAGTATGTTAAGAATGCGAGGGAGGGCGCCAAAGGGACGGACCGCACACGAAAACACAAACGTACACAAGGCCGCAAGATACCAGAAGACGGAGACTACACAAAGGAGAAACATGGTATGAAACCCCATCCCCGCCCCACCCACAAACAAGCACACGCTTTCTCTATAGGGGATGACAACAAGAAGCTACACAAGGTATGACAAGAATGTTAGGGAGAAAAAAAACACAAAGGCGCCCTCCACACCCTCTCTATAGGGGAAACGCAAGGCAAAGAGGTATGTTATCGAAGGCGCTACGGAAAAAAAGAAGGGGGGAGACACAGGGCACAACACGCAAAAACAACCAACCAACCCCCCAAAAGACCTGCACACCCTCTCTCTCTACAGGGGAGGAAAGCACGGTGGGACAAATAGAGAGGTACGTATTTCGCGTCACGCATACCACGCATTTCTGCTACACGTCTACAGGACCTCCTCTTTGAACACGACCATGACGACCGACGACGAGAGACAACCAAGGTATGACACACCCCACCAACCACACACGGCAAGCACACACACGCACACACACGGCAGCCACACCGCGCACGACCCCCCCCACGCTACCCACACCAACCCGAAGGGCCACACAGCACACACACACACACCAAGTCCAAGGAGAAGGGCACCCAGGGCCCCCATCACCACAACCAGTGGACCCCAGCCAGGAGTGGCGGGGAACCACGCCCACGGCCCACGGCCAGGAGTGGCGAGGGACCGACCACGGCACCCGGCGGCCGACCCCAGCCAGGAGTGGCGGGGCCCCGCAACCAAGCCCCACGGCCAAGAGTGGCAAGGGGCGGGGACACCAAACCGCAGACCACCGGCACACCACACACACGCAACCACGCACACCAGCACACGCGGAAGACACACCCACCGCACCACCACACCACACCACCAACAACGCAGACACAACAAACACACAACACACAAAAAGAACTGCGTGTGGCGATTCCTAGCGAAGGTGTGCGGGTAGCCTTCTGCTCAGAATTACAAAAAGCCACTTTCTATAAATTCCCGAAATTTGCTTTCACCTTCATCATTTCCTGCATGAACTGCTGACCACGCTGATCACCGATTTATCATCTGTCGATTTCGCCGAGATCCGAATTCCACAGTCATATACCAGACGACGCGTTTCAAGTCATCTGTGAATCCCAATATCACCAGTGATCATATTCAATCAGCATGGGCAAAGGAAAAGAACGAGCAGGACCAAAAGCGAGCGGCCATGTTAAAGAACGCATTGAGCGCATCGAGAATGAGGTGAAAACAAGCAACGAAATTGGTCAAGCCCGACGTAATCAACAATTAAACGAAAGGCGACGAACCCAAGGTCAATTTCAAAATGAAATGGAACGTGTCAATGAACAACAACCTTCCAAAGAAGATGAACGAGATCAACAAAGCCCCAATAAAACCAAGAAATCACAAGAACACGAAGGAAATCTGACGACTTCGAACAAACATCGAACTCCTCAACGCTCTCAAAGACCATCTCCAAATGGGAAGCAAAAGACTCCAAGTAATAGTGGGCCTTCAAACTCCCAGGATATTCCTTCAAGCTCAACCCAATCCCAACCTTCTCACTCATCGCCCTCATCCAGTTCTTCTCTTGTTCCCACCCTTAACCCACCTAAAGATTCAACACCCAAAGGTAAATACTCCACTCCCTCATCCAAAATCCCCACCGACAAAACCTCACTTCGCAAACTACTAGACTCCAACAAGGCTCCACAAATTTTCGACTTTTCACCACAAGGCAACACACAAGCCTTTTCTTCACGCCAACACTCCCTTCCCCCGGAAATCATAGCCGAAGAGTGGAACTCTTCCGAAGGCTTTGAAGTCGGCATTTTTTTGACCGACACACAACACATTTTTGGAGAGTCCTATACCCCCCCCCTCTCCACTTCGACCACAAAACAAAAAGAGGCTCTCCAACACGCCAAATATATCTCTTGCGGAGATGGTTTTGACCAAGACAACCTCTCTCTTGTCCTATCCACATCCGCCACAAGCACTTTTCTCGCCACCCCACTTTGCACCGACATTTTTGATCAAGACGCCGAACACAATACCTACAACCACGTCCTCACCCTCTTTGAATCCGTCCACGACCTCGCATCCAAACAAATTTTCTTGAAAGGAAAAATCTTTCTTCCGGTACTCGACGCAAGCGTCTCCCCCGCCAACACCATCATATGGGACTACCGCCCAATTTTGCAAAAGTTCATAAGATACCTAGACAACATTTCCTACATCGACACTTACAAACCTTTCATTCATGACAACAACAACATCCTTTCTTCAACTCCCATCAAACAAGCCACATTCAACAACACCACCGGCATGATGATTATCACCATTGACACATCCAAAACATACTCTTACCAACCTCCACCACGCTCCCCAAAGGACCCCGCCACCACCCGATTAAGAGTTGACACCTTGAAAAAGCAACTCACTGATGGTAGCCGGGAAAGTGCCTACGACTTCATCAATAGGACTGACGCGTTCCCGTGGGGGGCCGGCCACGGGACGCTGCGGTGACACGCACAAGTGAGCAGGCAGGCAAGGCACTACGCTCACAAGGGCATCAATACGCCTGTGTCATGTGACAAAGCGTTTCAGAATCCTTGCCACTCTGCAAAGAGGGAACGAAAGTATGTACAGCAACACATCAGGATATGTACACATGGGGTTAAGACTGGACTGGGGTAAGGGCATCAAGGGACAATAGACACTCAGTCCCGACTCATATCCCAATCCCAGGTCCGACCCTCTCAGTGGCTGATGGGGGCGGGGGCTCAAACACAACCCATGCCCTGCTCAGTCCGGACCCTGAAACCCCGCCAATGGGAGAGGTGTCCCGCCCAGCCACAGGCGAGTTCCTGGAAACCAAAAGGCTCCAAGGCCAACCGACAGTGGCTCCCTATGCTCCCCTAACGGCAGGTCCCAACTTCTCTCTGAGCCAGAGATATGGCCCCGCCATTATCACCCAGGAGTTGGTAGCTGAAAATGGGCTGTTTCAGCCCAAACTGAAACTAACTCAAAAATTCCCTAAATTGACCCCTCGTCCGGACCCGCCAGAGGTAGGGACGAGGCAACTGACCCTGTGCCCTTCGAGTACGAACTCCCTGGAGCCCTCACCCAACCTGGTTCCCTCTGAGGTCCCGGCATCAGGGCAACACGGATGAGTCAAGTGGGGTCATGATGCCAAAATCACCAAAATTGGCGTCATTCCCACGCGTGGCTCGCCCGGCCAAGGTAAGGCCAATGGCTCACAGGGTAGGAGGCAGGACCTAGGACTTATATCTGAGTGTACAACTTGGATTTAGGTCCGGGCTCCCTATAGGCTTAGAGAAATGGGGCCGCCAATTGACCACACGGAAGGGGGAAATTGGGGTCCCAAAATTGGGTCATTTTCGCTGCTTGAAATGAGCCAAAATTCAGTGTGCTCCCAATAGTATATCTCCACGCCGGCTTGGAGATCGGATCTGGCATTCCATACGCAATCTACCAGGAGTCCAACAGAGACTCCCATGCCCTTGGCTCTCAAAGATCTCCATGCTACTTGGCGTGGTGACGATCCCAATTGGGTCCACAAATGCAAAAATGGCAAAATTGCCCATGCTCAATTCGGCCTAGCGCCTTAACGAAGGCAGCTCCGCTTCGCCCACGTGGTGTGTGGACCATGGGGACCATTACCCATAACACCCATGTCGTATATGGTCCATTGGTCCATGCGTCCGGCGTGCACGAAGGTTAGAACATGGGGCACGGCGGGCAGCAAAAGTGGAAGAATGCTCAAAATGGTCAAAATTGCGCACACTCATGGTTAGGGCAAATGAGGCACATGCCCAACTCGGACCGGAGTGTGCCATAGGATTGGTATCAAGTCATATATGCCCAACATATCTTTGGGGCGTCGCCCAACTCCTCCGGTATTGGGAATGGCAGGGTCGCCAAGTGAGCCCATGATTTGGGATAGTCCCAAATCGCCAACATGGCGGCCACGGTATGCCAAGCCTAAGAGGAGCTATTCGGCGGGTCCAAGATATGTTGGCTACCGAAGTATGTACCCTCATAACATACTTGGGTCATGATGTCAATTGAGCGCAACGTTGAAATACACGGTCGCCACTTGACATCATGACGAGCCAAAAATGGCAAAATTGGCAAAAAGACACACAAAGGTGCCTTGAAGGGCGCACAAATATATTATAATATCTTCGCCTTGGATTGAGTAATCAACTAATCCTTCTATACACAATGACTTGACACCAATGACCTTCGATCCCACATATGTGCTCCACTTGGGGCGCTTTGAAAGGTAACGAGCGCTGCTTCCCAAGTGGGCACATGAAAATATGGAAAATTGTAAAACACACACCTTGCTCCCAACGCATCGCTTCGGGATCACCACACAAGCTTCCCTTCACGAAGGTTAGGCATGCAATTGACCGTAGGGAGTATGGAGAAGGGGCTTGCACAATATGAGGTCCATTGGCGGGTTCGACTTGGAGCAATGGACCCGCCAAATGGGCACGCAACACAACACATGGCACATACCACATATTGCCCCAAAAAGTAGCTCCCACCACGATATGTCATGCCCCTCCAAGGGCATAACTTTGTGTCAATCGCTCATAGGAACTCAAGAAGAGTTCCTATGCAACACCAACACTTGCGCGCTACACTCGAAAGTTATCTTAACGCACGCAATATCATGGCCAAAGAGTTATAACGCAAACTCTACCCTCTTGACCATGATCCATTACACTAGCGCGCATGTGTAGAAACGCAAGGCATATAATGCTTCCTAAATTACGTCGGGAGTATTGTGAATACATCCCACGTTTCCTTATCGTCAATACTCGCAAGCAACACGAGATATGACCTTCCCAAGTGGCCTCACGAATCAACTTTGTTTTGCCCATATCTTTAAGACAAATGGAGGGCAGGATAAAAGGGAAGTTGATTCGTGCATACGGAAGCACGTAGGTCCACTCGAAAGAGGTCAAATCAAGTGCGGGGATGTCGAAGTCGAAAATCCGATTTCGACATCCTGAAAAATTCGGATTAAGGTTGCGAGTATTAATTATGAAAATTGCGGAAGCATCCATGCAGTTCCTGGCGACTTTGGAGCCTTCGTCGCGGATAGCGTTATAATTTCCATTATAAACAGTTAAACTGGCGGTTACGGTAAAGTCGCGAACCAACCGCCAGCAGTCAAAACAGTGAGTATCGGAACGGAAGCATAAAAATTGACGGAAACAATATGAAAATAAAACCCTGTTGATTCCTGATATTCTGATACACAAATCTCCGCTGGCGGTGCATCGGTTGCCGATGCGGGGCTTCACGGCACGGAACACGCCGTGCATGGGGTTAGTGGACCGGAGACCGGTTGTATGCCGTAACCTGGCCATGGGGTTCTGGGTACTGCTTCACCCCCCTCCTTAGAGCAAACCCTGGGGGGGCTCGATAACACCCACGCATGGCAGCGGGTACCCAGGACCACTTCCTGAAGGGGGGGGGGGGTGTCACATCCTCACCTCGGTAAGCCACAGTAAGATAGGCATCCCACAGTGGGATAGGTATGCTGCTGTAACAGCTCGTAGCACATGTATAGTATCAAGTATCAAGTCCCGGGTCCTGGCGGCGATTGTTCGGCATCCAAAGGACCCGTTAACCCATACCAGGCGCACCGGGTGCCGGCTGCTACGGTCACCACCACAGTGGCAGTGGCATACACGGCCAACATAGGCGTCACACGACGGCCGAGGTGGCCCCACAAGTCGAGAGCGACCACAAAGATCCATCAGGCTACCCCAAGCTTCCCAAGGCCCGCCGACTGGGGAGAGTCCCCACGGGTCCTTCCTCGGGCGCACCATGTCCATATCCATACGACGCGAGTCCAGAGTGCCATAGTCGAACTCCTTACGAACCCCAAATCGTAAGGGAACTCCTCCTGAAGGGATCGGGCATCAAGGCCGTCTTTTCCCTCGCCCTACTACCACGAAGCGTGGCCATACATGAGGGAGTCCTCATGCAGTGTGGGCGGAGGCGTCGACTCCTCAAACCACCAGTTTCCCAGGCAGACTGACCGAGGTCAGGAGCACCGGAGGCCGCCATCCGAATGCAAGTGCGTCTGCAAATCGGTAGGCTCACACTGGGACTGACAGTGGCGGACCGCTGGGAGTGTAGTCAGGCAACTGGGCTTCCCGCCTGGCGCCATCAGGATCTCCACACATCACAGCGAATAGGGCAACACGGTATCACGGGCACTCAAACAGTAGAATCTGTAATCAAGTACTGGTCCAGGCTGGACCAGGCTGTAAGGACATGTACACGGCGACTCAAGGCGCCTCTGTATCCCGATTCGTGGTGGAAAACAGTCCATTCCTCAGCGATGGGCTGATGACACTTAACATACAGATGCACATATCCTGGAGGGCAGAAAAACAAGCAACAATTTGGGTAAATAGGCGTGTAAACACACTCAGAACAGAGTGCCAAACCACGCCACGGTCAGGATAAGGCAAATGCAGGAGGATGGACAGGATAACGCCTGAGTTCAGGCATATATAGTCTCGAGACACACGCGACTGGTCTGGATTCCGCAAATGCCATGGAACCAGACCACACACCAAAAAATCGCAATGCCGATGACAGCGGCATCCGTTGCGCAACGTCGTATGGGCTTCAAGGCCCCAAGAGCTCAAAAACATGAAGGTCAGTCGCCCACCTGGTTTCCCAAGGATTCAGCAGGGGGGGGAGTGACGAGTAGAAGAAGAGAGGGGCCATCCTCCTCTGGATACAGCAGGGGGGGGTATATGGCCACTCTGTCACCGAAAGATGGAAGAGAGCAAGCAAGTAAGGGACGATTCGTCGGCCTCACAAGCGCTCATAACACATCAGGGGAGAGCTCAGGGCGCTGATCAGGCACCCCTGGCTGCAATCGCCCGGGTGAGTGCTGCCAAGTCCGAGACATGGATCTTGGTCTTGTGCTTGCGGATGTACTCCATGAAGGGAGTATTGACCCGCGGCACGAATGAGGAGACGGGTTCCCAGGTGTCGTGGGACGGCCCATAGCCTCGCCAACGAACCTTGAACTCCAGACCTCCGGGTGCCGAGGCCTTCGGACGCTGAGCCAGGATCTTCTCGACAGTATAGTCGTCCTGCTCAGCATAGTCGTCGTCCGAGTCGGCCTCATGTCTGGCATAGTCCAGGGACACATGTCGGCCACGGAGGTCGGGTTCCCGCGCACGGAGTTGACTCTCGTGGCGCTCCCGGAACTGTCCGTGACCCACCTTGATGCGGTAGGTGTCCTCACCAATCCTGCGGACCACCTCGCCGGGTGTGAACCAGGTCTTGGTGCGGTGGGTGCCCATGGGGCGGGGTCTGATCACCCACACCGGGTCTCCCACCCTGAACTTCTGCGCTGTCGAGCTCGGGGCGGACTTCTGACGCTCAGCATGCTCCTTCTCAAGCTGCTGGCGGATGTCCCGCGCCGTTTGCTCTTGCCGCGCGAAGAACTCCTTGGCATCCATAGCCATGCCATCACCAGACAAGGGAAGTCCCCTACCCAGGGGGTCCCTGCCAAACAGAATCTGGTGAGGGGACAAACCGCCCGGAGTGGGGGTGTCATGATGGGCCTTCAGAGCAGGCCACATCTCCTCGAACCAGTTCCGCCGTGGATTGGTGATGTGGATCTTGCGCAGCTTCTCGAACAGCTGCCGTCCAGCCACTTCAGCACGGCCGTTAGACCGGCTGAGATAGGCAACGCTCTTGGCATGTCGTATTCCCATGAGGGAACACATAGCCTTGAACCAGCCACCAGTAAACTGGGGCCCTCGGTCACTGCAAATGGTGCGGGGGATGTCAAAGACGGTCAGCCAATGACGAATCATCATGACTGCCACTTCCTTGGCAAGCAACCCCTTTTTGCGTGCCGGAACGGCTACAACGTAGCCGCTGTGGCGGTCCACACAGAGAACCACACAGTCAAAGGTCTCTTTGCCAATGTGCACTTCGGGCATGGAGAAGACGTCCATGGCCACGCTCTCCATGGGCTGGTCAGGAACCGGGGTCCATTGGGGTTCCCCCTTGACGTTCCGGTTGTCGGGATTGCAGGCCTGACAGACCGAGCAACCCTTCCTGACCTTCTTGATGGCGGTGTAGAGGACGATATGGTCGATCTCGAACCGACGCTGCATGTCAAGAGCTTGCTTCTTGACCCCTGGGTGCAGCATGTGGTGGTGCCAAGCTTCACACAGCTCGAGCATCCGGGACTCTGGGACTAGCAGCTTACCATTCCGGTAGAGCTTGCCATCTTCCTCAGTCAGCCCCTTTGGCCACTTCTGCCCGTCATCAGGGTCGGTCACAGCCCTATACTCGGCCGCAAAGGCCTCACACTTGGCGTAATCGTCGGTCCAGTCGTCCTGGAGGCAAGACTCTGGGAAGAGGTGCTTGTCGGACTCCACGCCCACAGGGGGTGCCGGACCGGGCCTTCCGCCCGCGGCACCCACAGGGGCGAGTACACTGACCGTTCTGCTCACCCTCGAAGCGAGGGGGGCATCTGCGGCCATGACGACGAAGCATTTGGCACCCTCCTCCTCCATCAGGCGCTCCATTTCAATGATCCTCTTGGCTTCAGCGGTCTCAGCCTCATCGCCATGGGCAGAGATATCCTGCATGCCCTTGCTGGCGGGATAGGCCCACCTACTGAGACAGTCCGCCACGGTGTTATCCTTTCCAGGAATATAAACAACCGTAAGGTCGAACTTGGCCAAGGTCTCGTGCCATCTTGCCCGTCGGGAGGCGGGACCTGAGGGGGTGTCCACGTGCTCCTTGTGCCACGACTGCAGACTCTGATGGTCGGTGCAGACGGTGACGGGATGGAGGGCTATGTACCCAGCCCATTTCCTGAGAGCCATGACGATGGCATACGCCTCCTTTTCACGGGGCGTCCACGTCCGTCTCTGGCCTTCCGCCAGGACTCGGCTCCAGAAGGCCACGGGCACGTGCCTCCCATCGTCAAGCACTTGCTCCAACACAGCCCCAATGGCGTAGTCGGAAGCGTCGGTGCGCAGGACGAACCCTCGGTCGGGATCCACGAGGTGCAGACCCACTGCGGATAGCAGCGCCTGCTTCATCCCCTCAAAGGCACGGTCAGACTCTTCAGTCCAGACCAGAGCCTTCTTGGACCCCTTCTTGGTCTCCTCTCGGTTGCCCTTGAGCATGGTCGTCATGGGGGCTGCATACTTGGCATACATTTTGATATACCCCGAGTAGTAATTGCAGAACCCCAAGTACGCCCGTAGCTCAGAGACCGTTTTGGGCTTTTCCCAGTGCTCAATCGCAGCCACCTTGCCAGGTATGGGCTTTCGCTGCCCGTTCCCAACTACGTGGCCAGCGAAGACCACCTCGCTTACCGCAATGGTGGCCTTGTCACTGCTGCCCGTGAGTTTGTGCCGAACCAGAAGGTCCAGCACTCGAGTGACGTCCCTCTCGTGTGCCTCCAGGAGCTCCTCGTAGCTCATGCTGGGGTCCCCGGACGCGATGATCACATCGTCCACGAAGGGGTCCGCACAGTCGCGCACCGGCTCAAGCAGGTTCTCCAGCATCCGCTGAAAAGCCGCATTGCCATTGGTAACGCCCATAGGCATCACCTTCCACTGGAGAGGTCCAAGTGGGGTGCTCATGGCTGTGCAGGCACGGGACTCCTCGGCGAGAGGCATCTGATGATAACCATGTTTCAGCTCAATCACCGTGAAGATCCCCCGCCGGTGTTGCTTTTGCAGCATGTCCTCAATGAGGGGCAGCGTATAGCTGTCGTGCTGCGTTTGGGCGTTCAGGCCGCGGTAGTCGACCACGAGCCGCCACTCACCGGCAACCTTCTTGGGGACGACGAAGCAGGGAGAGGCCCACTCGGAGTGGCACGGCTCAAGCCAGCCTCTCTGGATGAAGTCACGGAGGATCTTCTCCATGGCCTCTTTCCTCTCGCCCCTCAGGGCAAACTCCCGGTGGCGATACACTCGGGGCTCCTGCTTCAGTCGTATCTTGGCCTCGCCATACGGTCCACGCACCGGTGGGGGAAAGACAGGCTTACCGCTGAAGAAGGTCTCGCCATACTTCTGTTTCAGCCTGGCCCTCAACGCCTGGATCTTGGGGCAGTCATCGGACTCCGCCTTGGCTTTTCCGGGCACTTGAACCACGGAGCTTACTTGAGGGGTAGCGACCCCGCTCGCTTTCGGCTCAGGTGGTCTTCCCAGGTGGCCCAAAGGGCCATCTCTGGTCTTGCCTCGGAACAGATCGCCGTAGGTGGGTGGGTTACCGCCAGGCGGCTCGTCTTGGCTGGACATGTGATCCAGCACCCTCTGTACGAAGGTGTCCACGTCATAGGAATCAGAGACGATTGAGTCCACTTCCCACCAGGCTTTGTCCTGGCCCTTGCCCTCACGCTGGTTCCCCCAGTCGTGAAAGGGCTGATCCATATACCCCTGAACCAGATCCCACTCCTCTTCAGTGAGGGGGTCTTCGGAGTCCGATTCTTCGATGTCAACAGGGGGAACCGCAAAGCATTGCCGCCAGGGCTCTGCTATGATGCGGTTGACACACACGAAGTCCGTGGTGTCGGCCTGATCAAGGCCCCCATCCACATAGTGGAATTCTGTCGGCCATCTCTGGGGTGGCATGGGCTGTCCCTTAGCGTCATGATAGACACTCTCTCCAGCCGGTAGGACGACCTTGTTCAAGGTCATGTTGGTCAATGAGGCTACCCAATGTCGGGTACTTTCCTCCTCGGTGCATCCCATAGGAACAACCAGCACTGCCTTGGAGCGGTCCTTGCGAATCTTCGCTATCGCTCTTGGAATGTCCCAACGGGGGCAATGGATCCACATCAATCCCTGATGCGGACCCCAGTGCTTCTTCCACGCGGAGTCCTGGGCGCTCCAGTACTTCTCACATACCCGCAGATGGGCGGAGGTTCCTGAGGACAACGCATCCAGGGCCAGATCCGACGCTCCCAGGTCCGCGACCACTCGGTTCGCCACTTCGGGCCTTACGCCGTACTCCTGGTTCGCTGGCCCAGTTGGCTCAGTGTCCAGCGCGGCCACTTCGAGCTGATTGCGTTCGGGGTGGATCCATTGGCATTCCACATGGTGCTCAGGTGACGAAAGCCACGAGAGTTGGTCGTCCTGGTACAGGGTCATGGAAGCCTGGGCCGGGAGGACGCCGGAGTCCGTCTCCATCATGAAGTCGTACCCGACGATCATGTCCCAGTCCATCTCGGCCTCGTAGAAGCTACCGTGCAGGAGGATTTCCTTGCCGAGGTCTGGGCGGCTCAGCTCACGATGGTTCACGAACTGCAGCCCAATGGCCGCTTCCTTCGTGCCTCCCACCATGTACTGGCCGTTCGCCACCTTCAGCCTGACAGGTTTCCGACTGTCGGTAAGACACTCTGGCGGAAGCAGGCCAGCCTTGACCAAGCTGACTTGAGCTCCCGTGTCGACCAACACGTCGAAAACCTTTTCCACTTCCCCGCATAAGGCACGGACCTTAAGATGCAACTGCCGCTCGCGACCGACACGGCGCACGGCGTGCAAACTCAGGATCTCCGGCCGTTCCAGAAGCTCCACAAGCGACTGGTGCAGGTCGTGGACAATGGGCTCAGGCTGCCCATCTGCAGCATCCAGCTGCGGTCCGGGTGATCCTCCGATACTCTCGGATAGATCCTGTAGTACATCAAACACGTTCTTGGTTGCGAAGGACGGACGGGTGCAAGGGTTCGTGCCTTCACTTGCCCTCACCCCGCCTCCGCGACTGGGCGCCAGACCGGGCCTTCCGCCCGCGGCAGTCCCCTTGTGTTTACCGACTCCCGACAGGGATGGTTCGGCGCTTCCCACGTCACCATCCTGCGACCGCCCTAGCTGGGGCCCTTGGCTGCAGGGGCTCCGCTAGGGGGCGTCGGTTGTGGAAGAGGGGGTGTTCTCCTCGGCCTCAACGTCGTTGATGCCCTTCTTTCTTCCCCCTTTACCTCCTCCTTTACCCTTGTTCTTGTCCTTGTCCTTGTTCTGGTCATTCTGGTTGTTCTCCTTGTTCTTGTTGTCCGATCTGGGGAGCCAGTTCCTCTTGATCTCCTGGATCTCCTTGGCCAACTCGGTCCCCACCGACGACATCAGTTTGGCCAGCTCGTCCTTGTCGACCTCCATTTTGGCTTCCCGGATACCCGCGGGCGCACGCTTCTTCGACCCGTGCGCCTTCTTGTAAGCCTCCGTGTCGGCCTTGTGGACGGGGCATGTTCGGTGGTCATGGTTGAAGCCTTTCTTCCTCCCGTAACACACGAAACAGCCCTGAGGGTGAGCTCGTATGAACTCCCCAAAGGACAGCGGAGGGTCGCCAATGCGGCGAGGGTCCCTCTTCTCCTGCTTCCTCCAACCCTGCGGCAGGGGCTTCCAGTTTCCCGGCTTGCTCCCCGCGCTCAGGTTCCTGGCCACGAAAGCACAGACGGCCACCTCGGCGGGCTCATCGTCGTCGTCATCGTCGACGAGAGTCTCATCGCCGCCGGCTCCCGCTGGGTCCATGGCGTCTTCCCCGCCAGGTCCCTCGCCAACGTAGTTGACGTCGCGGTCGCCGGGCCTCAACCCGCGGGTGTGGTGGAGGTTTCGGTACTCCTTGAGTACTTCCTCGCCAACCCACTCCAGGATCTCGTCGCAGCTCATCCGCGCCGGGATGGGCTGCAGACGGATGGTCTGGCCGCTCAACTCACAATCGTCAAGGCGCCAGATCGCGGTCTTCTCGCGATCGCCCGAGACGGTGATGAGAAGAGCGTTCCGCAGGGAGTGCCGTTTGACATCCCGGGCCACGTTCTTCTTCGCCCAACTCACCACGTTCGTATGATACTCCTTGGGGAGCATCATCTTGACCGTGTGGTTGGACTTGGCCCTCTTGGATTCCTCCTTGGTGACCCTCTTGATCCATGCTTCCGGCAGCATGGAGAGCAGGCGAGCCTGCTCGTCACCCTCGTTCCAATCCTCCACGTTGCGGCGGAAGAGGGTGTATTTCCCTCGGAAGTCTCGCCACTCTCGTAGGCGGATCTCCCGTCCATCATGCTCAAGCTTGATGGACTTCCAGCGCTTGGCAGCCACCTGCGGAGCGTCCACCCGCTCCTGCTCGTTGAGCCACTTCTTGGCGTCCTTGAGGGTCTTGATTTTCCCCTCCTTGGTCGCCACGAAGTATAGCTCGCCGAGCACTTCCGGCAGGCGGTACCTGAACCGTTTGAAGACATATCTCTCCGCATCCGCGGGAGGTTGGTCTTCAGTGACGGTCAGCCCCCAATCGTCCAGCTTCTCCAAGAAGCGGTCGAGGTTGAGGGGGTTGCCATCGTACATGGGGGCCTTCATGTCCTTCAAGTCTTCCCACACGGCGGCGTCCGCGGCCTTGGAGACCATGAACGCCG
Source organism: Eutreptiella sp. 'Long Island Sound 2002' (assembly GCA_964036045.1). NCBI lineage: Eukaryota > Euglenozoa > Euglenophyceae > Eutreptiales > Eutreptiaceae > Eutreptiella > Eutreptiella sp. 'Long Island Sound 2002'. Next base: position 36,660,317 of record OZ038398.1, on the reverse strand, counting down.
GCCGCGAGGTCGACCGAGGTTCCCATCGCCCTCGCCCACGGACTCCCACGGCCGCCACGTCCATCTCCTCCATGGAATCCCTGTGGCTACGCCGCGGTTCCTCCACGTACGCTGAACCGAAATGTTCACGCCGTACTGCATCCATGTACGCATCCTCATCACGGCGCCGGCGGCTGCGTTCAGCGGCCTCCCGTCGTACACCACGCGGCGGGCTGATGTCGAACTCCTCCAGGTCCAGGTCCAGGTCCAGGTCCTCTCCTTCGCCGACATCCCACTCCACGTCTCCTCTGGGGACCTCATCCCTGAGTCCACCATAACGTCCTCCAGCCCTGGGGATTGGCACCGGGGCTGGTGGCGGGCGTCGGGGGCGTACAGGCGTCCGCGGTGGAGCACGGCAGTTGTGGTAGTCCGCGCTGAGCCACTCATCGCGCCATTCCTCACTGCCACTGCCGGGCGGCACGCGCTCGTTGCGGCGGCCCGCGCTGTGGTGAGAGGGGGCGGTGAGAGAGGGGGCACTGGCGCTGGGGCGACTCCTGGGGGCTCCGCCGGGGGCGTGGGGTCTGCCTGGACCTGGTCCGGGTCCCCAGCCGTCGTCCGACGAGCCAGACTCCAGGGGTGGGTGGTCGCTGCCGACTCTCCCACGGGCTTCCAGCGCATCCAGCCTCTCCTGCAGGCCGCTGACGACGTTGGTCAGCGACTTGGTCTCGGCCCTGGCGATGTCCAGGTCCTTCTGCGCGCGCGCGGCGACCGTGGAGATGCGAGCCATCTCGCTCTTGCCCGTGTCTACCTCCAGCTCGAGCAACTGGACTCTCCTGCGGAGGTAGACAATCCACCACCAGGTGGCATCCGGGTCGCCGTTCCCTGGTGGGTCGTCGGGGTCCCCAGGGGGTCCTCCAGGAGGGCCTCCGCCGGGTCCGCCCGGTCCAGGGGGTCCTCCCCCGCCAGGTGGTCCGCCTCCAGGGGGTCCACTCGGTGGGCGTCCTCCAGGGGGTCCTGAAGGTCCTCCGCCAGGGGGTCCCGGTGGGTCTCCGCCGGGTCGCCTCGGTGGGTCCGAGGATGGGCGCCCCCTCGTGATGCCGAACTCCATGTCGTCATCCTCGTCCATGTCGCCCCACCTGGGCGTCTCGGTCACGGAGGACTCGGAGCTCCGGTAGGGAGGAGGGGGATCCTCCTCCTCACCTTCCATGGGGACGTCTCCGCCACCTCCGCCCGTCCAAGCCACCACTTGGCGATGTCGACGGCCTCGTTCATCCCCGTCACTGGCGGTGAAGAAGGGGTCACTGTCGTGGGGGTGCCCACCCGCTGGCCTCCGCGGCCTCTCGGGGGTTTTCCCCTTGCCCTTCCTCCGTCGACGGGCGGTGGTGCTACCGCTCCCACTGCTGCCCGTGTCCGCCTCATCCAGCTTCATCCTGGAGGAGGCGTCCCCTTCGAAAAGCCTTCGAAGGGTCTCCACTCGCGATCCTCCCGGGGGAGTCTCGTGGCGGAGTTTGGCCTCTGCCTCCTCCATAGCGGCGGCGGTGGCTGCGGCAGCTCGCGCTTCGGCTTCTTCCCGAGCACGAGCCGCCTCGGCTTCCCGGGCCTGCAGCAGCTGCGCCTTCTGCGCCTCCAACGCCGCCAGCTCCGCCTCCGTCTTGGCCTTCTCCTCAGCGACCTTCCGTCGCGCGGCCTCGATGGCTTTCTTCTTGGCGGCCTTCTCCTGGACCTTAGCCGTTGCTTCGGCGTGGGCCCTTTCCTCCGCCTCCTTCTTTGCCCTCTCTTGGGCAAGCGCCTCCCCCAGCGCCTTCACCTCGGCCTCCTTGCAGGCAATGGCCTCCTGCGTCAGGCGGGCTTCCTCGCCGGCTGCCGCCAACTCACCGTTGACCTGGGCAGTCGCTACCCCATGGGCGGCTACGGCCGTGAGTCCGGCCGCAATGGCCGCCACGGTCTGGGTGTGGATGGCCATGCCATGCGCCCACTGCGCAGCCTCCTCCTGGGCGATGCCGGCGGCGCCCTCCACAGCAGCGCTGTACTGCTTGGCCCGTTGCCGGGCAACCCGACGGTTGCAGGGCACCCCACAGGCGCGCTCACAGGCGCGCGCCACGTCCCTTTCGGGAGCGACGCTGCTGCTGGAGCTGGCCTGGTCGGCCGGCGTCCTCCCGCGGTGGGCCGACTCGATGTCGCTGCTGGGGCCTGCTGAGGCCTGCCGGGCCTTCAGGAGCAGCGAACGGGGCTTGGCCTGGGTCTGCTTGGCGACTTGGATGTAGTCGCCAAGGGTGGTGGAGCCGGGGTGGTGTCCACCATTGGGCCGTTGGGGACTGGGGGCTGGGGTTCCGCCCTTGGCGCCTTGGGCGGCTTCGGCAGCCAGGGACTCCTGGTACTCCCGCCACCTCCGGTCCCTCTTCTTGTCCCCGGCGGACCGCTTCTCCGTCCCCGGAGACGCGCTGCTGCTGCCCTGCAGCCTGCGCTCGCTTCCCGGTTCCGGGAACTTCTTCTCGATCACGTCCCACTGGGAGACGTTGATCGAGGCGCCCGACGGGTAGGCGTTGGGGTCCTCGTCCTCCTCGATCCCGTCGGGGCGCAGCCCTTCGCCGGGCCTGTCCGGCCGGGTCCACGCCCTCCGGCGCCTCTGCTGGTGGCGGTACTCGTACCCCTCCGCCCGCAGCCAGTCCTCCACGGCCTGCAGGCGGTCGGGGGCGATGTCCGTGCGGAGCTCGAAGCTCCTGGGCATGCCCCCTTCGCACTGGGGGTTGCTGTGGCGGTAATGCTGGTCCCAAACCAACCCACGCAGCAGGCGTGCTGCATGGGGGTGGGGCCGCGGCCACGTCCTGCCCGCCTCCTGCCAATTCACCATGGCAGCGGGGGCGTAGATGTTCTTGAAGTCCTTGATGTGCACTCGTTCACCTCAACGAACTGGTTGTGGTTGTTGGGGAGGGTGCTGCAGCACTGGATTGGAAGTGCGGCTGGTGCTGGTCAGCCGGTGGTTGTGGAGGTGGTTGACGCGGCCTTGCTGGTCGGCCGTTGGGACTCCGGGTCGGCCGATGGGGCTGATGCAGGAGTCCTGGTCTGTGCACCTCTTCCACGGGCGCTGCGCGGTCGGGACGATGCTCTAGACGGCGCTGCGGGCTCCGTGACGAACTCGGCGCTGTCACTGAGTGGCGCTGCGAACTGCTGCGCTGCGCTGCGAGACGCTGCGCTGCGCTGCGAGCTGCGAGCTGCGCCGCGCTGCTGCGACGCGCTGCTCGGGGTTGGTGGCCCCGAGTGGCACGCGAGGGTTGGGTAACCCCGCGGCGGTGAAACGCTTTTGACGCGTTCCCGTGGGGGGCCGGCCACGGGACGCTGCGGTGACACGCACAAGTGAGCAGGCAGGCAAGGCACTACGCTCACAAGGGCATCAATACGCCTGTGTCATGTGACAAAGCGTTTCAGAATCCTTGCCACTCTGCAAAGAGGGAACGAAAGTATGTACAGCAACACATCAGGATATGTACACATGGGGTTAAGACTGGACTGGGGTAAGGGCATCAAGGGACAATAGACACTCAGTCCCGACTCATATCCCAATCCCAGGTCCGACCCTCTCAGTGGCTGATGGGGGCGGGGGCTCAAACACAACCCATGCCCTGCTCAGTCCGGACCCTGAAACCCCGCCAATGGGAGATGTGTTCCGCCCAGCCACAGGCGAGTTCCTGGGAACCAAAGAGCTCCAAGGCCAACCGACAGTGGCTCCCTATGCTCCCTCAACGGCGGGTCCCAACTACACTCTGAGCCAGAGATATGGCCCCGCCATTATCACCCAGGAGTTGGTAGCTGAAAATGGGCTGTTTCAGCCCAAACTGAAACTAACTCAAAAATTCCCAAAATTGACCCCTCGTCCGGACCCGCCAGAGGTAGGGACGAGGCAACTGACCCTGTGCCCTTCGAGTACGAGGTCCCTGGAGCCCTCACCCAACCTGGTTCCCTCTGAGGTCCCGGCATCAGGGCAACACGGATGACTCAAGTGGGGTCATGATGCCAAAATCACCAAAATTGGCGTCATTCCCACGCGTGGCTTGCCCGGCCAAGGTAAGGCCAATGGCTCACAGGGTAGGAGGCAGGACCTAGGACTTCTATCTGAGTGTACAACTTGGATTTGAGTCCGGGCTCCCTATAGGCTTAGAAAAATGGGGCCGCCAATTGACCACACGGAAGGGGGAAATTGGGGTCCCAAAATTGGGTCATTTTGGCTGCTTGAAATGAGCCAAAATTCAGTGTGCCCCCAATAGTATATCTCCACGCCGGCCTGGAGATCGGATCCGGCATTCCATACGCAATCTACCAGGAGTCCAACAGAGACTCCCATGCCCTTGGCTCTCAAAGATCTCCATGCTACTTGGCGTGGTGACGATCTCAATTGGGTCCACAAATGCAAAAATGGCAAAATTGCCCATGCTCAATTCGGCCTAGCGCCTTAACGAAGGCAGCTCCGCTTCGCCCACGTGGTGTGTGGACCATGGGGACCATTACCCATAACACCCATGTCGTATATGGTCCATTGGTCCATGCGTCCGGCGTGCACGAAGGTTAGAACATGGGGCACGGCGGGCAGCAAAAGTGGAAGAATGCTCAAAATGGCCAAAATTGCGCACACTCATGGTTAGGGTAAATGAGGCACATGCCCAACTCGGACCGGAGTGTGCCATAGGATTGGTATCAAGTCATATATGCCCAACATATCTTTGGGGCGTCGCCCAACTCCTCCGGTATTGGGAATGGCAGGGTCGCCAAGTGAGCCCATGATTTGGGATAGTCCCAAATCGCCAACATGGCGGCCACGGTATGCCAAGCCTAAGAGGAGCTATTCGGCGGGTCCAAGATATGTTGGCTACCGAAGTATGTACCCTCATAACATACTTGGGTCATGATGTCAATTGAGCGCAACGTTGAAATACACGGTCGCCACTTGACATCATGACGAGCCAAAAATGGCAAAATTGGCAAAAAGACACACAAAGGTGCCTTGAAGGGCGCACAAATATATTATAATATCTTCGCCTTGGATTGAGTAATCAACTAATCCTTCTATACACAATGACTTGACACCAATGACCTTCGATCCCACATATGTGCTCCACTTGGGGCGCTTTGAAAGGTAACGAGCGCTGCTTCCCAAGTGGGCACATGAAAATATGGAAAATTGTAAAACACACACCTTGCTCCCAACGCATCGCTTCGGGATCACCACACAAGCTTCCCTTCACGAAGGTTAGGCATGCAATTGACCGTAGGGAGTATGGAGAAGGGGCTTGCACAATATGAGGTCCATTGGCGGGTTCGACTTGGAGCAATGGACCCGCCAAATGGGCACGCAACACAACACATGGCACATACCACATATTGCCCCAAAAAGTAGCTCCCACCACGATATGTCATGCCCCTCCAAGGGCATAACTTTGTGTCAATCGCTCATAGGAACTCAAGAAGAGTTCCTATGCAACACCAACACTTGCGCGCTACACTCGAAAGTTATCTTAACGCACGCAATATCATGGCCAAAGAGTTATAACGCAAACTCTACCCTCTTGACCATGATCCATTACACTAGCGCGCATGTGTAGAAACGCAAGGCATATAATGCTTCCTAAATTACGTCGGGAGTATTGTGAATACATCCCACGTTTCCTTATCGTCAATACTCGCAAGCAACACGAGATATGACCTTCCCAAGTGGCCTCACGAATCAACTTTGTTTTACCCATATCTTTAAGACAAATGGAGGGCAGGATAAAAGGGAAGTTGATTCGTGCATACGGAAGCACGTAGGTCCACTCGAAAGAGGTCAAATCAAGTGCGGGGATGTCGAAGTCGAAAATCCGATTTCGACATCCTGAAAAATTCGGATTAAGGTTGCGAGTATTAATTATGAAAATTGCGGAAGCATCCATGCAGTTCCTGGCGACTTTGGAGCCTTCGTCGCGGATAGCGTTATAATTTCCATTATAAACAGTTAAACTGGCGGTTACGGTAAAGTCGCGAACCAACCGCCAGCAGTCAAAACAGTGAGTATCGGAACGGAAGCATAAAAATTGACGGAAACAATATGAAAATAAAACCCTGTTGATTCCTGATATTCTGATACACAAATCTCCGCTGGCGGTGCATCGGTTGCCGATGCGGGGCTTCACGGCACGGAACACGCCGTGCATGGGGTTAGTGGACCGGAGACCGGTTGTATGCCGTAACCTGGCCATGGGGTTCTGGGTACCGCTTCAGGACACTCCAAGGCAAAATGCATGAAGAGGCATCAATTGCCTCCTCAACGGCTGATTTTCAACGAGCGGCTTTCCACAAACGCCCTTCCCCCATCTCCAAACACCCTCAAGGTGACCAAGACCACGAGTACTTCCGTTTCGACATAGATTGTCACACGGAAGAGGTCGAGGAACTAGCAACCACACTCCAACAACAACACCCTCTCACATCTCAATCACCAACAATCATTGCATTCCCCTTTGATCTTGCCACCCACCCCGACACCTTTGTTGCCACGCTTCGTAGAGGACACCCTGCCGCTCCACCACTTGAACTCCTCAACCAACTAACGAGCATCCCAAGAATTGATGAATTTTTGAAATTCGCGATGGTCCGAACCAAATATTCCATTCTCTTCCACGTAGACTCCGAATGCATCCCTTCTCCCACCAACTCAGAAATAGGCCGACTCCGTTGGTTGAACCAATTGCTTTGGGATGCAGGTCTTGTCTTGCTATACCCCAATGGGAAATACACTCCCAACCCCCGCATTCAGCAAGCCAACTCTCAACCCAAAAAGCACGTCCTCACCTCTTCCAAGGCCGTAGTCGCCGAAGCACCAGCCGCAACCACCCACATTTCCCTCGCCAAAGCAGCGGCTATCTTCGGCGAAATTGAAAAAATCATTCCACTCCATTTCTCGTCCATGTCAATTGGAACATCACTCCATTACGAGATCACCTACACCAACGACGACTCTCCAATCATTGCACATGGTCAAGAAATCACAGGGATCAATTTTTCTCAAGGTCAGAACATCAATCTCCAAAAACAACAATCTCTAATTCACAACAAGCGCCTCACCACCGACCAAGAGCACATCCATGAATGGTCTGTCATTGAACAGCTCGGAGCTGACTTGGGTGCCAAGAGTCATAAAAATCAACTTCTCACCAATAAACCTCCTAATGCTAAATACACGAAGCGAAAGTGAGACCCCACGTCTCCTTCCCTCCACGCATCTTTCTCTCCACCTTCTCAAAGGTTATCATGTCAATCTCAGAACCCATTCGCGAATCTCTACTTCAACCAGGTTCTCCCCTCCCATACTCCCCCACACCCATGCTTCCTCTCATCACTCAATTGCGATATCGGCTTCGAGCTCTCCACTTCCACCAACTCTAATCGAATCTCTTATCGACATAGATGCGTTTATTGTGTGTCGATCCAAACGTCCCCTTCACTGCTCTCATTCTAGTTTCTACAAGTCTCGGTATGTTTCACAACATCCGTCATTTAAATTTTGCACTCGCTTCCGTTGTTTTACTCACAACTTCCTCAACACTCGCCACGACTCGCTTTTTGCCCTCATCGCGCCTCCAACCTGTCCCGCAGCTACTCCCATCACTCTCTTTCCCCACCAACCTCTCAACCCGCATGTTCAGGAAAACAATCCATTTCAATTTCGGAGAACGAATCAATTTCCAAGAATGAATCAATCAAAGAAGCTCTCTAAGGAACGACAAGGTTCTCCTTCACTCGCACTTGCACATCACCACCGCACACACACTAACACACCACCTTGCACCCTGCACCACATTCACACGACACAAATCATCACTCCACCTTACTCTACACTCATGGATCACCACTCCGCCACCACCGCTCCACTTTTTGCCTGGATTACGATGACATCATCGAGTACTTCATCTTCATTGAGCTTGCCTGTTCCCATGCCTCCTCTCCCGATCACGAGCACTTCGACAACAAGGAGACTCTCACACTTTAACAAAATTTGGATGTATGTCCCTCATGAATTGGTCTCAAACGATTTGGTCCCAAAAATACAAGAACCCATGCCTCCCCTCCCGAGCACAAGCGCTTCGACATCAAGGAGACTATCACAAGTTAACAAGAATTTGATTCGTGTGCCTCATGAATTGCGCCCAAAAATCCAAGGTTCTCTTATTCTCATGCTTCCCCTCCCGAGCACGAGCGCTTTGACATCATGGAGACTCTTACACTTTAACGGATTCTGGGTTTATGTCCCCCACATTGATATTTCATTCCCTTTCGTGTTCACCAACAACCCGACCTCACACCACGAACACACCCACGCTCACAATCACATTACTATCACTCCCACTACCCCACCACCACCCCCCCGACCCAATCGCCGGCGATCCCAACACCGAGCCTAATGGTGACAACAACAACACCACCAAACCCCCCTTCATTCTTCTTCCTCACCATCCAAACACCACCAAACACCATCACCCAGTACTCTCTAAAACCACATTACAGATCACAACTCACAACACTGCCAAAAAAATGCACGACATCCAAGCCACCGTCCTCCACCACTTTAACAAAGGAACAGACATCCTATGTCTTCAGGAAATTCCCTCCAACATTACCCTTGACAACTCCCTTGGCCTCACCGCCTTCGAAAACTATGCCCCCGACAAAACAAACGGCACTGCCATAATCGTCCACAAACACCTCGCTCCCTTTTGCCGCAAAACCCACCACACTAACATTCACGGTTGTCTCACTACCATAGACATCACCCTACCGGGATACCCCACATTTCGCATCTTCAATATTTATAAAACCCACATCCAATCACATCAACAACGCCTCGCACACGTCATCACCACTCTCCAGCAAAAGGAACCAATTCACCTCCTTATTGGAGACGTGAACACTCACCTACAACCACACTTAGACACCGACAACATCAAACATCCAAAATGCTGGCCTTGGCTCTATGATCAACTACACCCCCCAACCCCAGACACTACCCCCCGGCTACATGACCTTTTTCGGTCCCAAAACCCCCATCTCCGCCAGTGGACAAGGCCCCGCAACAAACGCCTACCCGACTCCCAGTCTCGCATCGATCTCATTATCGCTTCTTCCTCCTTGATTTCCATCTTCAATCCACAAAATACCTTTATCAACACCACCATCAATAACTCCGATCACTACCCTGTCACCTCCACCATTAACATACCTACCAATCCGTTAAACATCTACGACATTCCCCACGCTGACATCTACTACAGAAAACTCAACAAAGAAGAACACCGCAAATTTCTCCAACGCCTCCACTCCCTGGACACATGGACCCAAAATCAGAAAAAAACAGGACCTCCCTTTTAAACTCTCCCATTGAAGAATTGGTCGACACTACAAACAACGTCCTCTGCTCTCTTGTCAACTCCTACAAGTTGGTCACCAACCAGCATCATCCCCACAAACCTACCAATATTGAAAAGGCCTTCACTCACCAACTCAACAACATCCAACCCTCCACCACTTTAACCTCCAAGCAAGCCAAGACACTTCAACACACCCTGGACAAATGGACTGAAAAGAAAAAAGGTCAATCCCAAACACGTCTCCATCACTCTCTCATTAAAGGACGGAAAATAAAAAAATCTCTCAATAACATCTCAACCCCCCGCTCCACCACACCCATGGCCCTATACGATACCAACAACAATCTCACCTCCGACCCCTACTCCCTCTGCGAATCCATGGGCCAGTGCCTCACCGCTTTAGGAGGACCCCCAGACTTCCAGATAGAACCCCAACTTATCGACTCCCTAATGGAGCTCTCCCCTTCCATCCCTCAGGACGCTCCTCACCCCGAATTCACTGAAACCTTCTTCAACACCTTGCTCTCAAACTCAAACCCAGTCAAAGCCCCTGGCTTCGACAACACCAACCTATGCCTCTTCCACCTTGCTCCCAAACACATAAAGTCTCTCCTCTTTCACATATGCTCCCACTTCATCACCAACCCTATTCCCAAACAATGGCTCACCGCTCGAATCTTCCTCCTCTACAAGAAACACGACCCCCACAACCCTATCAATTACCGACCCATAGCTCTTCTCCAAACAATTTATAAAATACTCGCCTCATATGCCGCTACCGCCCTAACCTTCTACGCCACCAAATATAACCTACTCCACCACTCCCAATACGGTGGCATCCCCAATCACCGCACCACAGACCACATATTCACCATGATCTCCAACATCTCCCTCCACCCCGACATCTACTACCTCTACCTCGACCTCAACAAGGCCTTCAACTCCGTCCCCCACCAAGCCCTATGGCAAGTCTTACACAACTACAACTTCCCCAAATACATTATCTCTCTCATCCAAAACCTATACTCTCATCCCGCTGACTATCCCACCGTCAATGGCTTCTCTCTCTTTGCCGCCATGACTATCAGGGGACTCCGCCAGGGATGCCCAATGTCTCCAATTCTTTTCAATCTCTTCATTGACCCCATAATCCGCAAACTCTCTTCCTTGCTCCCTTCTCACACCTTCTCCGCTCTGTTCTCCTTTATTGACAACATAGCCCTACAAACTGCCTGCCCCAAAATTCTGCACACTGCACTCTCCTTCCTCTTCAACGTAGGCCCAAAATACGGCCTCTCCTTCAACGCCACCAAATCCGAACCCCACGCCCTCAACAATGCTCCTCACCTCACCATCCGCATTTCTTCTACTACCCACTTCAGCACCTTCGATCAACATGGCAAACCACGCCAATATTACAAATACTTAGGGGTCTTCTTCTTCACTTCTCAACAAAATCAACAAATGTTCCTCCTCTTGAAAAACCTCGTCAACTCCTTCTTCACCAACCTCCTTCCTCTATCCCTATCACACACCGAACTCATGAAACTCTCCAACATTCAACTTATTCCTATCCTTGCCTACCGCCTCATCTACAATTCCCTCCCCAACAAACTTCTTGACACACTTGACCACTCCATTTGGGTCAACATAGCATCCCAAGGCAAACTCTCACTCCGCACTCCCAACAAAACGAAATATTCTCCTCGCCACACTCTTGGTCTTGGCATCACCAAAATATCACACGTTACCCACACTCAAGCCATCAACCACTTCCTCCGTTACACATCAAACGAAGGTCCCCCCACATCCAATCGTTCTATCCAACACACCCTTTTTCACCGCGGCCCAGCTTCTAACCTCCTGCAAGACATGCTCATCACCTCAGCCCACCACTTCTCCATCCAAACACACAACATTCCACACCACAACCCCTGCCAAGACCGATCACTTCCACTCAACTCAGCCATCTAAGTCGCCTTCCTCGACCACAACAACGAAAATTCAAATCTCTGGTTCCCAGGCACAACCATCCACCACAATCTCCACTCCACATCAGTCCAATTCTCCGACAACATCTTCCACCTTCACGACACCCACCACTTCTCCTTCATCACTCAAAAGGGAAACGAACTCTCATCCTTTATTACTACCCCCACACACCCAATATGCCCAACCACACTACAAGACTTCCCCATCTCACATACCACCACCCTATCAACCACACATTATTTCCAGCTCAAATGCAACCAGAATATTCCCCTTCCCAACTTTTCACATCTGGATTATTGGGGCTGTCACGACCTGCTCAACGCTCTCCAATCCAACACCACCTACTCTATCATCTATACCGACGGATCGGACGACCCCAACTCTTCCAACCCCTCTGGATCAGCCGCAATTATCTCCCTTCAACCCAACGACCACACTATCATTACCTTCCCCTCTCCCCTCAAAGGGTCATACCCAGCAGAAATCTATGCCATCATCATCTCCCTCCTCTACCCTCAACTCACCACCCTCCCCGAACCGATCATCTTCGCCATCGACAACTTGAGCACATGCCTCACCCTAAACTACCTCCTTCACTTTCACTCTCCCCCCTTCACCACTAGCAACAACTCCTTTGCTCTTTGGTACAACCTCATATGGCATCTTCTCCAACATCTAAAACACATCGCCATCCTTTTCACTTGGATCAAAGGACATGCCGATTTCCCCGGCAATGACGCGGCGGACAGTGTCTCCAAATGGAGCACTTCCCACTTCGATTACCTTCTCTCCCCCACAACTTCCACACAACTGGCCATTAACCAAACTCCACTTCCCGGCAAAATAACCTCTAAACTCACGAAACATCAACTCCCAACCCATCAACACAACAACATTCACCTCTCCCTTAGTAATCACTTCTTTCTCAAATCCTCCTGGTTCTCCACCTTCACCTTTAAGTGGGTGAATGGCCTCTTCTCTTGCAAGGGCTACCAACCCCACTTCATCCTCAACACCTACCCTTGCCCTCTTTGTAACCACCACCACCCCTTAGACCCCATCACCTTCATCACCGAATGCCACACTACTAACGCAATACGGAGAAATTTCTTCAACACTTGGAATGGGCACTTCCACAACACCATCATCACTTGGTGGGCCACCGCTTCCAAAGGCGACCGCCGCAACTTCATTCGAACCCTTATACCCAACACACTCAGCAATCAATTACGCACACCCCCACCAAACACAACCTACTACTCCAACATCAATTCTCTTCGTCAAGCCCTAAAACATCGACAAAAACCTCTCACCACCCTCCTCAACGAAACCAAACAATGGCTTATCGACAACCCCATCTCTAACCTTCATCAATTATCTCCGACGACCACCTCCAACCCCTGGAACGAGTCTTTTTCCATTTACAGTACATCGTCCACCACTCCCCACCCACTGCACTTTCCATCCCCTACCAACAAAGAACCAACCAACAAGCGACCTCACTCTAAACGCCCTACCACAAAACCGAAACCCCCCACCAAAACTTCAGCCATACAACTTCAACACTTTCTGCCTCAACCACTGCATCCTCACATCATCAACCGCATACCTCCTCCAAATGACACTTAACCTCCAGTCCCATCCTTCATCCCCAACGCATACACTCGCTTCACCAGCGGCACTCTCGTCTTGTCAGCAAACAGCAAACAATCAGCAACCAACAGCCAGCAGCCAACAGCCAGCAACAAACAGCAAACAACCAGCAGCAGCAACAGTCAGCAACCAGCAGCCAGCGACCAACAACCAGTAACCAGCGGCCATCAGCCAACAGCCAGCACATCAACCACCCACCACCTTCCTTCCACAGTAGGACACTTCCAGCGACAACAGCCAACAAACACCCCCTCCCCCAACCACACACCCCAGACACCCCAGACACTATCCCCCCCCCCCCCCCCTCCCGGCTTCCTGCTCCCCTCTTCCGACACTCCTTCGACCTGTATCAGCAAGCAAGTAGCACCCAGCTACCAACCAGCAGCAAACATCCAGCAACCAGCAGCGAACGACCAGCAGCCAGCAGTCCACAGCCAACGACAAGCAGCAGCAGCAGTCAACATCCAGCACCCAGCAGCCGAGAGCAATCAGCCAGTGAACAGCAGTCGCCAACATCCACCAGCACGCAGCCAGCAACCAACAGCCATCTGACACATCAGCCTTCACCCGTCACCCACCTACACGGCAGAACACAACACCGCCACCACACTGCACCACACTGTACCACTGCATGCACAGCTCTGTGCACCAGGAAATCTTACCGATCCATTGAGTCTTTTTTGTTTGAGCCATCAATTGGAATTTTTCTTTTCTATTTTTTTTCAGGACCACTACGGCAAGAGCGCAAGACTTGAGCAGAATGAAAGGGCTTTGTACTTTAGTAATTCTCAGATCAGCTACAGGGCCCCAGACTGATTTCAGGGAAGCCAGAATGTTCCAGTCTGTTTTACTTTTTGCCCCTGCACTTGCTCGTTTCTCTTCGCTCAATCCACTGGTCCATTTTTTCATTATATCATCTTTTTGTTATTTTGCCTTGGTATAGGCTATATATCCCGTTGCATCTTTCACCGAAATGGCCTCCACTAGTATTTTAACCTTTTCAGGCCCATGGTGCAGTTCATGCAGTGTTTTCACCCTGACTAGGTTTGTAAATACCCGCGGCTGTCCTTCGGAGAACTTCGGCTCACCATGAACGCTCATTTTGCCCATGGTTAGGCCGCTTTGGTGCAATGCTTTGGGCGGGGGACCGCCATGCCTCAAAAAAACACACAACACAAAACACAGCACAGCCACTGCGCACAGCCACACACACCACAAACACACACAACAAGAGACACCCGCACCCGCGAAACACACCACCACAACCGGCAGGCCCCACACCTAGGATTTAATGAGGTACCGGAATTCCGTAACTGAACCGTCCAAAAACTGCCGCGATCGCGATTTACGGCCCTCTGCAACCCAATTTTGCCGAGGTTTTGATGATTTGTGCCAAATCTGTGCGCATCTGCCCCGATTCAGATAGCGCAATCGTCAAAATATGACGTTATCTAGTTGCTGTATTGAAATCACGCCGATTGCATTAGCGGATGTCCAGATAAAACCAAAATACGACCATTTTTGCCCATTTTTGCCACTTTCGGGCCATAGACCGTCATTTCGATGATGTCCTTGTGGTGTCACGAGATTTCAAATTGATCAAGTTTGTCCCTAGTGCCCTGTGAGGCTAGGCAAGCAATGATTTGTGCCCGTGCCTGGAGTGGCGGGGAGCCGCACACCACCACCGCCGGCGGATCCCAGACAGGAGTGGCGGGGAACCGCACCCGGGACCCTCAGCCAGGAGTGGCGAGGAGCGCCCACCACCACCGGCAGCAAAATGCAGCCAGGAGTGGCAGGGAGTAGCACACAGGAACTTCGCCAGGAGTGGCGAGGGACCAACCACACCACACACCAGCCACAACCCCACCAACACACCACCGCCGCACACCACACACCACACACAACACACCACACACCACCAACCACCGCCGCCAGCGGACCCCAGCCAGGAGTGGCGGGGAACCGCACCCGGGGCCCTCAGCCAGGAGTGGCGAGGAGAACCCACCACTGCCGACAGCGAACCCCAGCCAGGAGTGGCTGGGAACCGCGCCCGGGACCCTCAGCCAGGAGTGGCGAGGAACGCCCACCACCACCGGCAGCGAAACCCAGCCAGGAGTGGCAGGGAGTAGCACACAGGAACCTCCGCCAGGAGTGGCGAGGGACCAACCACACCACACACCAGCCACAACCCCACAAACACACCACCGCCGCACACCACACACCACACACCACACACCACACACCACACACCACACACCACACACCACTGCCGCCAGCGGACCCCAGCCAGGAGTGGCGGGGAACCGCACCCGGGGCCCTCAGGCAGGAGAGGTGAGGACCACCCACCACCGCCGACAGCCAAGCCCAGCCAGGAGTGGCGGGGAACCGCACCCGGGACCCTCAGCCAGGAGTGGCGAGGAACGCCCACCACCACCGGCAGCGAAACACAGCCAGGAGTGGCGGGGAGTAGCACACAGGAACCTCCGCCAGGAATGGCGAGGGACCAACCACACCACACAGCAACCACAACACCACCAACACACCTCCGCCGCACACCATACACCACACACCACACACCACACACCACACAACACCACCGCCAGCGGACCCCAGCCAGGAGTGGCGGGGAACCGCACCCGGGGTCCTCAGCCAGGAGTGGCGAGGAGCACCCACCACCGCCGACAGCGGAACCCAGCCAGGAGTGGCGGAGAATCGCACTCAGGAACCTCCGCCAGGAGTGGCGAGGGACCAACCACGGCACACAACAACCACACACACACCCACACCAGCAGCAAGCCCCAGCCGGCCCAAGCCACACACCCACACACGCACAGACACACACCAACACACACGGAAGACACACCCACACCCACGCCACCACGAACGCACGACACACACACCAACACAGACACCACGCGCGCACGCACCGCGCCACAAACACACACACCGGCGGCAAACCACAACCAGGGGAGGTGGGGACACGCACACAAGCAACACGGCCAGGAAAAGCGAAAAGCGCCCCCCACCACCACCACCCCACTCAGGAGAGACACGAAACCCACCACCGCAAACCACACAGCGAAAAGGGGGGCGGGACGAAAAGGGCCCACGGGAGACACAGGCGAGGGACCCAACCTCAGGGGTTTGGCCCCCCCCTCGATGACCGTATCGGCCCCACCTGAGCACACGCAATAAGGTGGGATATGCCCGGGACCGTTGGTCAGCGGCCCGCGGTGGCACCGGCCTGGGGGGGTGACCAATGGGCCTGACCAAGAGCACTCCCCACGGCACGTACTGCGGTTCGGGCCCAGCGAGGGGCTGCGGGTAGGGCACACCGTCCATCGGGGCAGGCAAGAGACACGCCTATCCCGCAAGGACTCCCCTGCGACCCACAGTGTACCCGACCCCAGTGTGGGGAACGGCTGGAGTACCTGGCTA